>CM069133.1:112292287-112542287 GCA_035221665.1 Okamejei kenojei | reverse complement strand
AACAGCCCTTGAGAACAGGCTGTGTGCGACCAACTCCTTGCCTCCGAGAGCAAGCAACCCCGCCCACTTAAGGGCGACAACCTTTGTCCGAGAAGGACAGAAAACACCGAAACATCCTTCCACTAGATCAGAAGAAGGAAACCTATGCAGGGCCCGTGACTGAAGGATGCTGGCGGACATCGGCCGACAACTAATCTTTCCACCTGAAATTGCTTCAACCAACCTCAGGCCAGATTTGGTGGTCTGGTCCCTTTCACAGAAGACTGCTTACATCATAGAGCTCACAGTTCCATGGGAGAACTCTGTTGTGGAGGCCTATGAGCGTAAGAAGCTGCGCTACACAGAGCTTGCAGCAGAGGCAAGGCAGCGTGGCTGGAACATCAACGTTTATCCAGTTGAAGTGGGATGCAGAGGATTTGTTGCGTCATCTACCATCAGACTGCTGAAGGAGCTTGGAATCCACGGTCAGGCTCTGCAGAAGACCATAAGATCACTCTCAGACGCGGCTGAAGAAGCAGCTGTTGGATTTGGCTCAAGCGGAAAGACCCATGCTGGGCCCCAAATGCATCATGGTGAATCTTTGGGGCAGTTTGACACGGGACACACGCTGAGGGCTGATCATCCTGCAGCGGGCCCGCCCTTGTGGAGGGTGTATAGTGTTAAAAGGCCGAAACACCCAGTGATTCAAGGGTACACTACTGATGATGTGTCCTGTGCCCAACTGTCCTGAAGGTTACCCAGGCCAAGATATACGTTATACGTACCCCCCCCCCCCCCCCCCCCCCCCCCCCCGCCCCCCCGCCCCCCCCCCCCCCCCCCCCCCCCCCCCCCCCCCCCCCCCCCCCCCCCCCCCCCAAACCCCTGATGTTGAGCGTCCACCACTCTCAGCAATCAATGAATGTCGTGAAATGCTCCCCACCTACTGGCACAAGGGACTTCTTAACATCTAGTCCTGTGTAGATGCAGGAAGATTGTTCCGATGTTGGGGAAGTCCAGGACAAGGGGTCACAGCTTAAGGATAAGGGGGAAATCCTTTAAGACCGAGATGAGAAAGACTTTTTTCACACAGAGAGTGGTAAGTCTCTGGAACTCTCTGCCACAGAGGGTAGTTGAGGCCAGTTCATTGGCTATATTTAAGAGTGAGTTGGATGTGGCCCTTGTGGCTAAGGGGATCAGAGGGTATGGAGAGAAGGCAGGTACGGGATACTGAGTTGGATGATCAGCCATGATCATATTGAATGGCGGTGCAGGCTCGAAGGGCTGAATGGCCTACTCCTGCACCTAATTTCTATGTTTCTCTGTTTCTATTTGATTCTAGAAAATGGGGAATGTCTCAGAGAAGGACCTATCAAATAGACCCGAAAGCCCCTTAAAAATAATTTGCGAGCAACTTCCACATGAAGCAGAAAGATTAAGAGGATTATCTGGTAAATTAAATGGAACTTTGGCCGCTGGGTGGACTAAAATCTGTAATAGGAATAATAAAAAACATAGAAACTATTGTTAGACAATATGGAAGCAGTGAAGAAGGGAGTGAGCTAATTGGAATTTGGAGAGTGTTCTTCACTAGAAGGAAAATAAAAATGCTTTCTACTCTAAGAACGGCAGCCTACAAATTAGGGATTAGAGGGGAACATGAGAGAACTGGTCATTCTCGAGACATTCAAGAACAGGGAAAGGAAGATAGTGGAAGCCGACAGCAGGAGCAGGAGCAGGAGAGAATACCAGCTTCTAAAAGAGAAATGACTGAGATGGCTCTTTAAGGGGAGGTGCCGACTAAAAGGAAACTTATTACATTTAGTAAGAGTGCAGCGGTATCTGTGGACTCGAAGGGAGAGAGGCTCACTATATGCCAGGGTGGGTTGAATTTTTCAGAATGGAGCCACAGCATTCCTCACAGTACTCATGTTCTTAGTTCAGAGACACCATGCGCAGCTTGCGAGCAGGGCACTCGAGAGGAGTCAGCGGTACCATCAACTCCTCCCACTAAATTCAAATCCAAAGTGGAAGAATCGGAGAAGGACCCTCTAGCTCCTATGATTGTTCCACCAGTGGAGGATGGTATGGGAGATCAGGGAGCTAGAAAGAAGGTTCTGCCGAAGTGGGTACCAAAATTAATTAGGAAATCCAGTAGTACGAAAGTGAAAGAATCCTTCCTGAAGTACAGAGACAGAACGAGTAGCTTTTCTGAGGGTGACAGCAGAAGGATATAGAGTGGTTGATCCTGACATCGAAAGTATTATTAGGTCGGAGCAATTTCCCGATGATGGGGGTACAGAACGGATCCCCCGGAGGCAATTCCTTTGCACTAAGCTGCCTACTCCACGGTCCCGTATTATGTCCCGGAGTAGGTGTAAATAATCCCCGGGCCACAGACGTCCGCACTGCAATGCAGCCTGGTCTAACAGCAGCTCAGAGACCCCTATTAAGAATTCAGAAACGGGAAATAAATTTGGTGGAAGATAAGGAGGAGGAGAATCTTAAACCTGCCATTCTGAGAGCCAACTTTTCCTCGGTTTGGATGGAGAGGTTATAGAGCTGTTAGACCTGATCAGTGCTACAACTGTGGGGAATTAGGACATTGGAGTCGATCGGTCTTGTGAGGGAATACCAAGAAGGAAGGGGACAAAGAAGAGGGCCACGGGGTTTCAGAAATCAGTTGATCCCACGAGGTTACAGGGACACTTGGGACCCCGAGGGTAGAGGAAGAGGACACTGGCCAGGAGATCAGGGGGCAGGGACATTCTGGCAACCAAACCCATTCCTCTAGCCTGACCTGCCAGCAAATACAACATATGAAATCTGAAGACATCCTCACATGGCCCAAAATAACAAGAAAAAACAGAAAGACCTTCGCTCCTTCCATATCCTAGGAGGAGACACAAAGAATCTAATTGGAATCAAGAAACCTCGCTGAAAGGAAGGACTACAAAAAGGGCAACGAGAATGGGAACTAAGGAGAACTGAAATGGCACTAGAGAGAGAAGAAACTTATTGTGCAGGAGGTATGGGAGTGGGAAAAGGAGCTAAGTTTGTGCCTGCAGGACAGTATAATCGATAACATACTATCTGGGGAGTGAGGTAAAGAATGTACAGACTCCTTGAGAACGGGCAGGTAATGTAGCTCCCCAGAAACAGGAACCAACAAGAAGAAGGAAATGATACTGTCCTGTCCCTTTAAGATAGATCTGGGAAGGCCAACAGATAGAGAAAACTGCTCCTTAATATCCCTACTCCTTTGAAACAGACATCAAGGAAGAAGAAAAAGATACCTACCCTAATGCCCAACTTTAACATCTAGTTTTTTACACCAGTGAAGGAAAGGAGAGTAACATTATCCAAGCTTTGCTAAAGAAACACCGCAGACAGCATATGATGACTATTGGGACGAGCTTCACTTTAAATAAGTGAATTTGAATTTGGAAAAAGACATTCCTCTGTGGTTTGGGGTAAAACACCTACTTTGCGTCTAAATTATGATTATTAGAACCAAATTGATAAAAATTTAAATTCTGTCTCTAAGTTGTATGGTAATGAATTGAAGGGACTTTAAAGTTTCAGATTTGGAACCGACGTGAAATTTGGCTTAGGAATATTTGCAGTTTGATTATTAATTGATATTGTTATTGTCTCATCCCCAGACAGGCAGCCAAAATGGGAAGGATTATTCTGAGAACATCAGGAAGGATGGAACTTGGGAAGATCTGGTAACATGGAAATTATTCAGGGAACATGAGAGTTGGAATTGGAAATGGTCAAAAGAGGAACTGTGAACAGCAAGACATCCCTTTAAGAAACCATCTAGAATGTACTCAGTGGTTAGTAAACTGGTATAAGAGAGAACCCCTCTGGACTGAGAGCCGAGCCAACATAATAAGGAAGAAGTACTAGATGAGGTCTATTGAATTAGAAGGAGACATTTTTGAATGAGGAGAAAGTGTTGAGATATCAAAGTCGATCTATTTAACCAATGGATCTAAATTGTTTAACCCTTGATGGTAAAGCGGCTTCTATTATCAAAGTGGAAAGAAATTGTCCCTAGATTTGGCATTCATAATTGGATTTATGATAAAATTGACAACATATGGAAATCGATTGATTAAATTTAAAGCTGGGAATTCCACAGGAATTGGAATGGAATTGTGTTATCGGCCACAATGCTGTGGAATGAGAAGGAAGAGATGGACACTGAAATTTAAAATAGTAAATTGAAGGCTGAGACTGAATTTGGTTAAATTGGAAAATTCATCATGGTTTGCTTTAAATAAGAGTCACACCTGTAGGGAAATCTGGACTGAACCCAGCTGAAATTTAAATGAGAAATAATCATCAGATATACATATTATAACATTGTGTGAATACGGAGAGAGCTGATTAGTGTTGATCCTAGGATAGTAAAGTGTATATTATTAAATAGAATAGAAATAGGAACACAGTAATAGAACAGAACAGTTTTTTCAGGAATTATAGGTTATAGGTTCGACAATGGAAAGGGATGGAAGAATGGGCAACAACACGGATGGAGGGAATTCTTGCCCACAAAAACTTTCTGGAGTGCTAGTATGAGTGTGGTGGGCCAAAGGGACTGGTTTCCAGAGGGCTAGTCTGGACATTGTGGGCTGAATGGATTCCTGTGATGGCAGCTCAGTCACTCAGGCCTGGTGGACTGGCAGCTCAATCACTCAGGGCTGGTGGGCTGGCAGCTCAGTCACTCAGGGCTGGTGGGCTGGCAGCTCAGTCACTCAGGGCTGGTGGGCTGGCAGCTCAGTCACTCAGGGCTGGTAGCTCTGTTACTCAGGGCTGGTGGGCTGGCAAATCAGTCACTCAGGGCTGGTGGGCTGGCAGTTCACTCATGGCTATTTCTTGAAATTCCATTTCAAGTAGAGCGCAGGCCAGCAAATTCAATTTCATAGCATTTCAAGCAGAGTGCAGACCACCAAATTCAGTTTCATAGCATTTCAAGCAGAGTGCAGGCCACCAAATTCAATTTCATAGCATTTCAAGCAGAGTACAGGCCACCAAATTCAATTTCATAACATTTCAAGCAAAGTGCAGACCACCAAATTCAATTTCATTTCAAGCAGAGTGCAGGCCACCAAATTCAATTTCATATCATTTCAAGCAAAGTGCAGGCCTCAAAATTCAATTTCATTGCATTTCAAGCAGAATGCAGGCCACCAAATTCAATTTCATAGTATTTCAAGCAGAGTGCAGGCCACCAAATTCAATTTCAATGCATTTCAAGCAGAGTGTAGGCCACCAAACTCAATTTCATAGTATTTCAAGCAGAGTGCAGACCACCAAATTGAAAAACAACTCATTGCATTGTCATTAAGGGCTAACAAATAATTTATTGCAAGTCCATTGCAGACTCACAGTTCAGTTGATTCACAGCTTAGAATGACAGTTGTGGATTCTCCCTCATGATCTTCGAGAGTTACTGACTCACGTCCAGGCATCTGGGGTTTTATAGTCCTGCCCCCCCACCCCCCGGAAGGGCGTTACCTTCATCATGGTGATTGACAGGCGAGAGGACCAATCAGCTGATCTCAAGATTGTTTTAAACACTTTTTCATTTTTCATCGATCGGAAAAATCCTCAGGGGTGCCTCAGCGGATGAGGACTGTGAGTAAGATGGCCAACAATCATAGCGGTATATGGTAGCTATTTTTCAGACAGGAAGTGGTCAAGATGAGACTTTTAGTTACATAGATGATAAAAGGAAGGAATGTTAAATCTGGCCAAATTGGAGAGGCCAGGACACTAAAATTGAGTAAAGGCTTCTGGGTTGCTAGGCCATTTGGTCAATTTAAATGTGCCTTCTGCAGAAATAGGACAAGTTGCAGAATGGTACCAGTTTGTCTAGAGCCCAGATAAGAGCTGCAGGAAGAGAATGGAAAGATCTGCAGACCCTGACAATTATGTGCAAATTGCATGGAATGGATTGGTTGAATGCAAACCAGACATACACATTGTATATCATTTTGCAAAGCTTTAATTTGCTGGATGTTGATTGGATTAAGTATTGAGCCTTGTCTGGTTTTCTTGCATATCAAGGCACATGTTGCGATGCTCATTTCCTTTGAGAAGCACCATTTGCATAACCTTGTAATAGTCACTGTATTAGCAGGCTAGGAAAATATCCATCATATACTGTGTTAATTGATATCTGTATTGGACTGTAAAGAGACCACCTCCATGTGGTTCGGCCCCTCAAGGTTCGGGGACCTATAAAAGACCGCTCCGACGAGGTCCTATGTCGATCTTCTGGGAGAACGCTTAGGACTGCATGACCTTCCGGATTGTCTCTGCTTGAACGAGGCTAGGAGGGCTTGATCAGGCAGATATGGGGATCAAACCTAACCATGATGATTATGTTTTGTCAAAATATAGTTTAGATGCACAAGTGCTTGACTCAGTGAATTTTGACTGAAACTCGACAGGGGGGGGTGGGGGGGGGGGGGGGGAAGCTTAGAATGAGCTATTTGCAGTCTCAATGTAACCAACTGTGTGTAAATGGGAACCCAATGGGGATGGTTGACCTGGGAGAGGACAGTGATGTTGATATGCTTATCCTTCCAGTGAATTTAGAAGATTTTGCAGAGACAGCATTGGTGTGGCTTTTCAGTGTCTTGAGCTGTGTTAAAAATAGTCCAGGTATCTGTACCATAGAAGAGGGCAGGAATCATGACTGCATGGCAAACCAGTTTGAGGCTTTGATCTTCAAGCACCATTTTCCTCAATTGGCCAAAATGAATGCTGGTGCATTGAAGATTTTGTGAATTTTGTTATTGATGTTTGCCTTTATCGAAGGGTGAATCCCAAGATATGGGAATTGGCCAGTCAATGCCAATCTTGTCATCAACATTTGTTGTGCAGTGGGGATTGGTGCTGTTCCTTTATCTTATGGATGTAGAGAGAAAGGTACATCCTGGTTCAGGTAGTAGGTCTTGCAGTGAACGCTTGAATTAAACACTGAATACCAAGCCAAGAGATGCATGCAACCCTTTGTTTATAGAGGACACATACGGCGTTGTTTCCTGAGAGAATGTGTTGAACTGACTGCATGAACATTGAAAAATAGATGTTCCAGTTGTATTCATTTTATGTTTTGGTAAAATAAATGTTGCAAATAGCCCTAGTTAATTGTTAGAATGCAAACACCAGAATCATCCTAACTGTCATTAGAAGGTCTGTAAGTCCCCCCCTTGACGTTAGAGCAAAGTTGAACAATGCTGGAATACTACTCTTTGTGGACCTTAGCTCTGGTAAAGAACTCTAGAAAAAAACACAAAATCCTGGCAATGCAAATCCATCAGCAACTAAATTGTCATGATTCATTAAAGTCACACTGGCAGGTAGTATACCCTGCTGCTGAAATGGGATTAACCTTGTGAGGTTAAGAGAATATATTAACTGAAGTATCAATGTTTTAATATCATCCCAGGTTCGAGAGGACAGATTTATGGATTTCCATTGCCATTTGTGTTTGAAAATGCTTTCTTATTTCCCTCCCAAACAGTTTAACTTGGGTTCTGACCCGAAACATCATCCATCCTTTTTATCCAGAGATACTGCTTGAACTGTTCAGTTACTTCAGCACTTTGTGCCTATCTTCGGTAGAAACCAGCATCTGCAGTTCCTTCCTATACATAGTTTTACTTTAACCTTGTTGCACCAATAATTTCATTCTTAATTACTAAATTGCTCGATAAATACAAAGTTTTGTTAAATTGTCCTTTCACCTTATAAACACAAGTAAAAGCAAAAGTCAGAAGAAAGGTCTTGACCCAAAACGTCACCAATTCCTTCTCTGCAGAGATGCTGCCTGTCCCGATGAATTACTCCAGCATTTTGTGTCTATCTTCGGTGTAAACCAGCATCTGCAGTTCTTTCCTCCACATTTACGTAATCAGTTTCATAACTCAACAGGTGAATATGCAAATTAGGAGCAGGAGTATGTCACTTAGCCCTTTGAGCTTGCCACACTGGTCTAATTGTAGCCTCAACTACACAATCCTGCTAATACTGGTAATCTTCTCATATGCTGCTCATCAAGAAATTATTTAACTCTGCCTTAATCTTCAAATCTTCTTCCATCACCGTTTGAAGAAGAGAATTCGAAAGGTTCACAATCTTCAGAGAGAAAATATTTTGTCTCATCTTCTTAAATGAATGATCCCTCATTTTTAAACAGTGAACCAAACGTCTAGATTCTCTAGACGTCCAGACAAGAGAAAATAATCTTACAAAACCCATTGTGTCCAATCCCTCTCAGAATCTGCTTTGTTTCCATCAAGTTCCTTTCACTCTTCCAAACTCCAATGAATGAAAGCCTGGCCTGTACAACCTTTCCTCGTAAAACAACCTGCCTGTTCCAGTTATTAGTCCTGCAAACATTTTCTACGGAGCTTCCAAAGTATTTGCATCCTTAAATACAGAAATGAATACTGCAAAGGTGATTGCATTTACATTCTCCCCAGTATGATCGTTTCGTACACTGGTAACATTTTGTTGAATCTGATCTATGTCTGACCAAGATTAATATGCAATGCTCAATGACCAGTGCTTTAAAATGTATGCTCCATTTCTGAGTTCAGGATTTCTACTGTTGAAAAATCACATTTTTATTCCTGTAATTTTGAGATAAAAGCAAATACAAAATGGCTGCAGTAAATTGCTCTCAGTGAGTAGGAGTGGATGAGAAAGTGGGGTAATATAGAACTAGTGTGAACAGGTGATCGATGGTAGGTGTTGACTTGGTGGGCCGAAGGGCCTATTCCCATGCTGTATCTCTAAAATAAAGTGGTCAACCCCCCCCCCCCCCCTTCCCAAACTGACTTCAAATCTCTGACCCACTGGATTCTAGTGAATTTAGTTTATAACTTGCTGCTCCAGACTAACCAACATACAGCACCTTCTACACTCATATCATCTAAAAGAGTGTACAGTAAATCCTGGTTATAATGGACCTTGAGGGAATGGGGGAATGTTGTCTGTTATTGCCGATTGTCCACGATAGCCAGTTTTTTTATCATTGTATGTAGTTGAAACAAAGAATGTAAATGATGGTTAATACACAAAAGGCCACAAAGTGCTGGAGAAACTCAGCAGATCAGATAGTGACAAAGGCGACAAAGCGGTGTCAAAGAAGGAAATAAGAGTGAAATGTAGTGCTGGAGGGAAAGGATCAGGGAGAGGGGAAGAGGGGAAAAATGAAAAATGTGGAACTCAGTGATGGGAGTTGAGCATATGGAGCAAAGGAGAGCAAGGAAACTGGGGTGATGGGAGATGGTGGGAGAAATGGGTGACACAGTGGCACAGCTGGTAGAGCTGCCCAGGTTTGTTCCTTACTTCGTATGCTGTCTACATGGCATTTTGTACCCTGCATGGGATTTCTCTGGGTGCCCTGGTTTCCTCCCACATCCCAAAGATATATGGGTATGCAGGTCAATTCTATATTATTGCTCCTAGTGTGTAGGGTATGGATGAGAAAGTGCAATAACATAAACTGGTGTGAACGGATGATTGATGGTTGGCATGGATTTGGTGGGCTGATATAGTTTCCGAGCTGTATCTATAATCAATCAAACAAACTGGGGGGAAGTGACAAGTTAAACTGTTTGAGAGGGAAATAAGAAAGCATTTTCAAACACAAATGGCAATGGAAATCCATAAATCTGTCCTCTCGAACCTGGGATGAAATTAAAACAAACACTGTTAGTTAGAGCTTCATACTTCAGTTAACATATTCTCTTAACCTCACAAGATTAATCCCGTTTCAGCAGCAGGGTATACTACCTGCTGGGGGGAAGGGAAAGAGAGGGGATGGAGAGAATACCTGTGATCCGCAAAATAATAGCCTAGTCTATGCTTCGTCTTGTTAATGTAAAGAAAGCCATGTTTGGCGAATCAAATGCAATGGACAAGGTTCGAATAAGTGCATGTAAACCTCTATCTCTGCTAGAGGGGCTGATGGGGTGAGAGGAGATGTATGGACCAGGTGTGTCAGCTCCTGTGGCCGTAGGTTAAAGTACCTGGGGTGGGGCTGGATTATCTGGGAAGGGATGTGTGACCCAAGGCGTTTTGGAGAGAGTGGTCTCGATGGAAAGCAGAAAGAGGTGGGGACAGGAAGATGTGACTGGATGTCCAATCACATTGAAAATGGCAGAAATGTGAAAAAATTATGTGCTGGATGAGTATGATGGTGGGGTGGACAGGGAAACTCTACACATATTCCATCTAGGGGAGGAGGAAGCAAGAGCAGAATTTGGTGTGGGGTCCATTCGCAACAACATTTACTGAAAAAAGAGATAATCTCTGAACTGTAAATTTGGAGAGAATGGAAATTTACCTGTGAAGATGTAAAAATTTGCGTCATGCCCACTTTATTGGGATTTTGTTCACTTGTTCTTATAATTGTGCTCACAAAATCAGACACCTTTCCTCCGAGTGTCAAAGAGGGTGGAAGTTAGTGGAGTGGCTATTATTAGGGAGAAAATGCTTGGGAAGCTGAAAGGGCTGAAGGTAGATAAGTCACCTGGACTGGATGGTCTGCACCCTAGGGTTCTGAAAGACATGGCTTCAGAGATTGTGGAGGGATTGACAGTGATATTTCAAGAATCACTAGAGACAGGAGAGGTCTCACACCTCCAGACCACACCTGGAGTATTGTGTGCAGTTTTGGTATCCTAATTTGAGGAAGGACATCTTGCTATTGAGTGAGTGCAGCGTAGGTTCACCAGGTTCATTCCTGGCGGGACTGTCATATGATGAAAGAATGGAACAACGGGGCTTGTATTCACTGGAATTTTCTTTTTCTTTCTTTCTAATTTAGGATAAGAGGGGATCTTATAGAAACATATAAAATTCTTAAGGGATTGGACACACTCAATGCAGGAAACATTCCCAATATTGGGGGAGTCCAGAATCAGGGCCCACAGTTTAAGAATAAGGGGTAGGCCATTTAGAACTGAGATGAGGAAAAACTTTTTCACCCAGAGCATTGTGAATTTGTGGAATTCTCTGCCTCAGAAGGCAGTGGAGGCCGATTCACTAGATGTATTCAAAAGATAGTTAGATACTCTTAGGACTAGCGGAATCAAGGGATATGGGGAGATGGCAGGAATGTGGTACTATTTGTGGATGATCAGCCATGATCACATTGAATGGCGGTGCTGGCGTGAAGGGCCGAATGGCCTACTTTTGCTCCTATTTTCTATGTATCTATGTTCCAGATGATTGGAAAATTGCCAATATTACTCCGCTGCACAAGAAAGGAGCAAAACAGAATAGTGGGAACTACAGGCTGGCTAGTCTGACTTTGGTGGTTGGTGAGATTGTTGTCCATTATAAAGGATGAGGGTAGGAGTACTTAGAAGTTCACGATAAAATAGGACTAAGTCAGCATGGCTTTGTGAAGGGGTGCTTAAGCAACTTTGCTGGAATTATTTGAAGAAGTAAATAGCTGGACAGACAAACGAGAGTCGGTGGATGTTGTTTACTTAGATTTATAGAAAGCCTTTAGATAAGGTGCCACACATGAGGCTGCTAAGGAAGATGAGAGCCCATGGTATCAAAGGGCAGATAGTAACATGGATATCAGGTTGGCTGGATGGCAGAAGACAAAGAGTAGAAATAAAGGGAGCTTTTTCTGGTTGGCTGCCATGACTAACAGAGTTCCGCAGGGGTCAGTGCTGGATCCGCTACTCTTCACGTGGTATATTAATGATTTGGATGAGAGGATTGAAAGCTTTGTGGCCAAGTTTGCGGATGACACGAAAATAGGTGGAAAAGCAGGTAGTGTAGAGAAAGCAGGGACTCTGCAGAAGGACTTGGATAGGTTGGGAGAGTGGGCAGAGAAGTGGCAGATGGAATGCAATGTAGCAAAATGTGGAGTCATGCATTTTGGTAGTAGGAATAAAGGCGTAGACTCCAGAAATCTGAGGTGCAAATGGGACTTGGGAGTTCTGGTGCAGGATTAACAAAAAGTCGAATCAGTAGTAAAGAAAGCAAACTCAATGCTAGCATTTATTTCAAGAGGGCTTGTATACAAAAACGGGGATGTAATGCTGAGGCTCTATAAGGCACTGGAATATTGTGAGCAAATTTGGGCACCATATCTGAGGAAGGATGTGCTGGCTCTGGAGATGGTCCAGTGGAGGTTTACAAGAATTATCCCAGGAATTAGTAGGTTAACCTATGATGAGCATTTGTCGGCACTGGGCCTATACTCGCTGGAGTTTAGAAGAATGAGGGGGAACCTCATTGAAACATACAGAATAGTGAAAGGCCTGGATAGAGTGGATGTGGAGAGGACGTTTCCACTGGTGGGAGAGTCTAGGACTCAATGTCATAGCCTCAGAATTAAAGGATGTTCTTTTAGGAAGGAGATGAGGAGAAATTTCTTTAGTCAGAGGGTGGTGAATCTGTGAAGTTCTTTGCCACAGAAGGCCAAGTCAGTGGATATTTTTAAGGCAGAGGTAGATAGATTCAGGATTAGTACAGGTGTCAGAGGTTATGGGGAGAAGGCAGGAGAATTGGTCCGCTATTATTTAATGACATAGACTTAGTGGGCCAAATGGCCTAATTCTACGCCTATCACTTATGACCTGATGGCCTCACATAAATAAAAAATAAAAATCAGATCATTTATTTTATGTTGAAATTGCCAACTTTTTTTTCTGTCTGCTCTTTGAACTCACTTGGTACCTGTGCATAAAAACCTTTATCTTTCTGCGCTTCATGAGAAACTCAATATGTTTAAACCCTTACAAGATGAAGGGGGAATGATTGCCTTAATTTTTACAATAATTTTTAAAAACTGCTTATTTTGGAAAACAAATCATATTGTACAGTATTAGTTTATCCTGTTGTTATTAAATGTTCTTTCAGCATCTTTATCTGAAATAAGTATTAATTATCTTTCAAACTGACTCAGAGAAAAGATTACTGAAAGTTCCAGTGAATTTACTGGAAGCAATTTAAATATTACTGCAGCATGGCAAGAAACTGCAATGTCAACGTTACTTCAGATGAATCATAACTTTATTGGGATGTCCTTGCCTTTACATCTTTTTAATTTGGTAAGTGTTCTCTTACCTCAGTTATAACTCAGATGTATGTCCCAGCTCCATTATCTCCATTCCTATGAACACAATGTGTCTGATGTTCAGAACTGCCAGACTGTTTGTGAGAAACTGTAGATATGGAAATAAAATTACTGCAGTCTTTTACAGACTGCAACTGTGAGTCTGTGAATACTTTCTTTCTCAAGAGATTTATTTGTTCTGATCTGTCACAGCCATATAACCATATAACCATATAACAATTACAGCACGGAAACAGGCCCTCTCGGCCCTTCCAGTCCGTGCCGACCATTTGTTTTCCCCTAGTCCCATCTACGTGCACTCAGACCATACCCCTCCATTCCCTTCACGTCCATATACCTATCCACTTTACTCTTAAATGTTAAAATTGATCCTGCCTCCACCACTTCTGCTGGAAGCTGATTCCACACAGCCACCACCCTCTGAGTAAAGAAGTTCCCCCTCACGTTACCCCGAAACCTCTGTCCCTTAATTCTCATGTCATGCCCTCTTGTTTGAATCTTCCCTACCCTCAATGGGAAAAACGTATCCACGTCAACTCTGTCTATCCCTTTCATCATTTTAAAGACCTCAATCAAGTCCCCCCTTAACCTTCTGCGCTCCAAAGAATAAAGACCTAACTTGTTCAACCTTTCTCTGTAACATAGTTGCTGGAACCCTGGCAACATTCTAGTAAATCTCCTCTGTACTCTCTCTATTTTGTTGACATCCTTCCTATAACTAGGCGACCAAAATTGTACACCATACTCCAGAATTGGTCTTACCAATGCCTTGTACAATTTTAACATTACTTCCCTACTCCTATATTCAATGCTCTGATTTTATAAAGGCCAGCACACTAAAGGCTTTCTTTACCACCCTATCTACATGCGATTCCACCTTCAGGAACTATGCACAGTTATTCCTAGATCCCTCTGTTCCACAGCATTCCTCAATTCCCTACCATTTACCATGTACGTCCTATTTTGATTTGTCCTGCCGAGATGTAGCACTTCACACTTATCAGCATTAAACTCCATCTGCCATCTTTCAGCCCACTTTTCCAAATGGCCCAAATCTCTCTGTAGACTTTGAAAATCTACTTCATTATCCACAACACCACCTATCTTAGTATCATCTGCATACTTACTTATCCAATTTTCCACCCCATCATCCAGATCATTGATGTACATGACAAACAACAGTGGACCCAACACAGATCCCTGAGGCACCCCACTGGTCACCAGCTTCCAACCTGACAAACAGCCATCCACCATTACTCTCTGACATCTCCCATTCAGCCACTGTTGAACCCATCTTGCTACTCCGCCATTAACACCCAAAGATTGAACCTTCTTAACCAACCTTCCATGGGGAACCTTGTCAAAGGCCTTACTGAAATCCATATAGACAACATCCACTGCTTTACCCTCATCAATTTCCCTAGTTACCGCTTCAAAAAATTCAAGAAGGTTTGTCAAACATGACCTTCCAGGCACAAATCCATGTTGACTGTTCCTGATCAGACCCTGTTTATCCAGATGCTTATATATATTATCTCTAAGTATCCTTTCCATTAATTTGCCCACCACTGACGTCAAACTAATAGGTCTATAATTGCTAGGTTTATTCTTTGAACACTTTTTAAACAATGGAACAACATGTGCAGTAAGCCAATCCTCCTGCTATTTCTACACTAACTTCCCTCAATGTCCTAGGGAATATCCTGTCAGGACCTGGAGACTTATCCACTTTTATATTTTTCAAAAGTGTCAGTACTTCCTCCTCTTTGAATGTCATAGTTTCCATAGCTACTCTACTCTTTCCCCTTAACTCACCGAGTTCAATATCCTTCTCCTTGGTGAATACCGAAGAAAAGAAATTGTTCAATATCTCCCCCATCTCTTTTGGCTCTGCAGATAGCTGTCCATTCTGGTTCTCTAATGGTCCAATTTTATCCCTCGTTATCCTTTTGCTATTAATATAGCTGTAGAAACCCTTTGGGTTTACTTTCACCTTTCTTGCCAAAGCAACCTCATATCTTCTTTTAGCCTTCCTAATTTCTTTCTTAAGATTCTTTTTTAGCCTTCCTAATTTATTTCTTAAGATTCTTAGCCTGATCAAAACAAATACCCAAATCACTAAAAGTAGTCAAACATGTTAATAAGTCCACAAAAACAAACAAACATCGTTCTGGTGTTCATTTCAAATGGATGGAATTGACAGCCAGAAAATAATTGACAGCCAGAAAAAATCTGAAGGTAAATATTTTTTTGCCGTTAACTTTTGTGCTAGTTTGTAAAAACATTCTTAATCAAAATTATTAGTTGCATTGTTTTTAGTTCAGTATTGTGAACAGATTTGGTCTCCAGATATAAAGTGCAATGTAGAAGATGCAAATGAAACAGTTTATGAGATATATACCTGATCAGGAAAGGCTTGGACCTTTCCTCAGGAAAAGAACTGTCCTGATAAATATATTTAAGGTTAGTAATGGATAGACAAGATACCTCCATTTCTTAGTTGGGGGAGATTACTTGTTTAACTATGTTTAGCTCTAATTCCGTATTTATTTAATTGCTTGGAGTTACATTTTCCAGTTACCATGCTAGAATTGAAATTGTGCCTTTGGTTCAGTGATCTGGAACTTTGGCCGTGAATTCATTAACTTCACTACATTAAGCCTTCATATTATGGCAGTCAACATGCTGGAGATTTTTATTCTGCAAGCTAGCCTTAAACTTGGCATATGACACCTTGAGAAGCTCCATTGCAGAGTCATGCAATCATAGTATTGTTATGGTGCAGGAGGAGAGCATTTGGCTCATCAAATACATAACAACTTCAAGTGGACATCCATGGGAGTCAGTCCCATTCCCCTGCTCTTTCTGCGGAGACCTTCAAATCATTTTTGCTCAAGTGCCTATTTAAACTCCCTTTTAAAATCCAGATTGATTTTGTCATGCATTACTTAGAGGCAGAGAGTTCCAGATCAGAACAACTTTCTGGTAGTGAGGCATGGGAGCACTGTAAGGGCCACATTACCAAAAGCCTTGTGAATTATCTAACTTAGAAAGGGAACAGATATTGAGATTTGATTGGAGTTTAGTTTAGAGATACAACTCAGAAACAGGTTCTTCGGCCGACCAAGCCCGCGTTCACCAGCGATCCCTGTACACGAGAACTATACTGTACACTAGGGACAATTTACAATCTTTACCAAGACCAATTAACCTACAAATCTGTACGTCCTTCAAGAGTGGGAGGAAACGGGAACACCTAGATAAAACCCACGGGGCATGTTGGTCACAGGGCCAACATACAAACTCCGTACAGATAGTACCCGTGGTCAGGATCGAACCTGGGTCTCTGGTGTTGAAAGGCAGCAAGTCAACCGCTGTGCCACCGAGCAGCCGTGTCATTTATTGTTCACCACCAAATGTCTTTAATCACTAGATTACACATAACGAATTATTGGTGGAAGAGAATGTAGGTGCTTGATACTCTTCTTTGTATGAGTAAAACATGAAAAAACAAGAAAAGAAGAAGGAATAGAGATTGGTATATGTTACCAGAAATAACTGCTTGCATTCTTGACGAGATTTGAATGGTATAGTTTTGCAACGATTCATTCTGCACAAAACATGTATAATAGTAAGATTAAATGAGATCTTACTAGTTTGAAGTTTGATCTTTATTTTATGAGGAGTTGCGATGAGGGATTTCGTGAAGACCCCGCCAGCACCCATGCGCGACGTTCTTCAAAGCAGCGGTGTGGAATCACAGAACTTTCCAGAAATGACTAGTATAGTAAGATTGAAGAGACTCTATATATCAGTTGACCTTATAGTAGAGGGTTGGAAGCGGAGGGCATGAAATCCCTCATCGCAACTCCTCATAAAATAAAGATCAAACTCCAAACTGGTAAGTTCTCATTTAATCTTACTATTTCATTTCGGAGTCACGTGAGTGACTTCGTGAAGATTTCAAAGCTCTGTGATTACATGCCCTGGATCACGTCCATGCTCACACACGGCCACAATATTGATGGAAGGAGTATATTAACGTATTTCAGACTTGACAAGCTGAAAAATAATAATGTTTATTAATCACAAACAAAAAACCCCTCATTCGGGGATAAAAGTATGTTGCTGACCAGCACTCAGCACGGTCTCCCCAAACATAGCAGGAGCGGTCACAGGTTTGTTGTAAAACCTCTGGAATGTAGTTGCGCTGGATATGGTCCATGGGCACCTCCATGGTCCTCGCCACTGATGTGGATGCAGCCCTGGTAGAATGGGATTTAAAGATATTAATATCAATACCTGCTGCATCCAGTATCACCCTGAGCCACCTGGAGATCGTCTGCACCGTCACCCTGTGATGGGGTTTCTTATGGCTGATCAGCAGGTACCTCTCCATTCCCCTGAGGGTATGCGTCACTTTAATGTAGTGACGGATATAGGTGGCTAAGCAGAGCCTCACATCAGCGGGGTATGCCGGAAATATCAGCTGCAGCCCTGTGAACCCTATCTATGCTGCTTGAGTAACTCATCAATATAGAAGGTTACTCTTTCAGGGGTAGAGACCATTTTATCCATATTGATCTTATGTAAGGTCTGCACCCGCTGAGCTGATGTTAGGGCCATCAACATCACCACTTTCAGGGTGAGTTTGTCCAGCGGTAGTCCAATCATAGGCGACCAATTCCTGAGGAGGGTCAGCACCACTCCAATGTCCCAGGTAACGTTGTAACATGGTCGGGGAGGGTTTGAATTGAAGATACCCCTCATTAATTTGGACACCAGCTGGTGTGATCCTACCCCTTTGCAGAGGTAGGAGGACAGTGCGCTCCTGGCACTGTTGATGCCTCTGTAGCTGAGGCGTTCATCATGATGTAGCCCCGCGAGAAATTCCAGCACATGTGGTATCGTGGCAGAGTCATACGTGATGTTGATCCGTGTGCAGTAGGCCTCCCATTTTCTGATTTGTGTCAGGTACTGCCGTCTGGTAGACTCTCGATGCTCCGATGGTGTCCATGGTCCTTGGTGTGAGTCCGTATTGTAGCAGAGGTCTCTTCAAAACCTGCAGGCCAACAGGTTCAAGTGACCGTGGCACAGATGGTATTCCCCTGTAGTGGGGTTAGTCACCAAATCTGGGCTCTTGTTTAGAAGTGCCCAATGTTCTATAATCATCCCAAGGGCCACCGGATACCATGGTTGTGTAGGCCAGTCGGGTATTATTAAAATACCAATTTCCCAATTACCTTAGCAGCATGTCTGATTGTCGGTGCACTGGCGCAAACAAGTTCATTACATGCTCCAATGATATCCATAGCTTTGTTAGCTGGAATGGAAACAATAATTTGATTGGTGTCAATCGTGAATCCCAGATAGTCCATAACCTGTGATGGGTAGAATTTAGATTTGTCTGGATGGATTACAAACCCCATTTTTTGAAACAATGCTGTAGTAGCTGTTACTGCTAAATTAGTTGATTCCATGGTATCTCCTACTATTAGGATGTCATCCAAATAGGCCATGACTATATGGTTTTGTCTCCTCAGTGTTGCCAACATTGGTTTCAATAATTTGGTAAATAATCTAGGGGCTGTAGTAAGCCCATTAGGCAGGGCTCGAAATTGCCAGAGCTTCAAGAACTTCCGGTGATGTTCCCATATGGATACTGAATAGTATGCATCTTTTGAATCAATGCATGCCATGAAGCAACCCCTGGAAAACAGTAATTTGGCTGTTTCAAACGTGTGCATTTTAAAATGGGTATATTGCACAAAGATATTCAGATGGGTTAGATCAATAATGATATGACATCCACCATCTTTCTTGGTTTTGGTAAAGATGTTGGATACGAACTCAAGAGGTTCGTGAATCGTTTTTTCTATCACCCCTTTTTGTTGTAGCCTCAAATTTTCAACATGTCCTTCCGCTATTTCCTTATGGGAAAGTGCAAATTTATGGTCTGGTCCATGTTGAGGCGGGGGAAGTTGCTCATTCATGAACTCAATTTCGTACCCCTGAATACTTTGTAAAATAAACAAGTCTGAGGTGATAGAACTCCATGCATCCCCAAAAAACTGCAATCTCCCACCAATTTGTGAGGTTTCACATGCAAAACGTGCATGAGAACCAGACCGCCTTACCTCCATGGTTACCGGCGGGCCTTGACATTTTTGGTGTTCTGTGGAGGTGCTGGATTTTGGGTTTGCCGCACCTTCCACGCTGGCCGCTGAGGGCCTAGTCCTAAAAAAGGCTTCTGTTGTTGTTGTTGTTGTTGTTGTTGTTGTTGATGTAGTGCTGCCAGCGTGTAGGTCCTTACTAGCCTATCAGGCGGCCCCCGAGGTCTTGAATATGGCAACCGGCGTGATGCCTGCCTGCTGGAAGGAGGCGATCTCATCAACCCAACTGCCTTCGCTTGGTAATCCAGGTCCTTGACCTGTTTGGGCAGGTCTTCCCCAAACAACTGTCTCGGTGGTGGCGTCGGGGATGCTTTGCATAACCCTGCAAACTTCGGGTTGAGGGTCGGCTTTATGGTGATCTTCCGGAATGCATTAATCTCGTATTGAGTGTTGCATAATAGAGCAAGAGCATCCTCTTGCTCTGTAGTCAATTCCGGCCCATCTACCGACCTGGCAAAGGCAGTGATCCCTGACGTGAGTAGCTTCAGGATTATTTGCAATTTAAGCTCCTGTGCGCTGATCCCCGAGCTGATGTTGCCCCAAATGGGAGTGTTTACTCTGGGCACATTCAATGAATTACAGTTGTTTCGTGCCTTGTACCGGTTCATTGCCTCAGTAAGGACCTGTTCTTGCAGCTGGTGGGTGGCAAGGAAGTCAATACTAGCCGCCAATTTGGGTTGAAGAGGTTGACCCGAGGGCTTTGGCTGGGCGAACTTGGAGATAACTCCTAGAAGTTCTTCCTGGGCCTGTTCAGGCACCACAGGTTCCTGCTGTAAGTCTTCATCCTCTCCACCCAGCTGCTGATTCCTGGCACTCCCCACTGATGATGGGGATTTGCTGGGGGCCCCAGCCACATATCTCCTTGAACTAGAGAACATAGGGTCCTGTTGCTGGAGATTGGGTTCCAGGAGACGCTCCATCATGCGCTCCATGCGTTCAATGCGAACGCCGCCGCCATCCGCGGACGACAAGTCGACTTCCTCAGGTGCTGGAGAATTCCTGAGGCTTCTGTCATCAGCCCAGTGATCATCGTCGAGGTGATAACACGGTGCCGTGACAGGATGTCGCTGCCTGCTGCTGCTGCTGCGGGGCTCCGCGACACCCGCGCGGACCTGCCATTGGTCCGCCGTCTTCCGGACGGAGGCGGCCCGCTAGTCTGATATGACGTAAGCGGTGACGAGTCGGACCCGGCCGCCAAAGCGTGGTGCCCCGACGTCCGCGCGGGCTTGCCGCCTGTCCTCCTTAGGGACAAAGGTGATGTTCGGTCACATCCTGCTGCTAAAGGGGGGTGCGGTGACCGAGATGAGACTGCACCGGCCCGTGATCTGGCGGGCTCCCCCGGTGGTGAGTCTATGCCGGCCGCACCTGCAGAGCTAGCAGACTCTGGTCTTGATCCCTCACTGGTCCGCGATCTGGCGGTCTGCTCTGGTGGAAAGTCAACCCCGGCTCCTACAGCGGGGCTTACCGACTGCCGTGCAGCTCTTCCCCTGGGTCGCTCTCTGGTGACCTGTATGGCTGGGGAGAGAGAACATGCCGTCGAGCGGGTAACACGCCCACGCACCTTGGCCACACTTCCCCTATGTGTAGGGGATAGTGGCAAGGAGTCAGGGTCTTGCCTACCCTGCTCCTGCGCGGCGCTCCTTCCACTCTGCTGCTCTGAAGCCAGCTGTAGTGGAGAGTCGGGTCCTGTTGGTGCAGGGCTCCCCGACTTCCGCGCTCTTTTCCCAGCCTGACGAGCGGGTGCTGCCATTGTAGCGGGCAGCTCCGGGGTATGCAGCCGCTGACTTCTATCGGAAGTCCTGCGGCTAGAAATGCTCTTACTCCTATCCATCGTTTCTGTGAAACAAAAACAAGTTTTCCACACAGAAACTAACCAGCTCAAGGTTAGTTCCCTTTACCTGAACAGTCCTTATGAAGGGCTGGTGGTGGAGCGCGCTCCTCCTCCAGCTGTCAACAGCAACTGCGAGCAAAGTTATGTCGCGCATGCGTGCTGGCGGGGTCTTCACGAAGTCACTCGCGTGACTCCGAAATGAAATTCTATAGTTAACTCCAATTACTAGAATTACTTCCTTTCCCTTTACTTTTGTCTCAGCCACCCTTCACACGACCGTGCTAAGGTTCTGTCGCCAATTGACATTTGTCATAAATGATCAGGCCCTTTCAGCACTCATGGGAATGAAGCACTAATGAATAATATTTTACGTAGTATGGCAATTACTTGGGGCTATAATGGCGTATTAATCAAGTGGGGCACCAATAGATGATTTGGATGTTGCTGCATGGAAATCAGACAGCACATGAGATCCAAGGTGTGTGGCCTGACCCTAGCGAAGGGGCTCCCATTGAGAAACAAAGGGTCAGCAACAGAAGGTAGATTGCTGGAGATTGGTGGGGATGAGATATCTGGTTGCTGGGATGAATTAATACGTCAGTGAGGTGCTCATGTTGAATAATCATTCCTTGATGGGCTCCTGGTTGGCTTCATAATCAATGGGGGTTGATAGTTGAGACAGTGATCAATTACTGGCGGAGGTATGGGTTCAGATAACTGCTAAATTAGGTGCTGACTGGAGTGCTTGGTTAATGGATCATGTCAGGTGACCTGAATGAGAATTAGGGAATAAAGGCCCTGTCCCACTTACGTGTCCTTGGCCCGCAAATTACGCGATCTCGTCGTCGTGTTGAGGCGCACGGTCATCGTGTGGCCGCGCGGGGCCAGTCCCACTGAGAAGCGCGGAGGGGTATGATGTTGTGCATGGTATCGCGCGGCGCTCCGGGATGTTGTACCGAACAAAATCTTCAGGTGCCACAGGCCTGTCGCGTAACTGATGGCCAAAGTGGGACAGGCCCAAGACCCTGGCGCAACGCAATGTCTCACCTCCAACAGCAGCAGAAGCAGGCAAACGATCATCAAATTCAGCCTGGGGCTCACGGCCATTGCGGATCCGGATCCGCCCCCACTTCTACTCCCAGAGCGGGGCCAAGAAAATTGAAGATAGACACAAAATGCTGGAGTAACTCAGCGGGTCCGGCAGCATCACTTGAGAGAAGGAATGGATGACGTTTCAGGTCAAGACCCTTCTTTCAGACTGAAGAAGAGTCTCGACCCGAAACATCATCCATTCCTTCTCTCCAGAGATGCTGCTAGTCCTGCTGAGTTACTCCATCATCTTGTGTCCATCTTCAAATGACGTCACCCACTCCAGATGGCTGTACGGGTGCATGAAGACGCGCCTGACAATCACGGGACCGTCGCGCCTCAATACAGCCACGAGGTTGCGTAATTAGCGTGCCAAGGACACGTAAATGGGACGGGCTTAAGTTGGTTTGAGTAATTTCTTTCTATCTCACCTCTTTTCTCCCTCCCCCATTTGCACTGCCTGTCTGAAAGTAAACATGCAGGTACTGAAAGGAAACATGCAGCTACAGCAGGCAGTGAAGAAAGCTAATGCATATTGGCCTTCATAATGAGAGGATTGAGCCTAGGAGTAAAGAAGTCCTTCTGCAGTTGTACAAGGCCCTGGTGAGATCACATCTGCAGTATCTTGTGCAGTTCTGGTCTCCTAATTTGAGCAAGGACATCCGTGCTATTGAGGCGGTGCATCGTAGGTTCACAAGGTTAATCCTCGGGATGGCGGGACTGTCATATGAGGAAAGATTGGAAAGTCTGGGCTTGTATTTACTTGAATTTAGAAGGATGAGAGGGAATCTTATAGAAACATATAAAATAGTAAGATTAAACGAGAACTCACCTGTTCGAAGTTTGATCGTTATTTTACGAGGAGTTACGATGAGGGATTACGTGAAGAACCCGCCTCACGCTGGCAACGGCATACTTCAAAGCAACGGCATGAAAAACACAGAACACCAAAGCCGGAGTAACATAGTAAGGCTCATAAAAAGACTTAGAACCACCATTTGATCATTTATTTTACGAGGGTGGGAGTGGAGGGCACGTAATCCCTCATCGTAACTCCTCGTAAAATAACGATCAAACTTCGAACAGGTGAGTTCTCGTTTAATCTTACTATTTTACTTCGGAGTCACGTGAGTGACTACGTGAAGAGTTTTAAAGCTTTCTGTGTTTTTTATGTCGTAGAATTAATCGTACGACAGTCCGGCTAAGTAAACACATACATGAGAAAGCAGACAAATGTTAGATCTTTTCACAATTAAGTTTTTTTAATGGCTGAAAGACCATATAATACCCTCCTTATATTTGAGGGAAAAATGATTACAAGTGACAAAAGATATCAGTGACTACACAACTGATTATAGCAATTAATAGCAAACAAAGCAGGTGATTATAGTGCTCCCAACACCGCGTGTCCAAAGCTTGTCATAGTGTGAACAGGTTTGTTGTAGAACTTTGAAAAAGTTTCTTCTTTACTCCACCCTGCGATTTTTAAAAATATGCTCGAGAGGTACGTCCCGCCCCTTCGCCGCGGACGTAGCTGCCGCCCTGGTGGAGTGAGATTTGAAGACATCAGTGTCTACTCCCGCTAAAACCAACACCTGTTTCAACCATTTTGAGATAGTTTGAACTGAAGCTTTTGTGTGTGGCTTTTTGTGCGTAAGCAGCAATGTCTTTTCGTTTCCTCGAAAAGTGTCCGTCACTTAATACATTGGTTCAAATGTCTAACCACACACAAAGCAGGCTCAATATGAAAAGCTTGAAAGGTTACCTTTGTTCCAGATCTCCCTGGTCTACTTTGTTTGATCAGATCGTAAACATAGAATACAACGTTATCTGTAGTCACATGCATACAGTCTAAACGCAACATTTGTAAAGTTTGCACTCTTTGGGCTGAGACCAGTGACATTAACATGACCAATTTCAATGTTAACCTATCCAATGACAACCCTTCAATTGGCGTCCATTCTCTAAGTAGAGCAAGTACTATGCTCACATCCCAAATCTCTGTATATCTAGGTTTTGGCGGATTCATGTGAAAAATTCCTTTCATGAATCGTGATATCAATGGATGCGACCCAATTGATTTCTCACCAGTCATAAGTCCTAAATAGGACGACAAGGCACTGCGTGCAGTGTTTAATGGCACTGTAACTTAAATGTTGCCCAAAGCGCAAATTGGCAAGGAATTCCAAAACATGAGTAACATTCACAGAATCATCAGAAATATTTGACTGTGTGCAAAATTCTTCCCATTTCTTAATATGTGTCATATATTGTTTCTGTGTGCTATCTCGCCATGATGCGCCAATAACTGTCAAGTTTGGTCCGACAATCCCAGTTCCTGTAGTGGTCTGGTCAAAACCTGCAGATTAACAAATTCATATATGCATATAATGGGTAACCTTCATTTGTTACTGGATTAGTCAAGATATCACTACAGTTAGGAATCTGCATATACGGTTCTTTAATCATATTCAGCATAACTGGGAACCAAGGTTGAGTTGGCCAATTTGGCACTACCAACAATCCGGAAGCTGAATCTTGCTCTATTTTCTTCAAGCATCTCTGGATCAGAGCAAATAGTGGAAAAAGCATAAAAGAACATTTTTCCCCAGTGTAATGAAAATGCATCTACTGCAACTGCGTCCGGATCGTGTTCCCAAGACACATAATGAGGCAATTGATGATTAAGCCTGGATGCAAACAAATCAATTTCTGGCAACCCAAATCGTCTAACAATATTCTTAAATATTGCTGGCTTAAACATCCATTCCGTATTATCTTTAAAAATCCTGGACCTTTCATCTGCTACCACATTGTCTTTACCTGGAGTATAGCTTACTGAAATCCATATCTGCCGACCAATACACCATTGCCATATCTCATTGACCAGACAATCACATGATACTGATCCAACTCTCCCCATGTGATTAATGTAAACCACAGCTGTTTTATTGTCTAATTGTATTAACACATGCAGACCTTGTTTAGCACAACAATATGCTTTAAGCCCATAAAAGGCCCCCAATAACTCCAAATAGTTAATACCATACTCTTGGAGAAACACTTGTTCTTCAGTTTTCCATCTACCTCCACAACTGGAGGATAAATCTGTGGCCCCCCATCCGAGAGCAGTAGCATCTGTATGTAAAACCATTTCAGGCTGTTTAATCATAATATTTATTAGCAGCTTGTGGGACATTTTCCTTTTTTAACCCACCATTGTAATTCCAATACAGCTTCTTTTGTTAATTACATAGGCCTGTCAAATGGCCTGCCTTCTCTTTGAGAGCTTGTATCTTGTACCTTCGAAGATATCGATAAATGTAATGGACCAAATTCTACTGCAGGAAATGCTGCTAGCAGTTCACCAATGGTTGTCACCATTTCTCGGATGGAAGGATAAGGTTTTGAATGAGATAATGACAAGTTACCAAAATATCATCGACTTTATCTGTTGGTAAAGGTATTAACATAGTCACTGAGTTAATTACAAACCCCAAAAGTAAATTGTTTGTGCTGGCTGCAGCTGGGGCTTAATTAGATGAATTAAGAACCTTAGCTTACCACAAAGCTTTAGTAACTGAAACTGAGTCCTCAGCTGACTCCTGATAATCACTAATGACCAGAATGTCATTGAGATAAGCCATAATGATGTGCATTTTGTGCTCTAATTGGGCTAAACTGGTTTCAACAGTTTCGTAAAGAGTAAAAAGCTGAACTCAGTCCATTTGGCAAAGCTTAACTGCCATAATTGTCCCAACCAATTAAAATTTAAGTACCACCGAAACCTGATGCATAGGTACAGAATAATAGGCGTCTTTTCATCAATCTTAGCCATATAACAACCTGCTGAATTAAATATTTTGCAGTATTCAATGTCTCCATTTGAACATGTTTGTATTCTACAAACTTATTTAGACCTGTAAGGTCCAGAATACTTCTGCAACCATCATCTGTAATGCCTTCTAACATTAAAGACAAATTTATGCTCGTGTTCAAAATCTTTTCCATTACCCCTTTTCCAGATAATTAGGCAATGTGGACATAAATCTCTGCTTTTTCAATTGCAGAAAACACGAAAACATAAGCAGGTTTATTCTGTACAGGAGGATTAACCTCTTTTTTTAAAAGTAATAGTAGTTAATGAAACTGCTCGTAATATACTGATCAAAAATAATAGTAAGGCCAGTCTTAATAAACTTTTTGTAATCTCCCTCTAACTGGAGATTAATCCGCAGTTTCTTTAAGCAGAGAACAAGTCTTTAATTCCTCTGCATATGAGCGTGGTGGTCTCCTTATCCCCTGAATTCGGGTAAGTATTTGGTTGTGCAATACAATAAAACTTCCTTGACATATTTCTGCCTCTATTTCCAATATCAAATCCCCTTCTGGGCGAAAATACCTTTTCGTCCAAAGACGAAGGTTTCATGCAGCTAAAATATTTAGCTTTTCATCCAATTTCAATAAATTAGGCAGATTACTCCAAACAGATAACCAAGAGCTTAAACACCACTTGCTCGACACAGGTATGCAACCTTGGGTGAAAAATGGGCCAAATAGCCATTTATTTTATACAAAATTTTCATAGAAAGAATTGCACAATAGCGTCTTTATTTTATGTTTTCCTTTCATCTGCCCAAAAGCCATAATAGCAGCAGAATAATTTGTGAGGATTTTTAAACCTCACTATTTGACGCTCTCATATTTGGAGTCATGGATGCCCATATTAACGGATAAACCGTAGGCTCTTCCAATGAGGCACAATTTCCTGTGCTGTGCAATTTTAATATTTCAATCATCACAGAATCATGAAGTTGGTGAGATACCATATATATATGTTGGCAGCTAGGTTTTCTTCCATAGCCTCACCACTTTTCCTTCATATATAGCAAAACCTTTTGCTATTCCAGGCATCTTTGGCCTCTTTTAATATTTTTTCATTTTATTTTTATTTTTATTTTGTGGTGTGCTTTCAAAATGCAAATCACCATCAACAGGGTCTGCCTTCTGCAGCCCTAAATCAATTGGGATTTCATCCCATGAGACTTCTTCCGGCCCAAATCCTGGGTCCGGAGTTCCAACTTCCAATTAGGCCCATGGCCATATTCAGAATAATTAAACCCCTCAGGGCTATTCTTAGGAACCTTCAGGGTACTTTGACCCTAGTCTCATAATTATTTGGAGAACTTTCTCCATATGCTCCATAATCAGTTCCACATAGTTTACTTATCTGGAGGACTTTTCAATGTCAAGTCATCAGAACCACGGGCCTCTCAGATTTTTTATTTTATTTTATTTTCCATTTTTCATATTCGGGAGCATTTCTCTCCGTGGTTATCATTTTGTAAACTAATTCGCTAACGGGTATATCTACGGCCACCGGTATCGGAACCGGCTCCGCACTAGCTTTCCCGTATATTTATTTTTCACCCCAGGAAGCATTTAACCCGCGAATATACGTTTACTTCATCATCTGTGCTTATCCAGCACTAATATGACTCTGACCTGATTTAATATATTTCCTATACTGCTGGACCTACCCAGCGCCCGCTAAGAAATCCCAACTTTACTGTTCTTACCTGCGGGGCCGTTCCGACCGCTGCGAGGAGCTGCTCCTTACTGCAGCTCCTCCTTCCGCCGTCAGCGTCGACGTCATGCCGTTGCCAGCGTGAGGCGGGTTCTTCACGTAGTCACTCACGTGACTCCGAAGTAAAATTATAAAAGGACTGGACAAGTTGCAGGAAAAATGTTCGCAATGTTGGGGGAGTCCAGAACCAGGGGTCACAGTCTAAGAATAAAGGCTTTAAAACTGAGATGAGAAAAAAAAATTCACCCAGAGTGTTGTGAATTTGTGGAGTTTTTGTCACAGAAGGCAGTAGAGGTCAATTCACTGGATGAATTTAAAAGAGAGTTAGATAGAGGTCTAGGGGCTAGCGGAATCAAGGGTTATGGGGAGAAGGCAGGCACGGGTTACTGATTATGGATGATCAGTCATGATCACAATGAATGGTGGTGCTGGCTCGAAGGGCCAAATAGCCTCCGCCGCATCTGCTCCCAGGATGAGGTGTTCCACACCAGGTCATCACAAATGTCCTCATTCTTCAGAGAACAGGGATTCCCCTCCCTCACTATAGATGAGGCTCGCACCAGGGTCTCCTCCATCCCCGCAACACTGCCCTCTCTCTCCATTCCCCCACTCGCAACAAGGGCAGAGTCACCCTGGTCCTCACCTTTCACCCCACCAGCCGGCACATACAACACATAGTCCTCCGCCAGTTTCGCCACCTCCAACGTGACCCCACCACTCACCACATCTTCCCATCTCCCCCCCGTCTGCCTTCCGCAAAGACCGCTCCCTCCGCAACTCCCTTGTCAATTCTTCCCTTCCCTCCCGCTCCACCCCTTCCCCGGGCACTTTCCCTTGCAACCGCAAGAGATGCTACACTTGTCCCTTTCCCTCCCCCCCTCCACTCCTTTCAGGGACCCAAGCAGTCCTTCCAGGTCCGACAGAGGTTCACCTGCACCTCCTCCAACCTCATCTACTGCATCCGTTGCTCTAGATGCCAGCTGATCTATATTAGTGAGACCAAGCGGAGGCTTGGCGATCGTTTTGCCGAACACTTCCGCTCGGTCCGCAATAACCAACCCGACCTCCCCGTGGCTCAGCACTTGAACTTACCCTCCCATTCCGTATCCAACCTCTCTGTCCTGGGCCTCCTCCATGACCAGAGTGAGCAACATCGCAAATTGGAGGAACAGCACCTCATATTCCGCTTGGGGAGTCTGCATCCTCTTGGCTTGAACATTGAATTTTCTCAATTCTGTTAACCCTTGCCGTCTCCTCCCCTTCCCACCTCTCCTTCAGCCCTCGGGCTCCTCCTCCTCCTTTTTCCTTTCTTCTCCCCGCCCCCCCCCTTCCCCACCACCCATCAGTCTGAAGAAGGGCTTCGGCCCGAAACGTTGCCTATCTCCTTCGCTCCTTAGATGCTGCTGCACCCGCTGAGTTTCTCCAGCTTTTTGTGTACCCCAGCCTCCTCCTGCACCTATTTTCGATGTTTCTATGTACTTGTGTATGACTTGATTAGATTTAAGTATAGCATAATTAGACTGGACAGCATGCAAACAAATGTTTTCACAATATATCATTACATGACAATAATAATAAACCAATACATATTTTGTATTCCTCTAGGACCTCATTCAGCTTGCCCATTAATGCATAGAACAATTGGGGAGTGCAGAGGGGTCAAAGTCATACTGAGCTCAACCCACCTCTTAGCTGCCAAATCTCCTGGAAGACTTTGGTCTTCTCTCCCCTTGCCAATAGCTCATCCAAAACCAACAATACTCTCATGTAAACCTAGCAGTGAATGTAAGCTAGCTGTTTGATTATAGGTTGGAGGGTTGCCATTGGTGGAGTGAAAGAAATCAAGGGCATGCAAGAATGCAAATTGGAAAAGTGAGGAAGTCTGAGTTTTGCAGGTCTGAAAGAGGTTGCTGGAACTTGGAGTGACTCATGGAATAATTCAAGAATTTTAAGTTGGGACTTTCTGTATTAATATTAAAGACAAATTATTATTGTCCACTATTATTGGTTAACAGTGTGATTAAAGCTGTGATTAACTCGTAAATTTACACAATCAACTAATTTTTTTGTAATTGACTGTCTGAAAGAATTCCAATTAAACTGAAGAGACAAAAATATCAGTTGAGAAGAAATAGAAAATTCCTACCCTTACAGGCTTGGGCTTTAGTAAACATATCAGTTCTGGCAAACAACCACAATCGCAATGCAATGTTTGTGTAGAAGCAGTTGATCATGATTGCAGGAAACTTAACAAGCCAAGAAGCCACAAGAGACTGCAGGTGTTGGAATCCTGAGCAAAAACCAAGCTGCTGGAGGAACTCAATAGGCCAGGCAACATCTGTGGAGGGAAATGGACATTTCTGCCTGATCTGCTATGTTTCTGCAGTAGTTTGCTTTAAACCAAGAAGGCATCCAGTGATGAAAAACTCTATGCGGAATTGTAAGCTGTGGGATATTTTTAAATAGAAACGTACAATCACTAAAAGTATATCTGAAAGCAATTGAAAGAAACCAGTTGAACACCTGACAAAGCACTTGTGTTCTTCTACCATTTTCTAATAAAGAGAAAAAAAGCTGTAAAGCTCACAATTGGTGACAATGTTATTTTGCCAGCAGAAATTAAAATATTGTTTTTAGGGGAAAATATCAATTGATCAGTTAAGGATAATTTGGCGATCAGAGTTACTTATAAAGTTGCAGATGCCATTGTAAAAGTGGAATGGCAGAATGTCATTATCTTACAGTTCAGATTCATGAAATTATCTACACGCCATTTCAACACTGGAAATGGTTCATATACATGACTTCATATGAGATTAAAGAGATTTTTATTTATTTTTCTGCTCAGTCTCGATAAAAAGCAGTCAAGTAAACTGCTTTAAATTTGAGATACATGACGGATTAAAAGAGAGAGTAGAAACAAGTGACTGCAGCTGCTGGTTTACACAAAAGATAAATAAGACGTGACCGTAATTACACTGGCAAATAATGAGCAATACCCTCACAAATTCATAAAGATATGCTGTAGAAAACATCTTATCACGATGCATCACAGCCTGGTTTGGCAACAGTTCCATCTGAGTTGTGGACATAGCCCAAACCATCACACAAACCAGCCTCCCTTCCGTTGACTCCATCTACACTTCTCGTCAAGGCTGCTAGCAAAATCAAGGACCAGTCTCACCCCGGTCACTCCCTCTACATCCCTCTCCCATCAAGCACGCGGTACTGTTTGAAAACGCGGACCTCCAGGTTCAGGAACAGTCTCTTTCCAGCCATTATTAGGCAACTGAATGGCCTCCTCATCAGCTAGATTGCAGTCTTGACCTCCCATTAACCTCAATGGAGATCTTTGAACTATCTTTAATCAGACTTTATCAGACTTCAATGTTATATCTTTGCACCAAAAGGTTGTACCATTTATCGTTTATCTGTGGATGGCTTGATTGAATTCATAAACAGTCTTTTCATGACTGAATAGCACGCAAACAAACATTTTTCATTGTGCCATGGTACAAGTGACAATAAATGAATGACAATAACTAAACCAGTGACAATGATAAACTAAAGTAAACAGTCTCTAAATGTGTAGGAAAGAACTGCAGATGCTGATTTAAATCGAAGGTAGACACAAAGTGCTGGAATAACTCAGCGGGACAGGCAGCATCTCTGGCAAGAAGGAATGGGTGACGTTTCAGGTCGAGACCCTTCTTCAGACTGAAGGAATGGGTAATGTATCGGGTCGAGACCCTTCTCTCCAGAGACGCTGCTTGTCCCGTTGAGTTACTCCAGCATTTTGTGTCTAAACAGTCTCCATATTGTGCTTGCACTATGTGAAGAAATATCGCACCACCACATAACACAACTGTTGCATCCATTTGGAAAGACTTAAGGGCCTGTCCTACCAGCATCCAACTCCATGCGGTGAGCGCGATCAAACCGGCAGCGGGGGCCGCGCGGAGGTCGGGTGATCCCTGTACAGGGCCGTTCCCAACAGCATGCGCCTGCATGCAAAGAGCGCGACCAAACCGGCAGCGGGGGCCGCGCGGAGGCGGGGTGAGTGGCGCAACGCGGCGCAAAGTGAGGCGAACCTGGAGCGAAGTCTTAATGGTAAGTTCACCAGGACAGAGAGGGACACACAGAGAGGGGCACAGAGGCACACACAGAGAGGGGCACAGAGGCACACACAGAGAGGGTCACGGAGGCACCTACAGAGAGGGTCACGGAGGCACGACGTCGAGGTGGTGTGTAATGTGTCGAGGCGACTGAGAGCCGACAAGCCGTTGCCGCGCGGAATTTTTGAACATGGTCAGTTTTTCAGAGCCCCGCGCAATGTCGGGACGAATTCCGCACAATTCCGCACGGCTCCGGCCAAATGAAGTGGGACCTGCCCCGCGACGCCGGACGGCTCAAGCGACCACGTTAGGTCGCGCTCATCGCATGGAGTTACATGCTGCTGGGACAGGCCCTTTACTTCAAGACCAATATCAAAGGAGATGTCATCAACAATATGTTACACATTGGAAGTTGTTATTCTATTAAAACCTTGATCTTTTACATTCCAAATTGATAGAACATTCACAAAGCAGCTTTTGTTTCATACAGAAGTGAAATAGCAATTAAGGGGAAGAGATGGAAGAAAACCTGAGAAGGAGGGAAGTTGTGCTTATGATTGACAGCACCTCACACTTCAACAATTTCTCAGCCAACTCTTTCAAGGTCACAATCGGGTTTTTCGCTACCATGTTCAGTGAATTCAATTAACGTAACCATTCTCTGCAAAGCACAAATTAAAATATTTCAGCACAAGGTATCGATTTCTTGATTGGTGTTGGCGTCTCTTCTAAGACCACACAGTTTTGTTCCAGATGTTTTTGTCCAGAATGAGGGATATTGGAATGCTGATTTCTTGTTGGAAAGTGATAATATATAATTACATTTAAATAAAAGCCTAAGGTTCTGGATAATGCTTGTTAGTCGGCAAATCTATTATTGTATATGGGTTTTTAAATTTGCAGTCCATGTTTTGAATTGCTTATAGTGTGAAATATATTCTGGTTTACTTTTTTTTTGTTCTGGCAACTGTCGGGAGAACTCATCTGGATAATAGGTCATGTTGAACATATGTAAATATGGTTAACCACATCTGTCTGAAATGGGTAACACTTCGCTCTGATGCCTTTCATCTTAAAGCTCGCTACAAAACTAAATCATAGTGAGGGCTGTGAGAAGAATGCCACGAGGCATCAGAAGATATGGATCGGCTAAAGAGCGAGGATATAATGGGCATAATTAAATATGGATGAATGTGAGGTCAGCCATTTGAGGTGGAGTATTTTTTATAAATGGTGATATATTGAACAATCTTGATATTCAATGGTATCTGGGTGTTCTTGCACACAACTCACAGAAAGTTAATGAGCAAATACAGGAAACAGTTTGGAAGGCAAATGGTATGTTGGCCTTCCTACGGCGACTGAGGAAGCTCAATCTGCCACAGGCAATGATGGTCCAATTCTATATGGCCATCATAGAGTCTGTCCTCACCATCTCCATCCTGGTCTGGTTTGGCTCAGCCACCAAGCATGACATCCGGAGGCTGCAGCGAATCGTCCGATCAGCTGAGAAGGTTATTGGCTGCAACCTTGCTCCCCCATCGACGAACTGTACACTGCAAGGGCCAGGAAGCGAGCGGATAAGATCATCTCTGACCCCTGTCACCCTGGCCACAAACTCTTTGAATCACTTCCTTCTGGAAGGCGACTCCGGACTGTCAAAGCTGCCACAGCCAGACATAAAAACAGCTTTTTTCCACGAGTAGTAGCTCGACTCAATAACCAAAAATCTGCACTCTCCTTTTACTGGTATTTTATTTAATTCACATGTTTAATCAATAATGTTTTATTATTAATGTTTAATGTTTTATTTGTCATCCCTAACTGTCACTGTGTGTCGTTGTCACTTGCAGGCAGAGCACCAGGGCAAATTCCTTGTATGTGAATACATTGGTCAATAAACTTATTCATTCATTCATTCATTTGTTGAGGAAAAAAATGAATATAAGCAGTCATCTTGCTCCAATTATATGGGACCTTGGTGAGATTGCATCTGGTGTATTGTGTATAGATCCAGTCACACTACACACGGTAGAATTTATTTGGATTATAAGGAGTGCACCTGTTGGTGCTTGAAATGGCAGGTTTGTTATATGAGGAGAGATTGAGCAGATTCGGTCTATACTCCCTTGAATTTAAAAGAATGAAAGATAATCTCATTGAAATGTTAAATATTCTTAAGGGGCTCAAGATGGTGATCGAGGATTTGCCTAGAACCAGGGATAGCTGTCTCAAAATAAGAGTTGTCCATTCAGCTCGGAAATGAGAAGAAATTTCTAAATATAGAGAGAATTACATTTTCCAATTCACGTCTGTTGAAGACTGTGGGGGTTCTGTTGCTGAGTATGTTCAAGATCTAGGTCAATAGTTTTTTTGGTATAGAAGAAGAATATAAAGGGATTGCAGCGGGGAAATGCTGTTGATGTCAAAGGTGGCCATGATCCTATTGAATGGTGAAGCTGAAATCAGGAGTTGAATAGCCTATCCTTGTTTCTATTTATATATATATATATAAATATATATATATATATATATTATATTATATATATATATATAATATACACACATATATATATATATAAAGATATATATATATATATATATATATATATATATATATACTGTACAAGGAACTGCAGATGCTGGATCTTGAGAAAAACACAAGGTGCAGGAAGAACTCAGTCGGTCAGCAACTGTGGTTGTAGTAAGAGGAAGAAAGGTGCAAAAGAGAGTTATGGGTGGGACAAGCTTGCCAAGTGTTATGTGGATACAGATGAGGGGGGCTTTGATCGGTAGATCAAAAGGGTGGAGTAAGTGACAAAGGCTAGTGAAAAGGAGACAAAAGGGTATCAGATAAGAGAAGAGAAGAGGAGTGAAATGTAAGAGGAAGGGATATAAATGAAAAGGAACAGGAGGAAGAGGAAAGGGGGCAAGAGGATATAAGGGAAATGGGAAAGAGAATTAAAATGGTTAGCAACTGGAAAATCCAGAAGACCTAGAGGCCATATTGGAAGCATTGAAAGCTGCGGACACGTTTGAAGAGATGCATTATGTGCTTATAAGAATTATGCTGCCACGTCAGCACATTACCAAACCTTCTGGATGAGATGTTAAACAATGTGCAGTCCACAGGGATGCACACGAGTAAATAAATAATAATTATCTTCCATTATTGTCAATAAGGTGTTGAAGTTGTTTTTGGCAGAATCTGAAGTATCACTGTTTTCAATGGCTAAATGTCAACAGTAATTTGGTCCACTGTCCAACATTATAAAGACAAATGTTGTTGTGGACTTTGTGTGAATACTTTTTTGATATCACCTACTCATATGATGTAAATCCTTGAACCTCATAATTTCTGATTCTCATTTTCTCTTCTAAAATCTAAATTCTGACACAGCACACAAACGTTATCAGGTAATGTCAAACTTTTTCCTTTATGTTATGTGTGGTGATGTTTATTTTCTTCCATTTTACCTTCCAAATCTGTCTGAACCAGAATCAGATGCTTCTTGTGTGCCAGCTTTTCAGCAGGAGTGTATCCAGTTGCGGGATGTGGGAGTGACTGATTGCTCAGAAGAAACCGTGCAAGTTAGTGCTTCATTGTGTGTTCTGATCTGCCTTGCGTCACTTGGCTTGTTAGTGCCTCTCCAAGGTGTGATTTCCTAACTTTTCCATTTGAGACTGAGTAATAAGGAGGTCTGAAGTGATGTTTGATCCCATTTCACTTCATAAACTGTTCACATTGAATTGTCTGAAATCAGCACCACTGTCTGATGCAAACTCCTCAGGAAGGCCACGTATCTTAAAAAATGGATCCAAATTCTCTACAGTCCATTTGATGGTGGAGTAAAGACTTAAGTGGTTTCTTCAAACCATTTTGAATGGCTGGCTTTCAACCAAGGAGTTGTCAACACCTTTCCTGCAGGAGTCAGTGTGGACATATTGGAATGTGATCTGTAGCTTGTAAAACCCCTGTCTCATGTTGCGAGTCGACCGACGAGTGACCCTGAGTTTTCACTCGCGGTAATCACGTACAATTAACGTAGTGGGAACATCGGAACTCGCGCGCGCAACTTAGCGACTCGTGGCGCTAACGGCAGGTACCCATGAAACTTGTTAACTCTTGAAAAAACTCAAACATGTTTGAGGTTTTCCACGAGTCAAATTTACTGTTTGAGTTAAAAATTGAAACATTTAAACTCATTGTAATAACGTAGTGGCCCGTGCGTTTACCTTAGTGATTCATGAGTCTACCGTGGGCACTCTTTAACTCAGCGGGCAGACAGCATCTCTGGAGAGAAGGAATGGGTGACGGGATGATGTTTCCAAATTTCTCCAGCACCATGTGTTCACTTTTTGTCAACCAGCATCTGCCCTTTCTTGTGTATGACATTTGTGGCAGTTGATTGTCGCTCCTTTCAGTTTCCCAGGGGGTCGGGACGGGACTGGAGTTGGGAGATTAAAGTGGTGGGGGAGGGAACAGAGGGGTGGAGGGAGAGGGGGGGCTTGGGGGTTTCTTAGTACGGGAGACAAGTGTACTGATTGTGTGAGTAGACACTTTGGTAGTGATTGCCCATGGGGTTCACTGTCGAGGACTTCATAATGCAGAGAGCCGAAGGACCTGTTTCCGTGTTGAACAGCACCATGACTAAGGCCTATCCAGTGGGATTGACATATTTTGTATTTTTCCTTTCTAAGGATGCAGTGTATTTTGGTGACTATTGCACACTGCAGACAAGAAGCGTTATGGCGGGTGATTGTCGCCTTGTCCCGCTGTTTCTGAGGCTAAAGCCTTGGGATATTTGCCCTTCCAGTTGGCGTGGGGGGAGGGGGGGGAGGTGCAGTTTAGAATCACCGTCCTGCTTGATCCCGAGGGACAGGGAGACAACAGTCGCGCTATTTGAGAGACTGTTGGGCAAATCACTACCAAAGTGTCCTGCCCACTACAGAGTCAGTACACACCATCTCCTACACTTGTCTCCCCGCACTAAGATCAAACCCACAGAGAATGATCCCAGCCTAACTCATAGAGCCTTGGCTCACCCCAGACAAGATTAATTTGATATGCCGAGCACGCCTTCAGGCGCCTCCCCCGCCCCCCACCTCACAAAAACTCACGCTTGGGGCACCAAAGGCATCTCAGGAGAGCGAACCGTTAGCTCGGTCTCCCAACAACTGATTGCAAACGGATTGAAAGAACAGTGGCCCCCCCCAGGCGGCTGGCCGGCACCCAGGCCCTGACTTCGCACACCTCACAACACACGAAAAGTGGTGCGAAATAAAACAAAAACAAGGAACAAAACCAAAGAAGCCCCGGCTTGAAAGGCAACTAAAAAATATTTCCGCTTAGAAACGAGCACGAAAGCGCGGTGACATCCATCCACATTCAAGAGATTTCATCTCGCCGTCTCCCCCGCAGTGTGTATGACGCTGGCATTAAAATTCATTTAAAATAACAAACCTGCCGCCCGCTGTCTTCTAACTATGTGAGTACACAAAAGGCTGGAGAAACTCAACGGGGTGGTGCTTGCAGCATCTAAGGAGCGAAGGATGTTCTAACTACGAGGATGTTGTGTATTCAAACAGAATCTATGTATAACTGCTCTGGACACTGGAGGGTGGCCATTTACCTTTGTAGTCATATAACAATAGTATGCGGCCATGCTGAATTCTATCATTAACTCAAAAGGCCGCAGGATGGATGATGTCATCTCTTTAACACTGTTGCAAAGTAATAATCAGACCTTCATTCACAGTTTGGTCTCAAGAGTTAGCTTCAATAAGTAACCTGGAGAGGAACTTGAACATCGCAGAAATGAACATCCCCGTGGAACTCGGTATACACACACGCTAGAAACAAGAAACATTGAAATAACGCAGGGGGGTACAAAACCAACATTCAGTTTTTTTCCTTTCCATTTGGGGTCCACACGTGGATGAACTCGCACCGGAGATCAGGGCTTAAGGGAAAACCTTTAATTTGTGAACCTTAGTTTTTCTATTAATCTCTGTGTAGAACGTTGTGAGTTTTTGAGGGGTTTCCATTTAAACTTCTGAGCCACATATGAACAAAAAGATCCCTTCCCAAAGGGGTTTAAATCTAATTTTATTTCGGAGTCACCATGCACCCTCGACGAAACGGGAGTTCAAGGCGCTCCAGCTACAAATTGAAAGGTCGGGCCGACAGTAAGTTTTTACCGTGGCCGTGTTGTATATTTTCTTGTGTTACTGCTTTATGTTCCAGGAGAATGAGCAAGACCAGAGGGAAGAATCTGCAGCTCGCCCGTTCATCTTCCATTGAGGAATGTTTCTTTGGACGGTGAGGAAAGGGCAAGAGGCAGGCAGGATTGACTACCGAGCCTAGCCCAGCCCGCTAGTTGCAGCTATGAGCAGCGGCTGGAGGTACTGCAACCAGAACCGGGCGGGTAGTGTCCGACGATTCGGATGAAGACAGCCTCACTGCTCGGAGAGCGGACACAGGAGCCGCCCCTAAGCCGGAATGGACGGCTTATTGGAGCAATTTGCTCCAGCGAGATCTGATTTGAGAGAGAGGCAGCAGACTTCACCCAAGGGAGCTCAGGCACTCCCGCAGTGCCCCTTACGTTCACTGACCATGGCTTCACCTTCTTTTGAAGGCAGGCATTGGCGACCTGGGGGGCTGGTCAAGGAAGAGTGGTTGCTGGATGAAGATGTCCGGAGTACGCAGGGTGTACAGGATCAGGAAGAGATGCTGGGTGTGGTCAAACCCTAGTGGGTTCATTCCATGAGATGGTCGGCCTTTAGAGCCGAAACTTGCAGCCAACATTGACCACCTGTCCTCAAAACCCCTACAAGAAAGGGTGGGTCATGAGGCTCTTGAAACAATATACAGCCCCAGACTGTAAACAGAAATTTAGGGAACTTTAGGGGCAGAACATCAGGAACCTGGAGCTGAAGCCCAGAAAAATTCTAACTCCTGACTGCTGGGGAATTAACATTCATATGCTCGGTCATTGATGTGTGGACATCTCCACAAATCAGCAAGACTCATTAGCTCTGGCTGTTTGCACACTCAATATGAGGTAACATTACGGAGGAATTCATCAAGCCTGCCCTTCAACCCTAAATTGCAGGATCTTTTGCAAAACACCGGTTCAGTTCCTCCAATTCTGCTCTTTGAGAAAGGACCTCGAAAAAGGTGAAAGACCTAGAGGAAGAATTCTAAGAACCTTTGGTCTCGTGTGAGGGCAGGTTTGGGACCGAGCAGACCTAGAAACCCAGGCGGCAGTACCCCACGGCGTCTCCACAGTCGTCGATCACCATATGCGACTGGTGAAAGCTCGGGGTCCGCAACCCATTCCCCGTAAGCCTTTTTTAGGCCAGGGCCCAGAGCGGCCCCAGGATAATGCGCCCACAACTCTCACATCAACATCAACAGCAGCCAGCCCTCTACAGCCAGCAGAGACCTCATCATCCAGCGAAGAGCAGAAGAGAGCACCAGTGCATGGAGGTAGGTGGGGTCTGGTTCCTCAGCATATGGAGCTGTAGGGGCTCTATACATAACAGGGGGAAGATTTTGCAACTTGTTTTTGATGCATGGGAAATCCATCACTAATGACAAGTATATACTCAGCAGCATTCATGGCTATAAATTTGACTTTGTTCATGAAACAATCCACTAGTTCAAGCATATACCCCAAAGGTTATTAACCCTCTCAGTCAAGAGAAAACAAGACGTCTAGCTGAAATGAAAGATGAGGCTCTAGCAAAAGGCTGAATTATTCTTAGTCATTGAAAGAACAAAACATGAACCTTTGGAATTTTGTGTCTAATATTTTCACTAAAACTAAAAAAGATGGTGGATGTCGCATCATCATGGACTTAACTACTTTAAACATGTCTGTTAAAGTATATACATTTCAAGATGGAAACTTTTGAAACAGCCAGACTATTGATTTCTAGAGGTTACTTTCTATACCAGGCATTGATTTAAAAGATGCCTACTACTCAGTACCCGTACACAAGGAACATCGTAAATACTTAAAGTTTATCTGGATGAAACAGCTATGGCAATTTAAAGCCTTACCAAATGGACTAACCTCCGCTCCAAGGTTGTTCACTAAAATCTTAAAACCTGCTTTGGCATTATTGAGGAAACAAAAGCATATAGTCATGGCATACTTAGACGACATTTTAATAGTAGAGAAAACCTTGGAGAGCTATTTTGGCAGTAGGAGCCACCAGACGTTTGTTTGAAACTTTGGGGTTTGTCATACATCCAGATAAATCCAATTTTACACCGTCCACTACCACGGACTATCTTGGATTTACGATTGATACTGTTCGCATGATTGTAACTCTGCCGAAGGGGAAAGCATCAGAATTGGCACTATCATGCAGTGATCTAATGGATAAACATCAGTCAACCATACGGCAGGTAGCCAGAGTTATTGGTAAAATGGTAGCAACTTTTCCAGCTGTACAATTTGGGCCTTTGCACTATCAAAATTTGCAAAGAGCAAAAGTGCGCGCACTAAAAGCAAAACTCAGGTCACTTTGACCGAGTTATGAATTTAACTGCTGAATCCATTCCAGAGTTACAATGGTGGACAAGGAATGTTAGGCTCAGTTCCAGTCCCATAATAATCACCAACCCAGTATTAACCATTCAAACGGATGCCAGTGCTTTGGGCTGGGGAGCAACTAACATGCAATCCAGCACAGGGGCAGATGGACTAATTCTGAATCATCTTGCCTACAGACACGGGGTATCAACTACTTAGAAATGTTGGGTGCAATTTATGGTTTAAAAGCATATTCATCTAATACGCATCATGCACATGTCCGGTTGCAATTAGATAATACCACGGTGGTGGCTTATATCATGGGTGGTGTAAAGCCGATATCGTGTGACAATTTGGTCAACCTAATCTGGCAATGGTGTGTCGAAAGACATATTTGGTTATTAGCAACTTACCTACCAGGTAAGCAAAATACAGTGGCAGACACCAGGTCACGCAAATTTAACGATAACATCGAATGGATGTTAAATCCCAAAGTATTTGCTGAAATAACAAAGCAATATGGCACACCAGATATCGATCTATTTGCATCCAGGCTGAATCACCAGGTACCAACGTATGTTGCTTGGGAACCAGACCCTGAGGCAGCAGCAGTTGATGCATTCACGCTGCATTGGGGGAAAATGTTCTTTTATGCTTTTCCTCCCTTCTGCCTCATCAGTCGGGTATTATGCAAGATTCAATTGGAGTCCGCTTCAGGAATCTTGATAATACCCGAATGGCCTACACAGCCATGGTTCCCAGTGGCCCTCGACATGGCTGTCGAAACACCGTTGGAATTCCCCAGCAGTCCAGAATTATTAATCCACCCAGTGTCAGGCATTAGTCACCCGTGCCACAACAGAGTCAATCTCCTGGCTTGCAGATTCTAAAAAGACCTCTACTGGGCCTGGGACTGTCTGAGGACGCCATCAACATGATGACCGCATCCCACCGGGAGTCCACCAGGAGACAATACCTGACCAACATAAGAAAATGGGAATGGTATTGCTCCAAAACAGGAACTATCTACTCAACAACTACAGCCACCATTGTTGTGGAGTTCCTGGTTGGATTACATCGGGAAGGACTCAGCTACAGTGCCATCAATACAGCCAGGAGTGTCAGCTTATTTGGTTCCAGCAGCAGGACAACAGGCTTTGGGGTCCCATCCACTAGTGGTCAAAATCATGAGGGGCATTTTTAACACTAATTCCCCCAGACCAAGGTACACTCAGATCTGATGTGTCAGCATTGTGCTGACGTACCTTAGGGGATGGTCACCACCCAGGTCACTCACGCTGGAACAACTTACTCTGAAATCAGTCATGCTCATGGCACTAGTGTCAGCACAAAGGGTACAGTCCCTCCACCTTCTGAGGCTGGACAGCATGAAAGAGTCATTGGACTGTTTCACATTCCATATTCAGGGACTGGTCAAACAAACTAGACCAGGTACCATGCCTCCAGTCATGGAGTTCCGGGCATATTCATCTGACCCACGGCTGTGTGCCAAGACCCATCTCGCAAATTACATAGACACAACATACAACTTAAGAGGGAGTGAAAAAGCCTTATGGATAAGCCACAAGAAGCCTCATGGTCAGGTGACGAGCCAAACCATTTCAAGATGGCGCAAGCAGGTGCTTAAGACCGCGGGAGTCAATACTAATGTTTACAAATCTCACTCCACCAGGGCTGCATCTACATCGGCAGCTAGGCGAATGGACGTGCCTATCGACCATATTCTGGCCAGAGCAGGATGGTCCTCGGAAAGAACTTTCCAAAGGTTTTATAATAAGCCGCTGGTGGAACCTGCTACATTTGTAGACAGAATTTTAGTGTCTGCAGATAATATTTAATTTAAGCCCGGGGGAGCTCTCTGTTTTTTGTTGTCATTAATAAACCTTTTTTGTTCACAAACAGGTTATTGTTGATTGTGATAACATACTTCCTCCCTCTAAGGTGTTCAGACAGTGAGTGAATCATGAACTGCTACACGATTAGGAATCACAGAGCTTTGAAGTCTTCACGTAGTCACTCACGTGACTCCGAAATAAAATAGTGAGATTAAATGAGAACTTACCAGTTCGAAATTTGATCTGTATTTTATGACAATTTCTACCGGAGCTAATCTGGAATGTTAGATCAAAAGGGATTCAGGAAGAGTTGGACAAAAAATTGGCTTGAAAATAGGAGACTGAGAGTAGTGATAGAGGCTTTCAGACTGCAGGCCAGTAAAATGTTGAGTGCCACAGAGATCGGTGCTGGATCCACTGTGGTTCATTATATTTAACATTTTTTATGTGAATGCAGTATGTTTGTGGATAACACTTAAATTGGTGGTAGAGTGGACAATGAAAACAATATCTCAGAATAAAACGGGATCTTGATCAACTGGGCCAACAGGGTGATGGATGGCAGATGGAGTTTAATGCAAATATTGCATTTTGGAAAGACAAACTAGGGCAGGACTTGCACAGTTAATGATGGTCCCTGAGGAATATTGTAAATCAGAGATTTAAGAGTGGAAGTACATAATTCCTTGCAAGTGGTGGTAGAGATAGGCAGGATAGTGAAGAAGGCATTTGGCACTCTTGCCTTCATTGGTCAGGCTACTAAATACAGGAGTTGGGACATCATGTTACAGCTGCGTAGGATATTGATAAGCCCGTATTTGCAGTACTGTATATAATTCTGGTTACTCCGGCTAAAGAGAGCCATGAAATGTTATTGCCAAGTCAGATAGCGGAGTCAGGGATGTGGGGAGAAGGCAGGAACGGGGTACTGATTGGGGATGATCAGCCATGATCACATTGAATGGCTGTGCTGGCTCAAAGGGCCGAATGGCCTACTCCTGCACCTATTGTCTATTGTCTATTGTCAGATTAAAGAAAATCCCAGGATTTTTTTAATGTACAGCAAAGCCTCATTTTAACAGACCCCTTTGTAACTGATTTTGGTTATGGCGGACGGACTCTGCCAATGCCATTTCCGATCCACAAGTTACACCAGCGAACATTCTACCACCGCACAGCCCAGAGAAGAGGGAGGCCCACAGTGACCGAGCGCATCCTGTCGGTGGTGACAGCCTGTAGGAAGCACTGTCCCCAGGGGCTACAATGTGAGCCACAACAACAGCCGCATCAACTGGACAGTGCAGTCGTAAAAGGCTCGCTGGTGCACCTTGTGCATCAGGGGTGGCATTGGAAGCCAGGGTGCAAAGTGGCTGTGAGACAATGTGAGGCAGGAGTGGCATTGACAGGGTCCCTCCGCTATAAACAAAATCAGTTATAGTAACAGCTGTGTCCCGATGTCACCTATCCATGTTCTCCAGTGATGCTGCCTGAGCTGCTGAGTTACTCCAGCACTTTGTGTCCTTTTGTGTGTTAACCATCATCTGCAGTTCTTTGTTTTAACCACATACTTTACTTGTTCTTTTTACAGACAATCAGTCATTATGGATAACATTCCACCCTCCTATGGTCAGTTATAATGAGGCCTTAAGGGCCTGTCCCACTTGGGCATCATTTGCACGTCACGCAGGTGGCGCGCGAGGATTTTGAACATCTCAAAATCATGGGGCACCGCGCGCTCCCCGCGCGTCACTGCTTTGGTCACCACGTCTCACCACACGCATGCGTGTGTAATGCATGCAATGTGCGGGCATTACGCGCGCGTCACAATGCGCGCGTCTTGCGTTGTGACACATAAATGATGTGTAAATGATGCGCAAATAACGCCCAAGTGGGACAGGCCCTTTACTGTACAATAAAAACAAGAGGTAAACAAGGGAGAAGGAAGGACTGCTCAAGGATAAATGAAGGAATTTATGTTTAGAGACAGAGGATGTATGCAAGGTACTAAACATTTGTACTCATCAAAGAGAAAGACATATGGGATAATGAGATCAGTGCTGGATATACTAACATGCCAGTTTGCGATTATGGAGTTTGAGTTCCTTGAAAGGATTTCAAGTTGGTAAATTTGCAGGGCCTGATGAGATCTACCCCAGGCTGTTGAGAGATGCAAGAAAGGAGATTACATAAGTCAACAAAGATCTTTGTTTCCTCTTTTAGGATTTACTCACTTTTGGATACGATATGTTAATTAGGAACAGTCAGCGTGGCTTTGTCTGTGACCAGTCATCTCTTACTAACGAATGAGTTTACTTGAAGATGTGATGAAAATGATTGATGAAGGTAGGGCAGTTGTTGTGTCTACTTAGATTTTATTAAGACATTTGATAAAGTACCTTACGGTAGACTTAGAATCATAGAGTGATACAGCGTGGAAACACGCCCTTTGGCCCAACTTGCCCACACTGACCATCATGTGCCACTAGCCCCACCTGCCTGCGTTTGGTCCATATCCCTACAAACCTGTCTTATCCATATACATGTCTAACTGTCTCTTAAACTTGGGTATAGTTTCTGCCTCAACTCCTTCCTCTGGCAGCTTGTTCCACACACCCACCACCCTTTCACCTGCTCTGGGCAAGAGACTCTGTGCATTTACCCGATCTAGTCCTCTCGTGATTTTATACACCTCTATAAGATCACTCCTCATTCTCCTGTGCTCCAAGGAATAGAGTTCCAGCCTACTCAACCTCTCCCTACAGCTCACACCCTCTAGACCTGGCAACATCCTTGTTAATCCTCTCTGTACCCTTTCCAGCTTGACAACATCTCAGGGCGCTCAGAACTGAACACAATATTCTTAATGCGGTCGCACCAATGTCTTATACAACTGCGACATGACCTCCCAACTTCTATACTCGATACTTCGACTACTGAAGGCATATGTGTCAAAAGCATTTTCGACCACCCTATCTACTTGCGAATCCACCTTCAAGGAACCATGCACCTGCACTCCTAGATCCCTCTGCTCTACAACACTCCCCAGAGGCCTACCATTCACTGTGTTGGTCCTGCCCATGTTAGATTTCTCAAAGTGCCACACCTCACATTTCTCTATTTTAAATTCCATTAACCATTCATCTGCAAACTAGCTAATCTTGCTACGCACGTTCTCATCCAAATCATTGATATAGATGACAAACAGTAACGGGCCCAGCACCGCACCCTGAGGCACACCACTAGTCTCAGGCCTCCAGTACGAGAAGCAACCTTCCATCACCACCTTCTGCTTTCTTGACTCAGAAGATTGAGATGCATGGGATCCATAGGGACTTGGTAGTGTGGATTCACAACTGGCTTGCCCTTAGGGGACAGAGGGTGTTATTCTGTCTGGGGGTCTGTGACCAGTGATTTGTGCTGGAATCACTACTCTTTGTTATTTGTAATATATCTAAATGATTTAGACATAAATGTCGATGGGTTTGTTAGTCGGGTTGCAGACAACCCCAAAATTGGTGGAGTTGGACAATGAGAAAGGCTGTCGAAGAATACAGTGAGATTTAGATCTATTAAGAGTATGGACAATTAAATGGTGGATGAAGTTTAATCTGAGCAAGTGTGAGGTGTTGGATTTTGGGAGGCTAAATTTAACAATTATGAGTGGTGAATCTGTGGAATTCTCTGCCACAGAAGGTCGTTGAGGCCAGTTCATTGGCTATATTTAAGAGGGAGTTGGATGTGGCCCTTGTGGCTAAAGGGGTCAGGGGGTATGGAGAGAAGGCAGGTACAGCATACTAAGTTGGATGATCAGCCATGATCATATTGAATGGCGGTGTAGGCTCGAAGGGCCGAATGGCCTACTCCTGCACCTATGTTCTATGTTTCTATGTTTCTAATGGCAAGACCCTCAACAGGATTGATATTCAAAGTCCAGAACTCTCTGAAAGAAGCAACACAATTGAATAAATTGGTAAAGAAGACATCTGGTATTCTTGCCTTCATGGGTCGACCCATTGAGAGTAAGAGTCAGGGAGTCATGCCGCAGTTTTATAAAACTTAGGTTTAGCCATTTGGAGTTTTGTGTGCAGTTCTGCTGGCTTCATTACAGGAATGATGTGGAGGCTTTTGGGATGGTGGGGAATGCTGCTTGAATGAGAGGGTTTTAATAATTAGGAGAGGTTGGACAACGTAGGGCATGGCTTTAAAGTTAGATTTAAAGGATACGTGCGGGACAAGTTTTGCCTAGAATGCACTGACAGGGTGGATGATGAAAGGAGATAAGATAGTAGATAGGCACATAGATAAGCTTGGAATGGAAGGATACTGATCCTATGCAGACAGAGAGTAATTTGGTCTTATGTTTGGCACAAACATTGTGGGCCAAAGTGTCTGTTTCTCTGCTGTCCTCTTTTATGTTCTCTGCCATAAAAAGTATATTAATATGAAGTGGATGCAAAAAAGATTTACGAGGATGATACCAGGTCTTGAGAGTTTGTGTTATAAGGAGACATTGGATAGGCAGGGCTTGTTTCCCTGTAACATTGGTGGCTGAGGGGTGACCTTATAAAGATTTATAACGTCATTCGGGACATAGGTAAAATGAATAATCGCAGTATTTTCCCCAGGAGGGGAGAATCCAAAACTAGAAGATCATAGGTTTATGGAGAGAGGGGAAAAATTTAAGATGATCCTGTGGAGTACTTTTTCACACACAGGTGAGTATTTGGAACAAACTACAGAAGTGATTTAAGCAATTTGATAGGATAAACATAATTAGGTTTGTTAAATAAACAAAGATAAATTATTTCCAGTAGCAGGAGCATTGGTCACAAAAGCAACATGAAAAAACAATAAGTTAATATAATAATAAGTATGTACACATTGTGACAGATGTGTTGCGGATTTGGACTGCAGTGAGGACCACAGTTTCTAGTTATCTTTTTTTCCCTAATTCTCAGATGCTCAATAGTTTTTGCCATGTGTTTGCAACATTTTCTGTTGTGAAGGGCGGCACGGTGGCGCAGCGGTAGAGTTGCTGCTTTACAGCACTTGCAGCGCCGTAGACCCGGGTTTGATCTCGACTATGGGTGCTGTCTGTACAGAATTTCTACGTTCTCCCTGTGACCGTGTGGGTTTTCTCCGAGAGCTTTCATTTTCTCCCACACTCCAAACGTAAAGGTTTGTAGCATAATTGGCTTGGTGTAAGTGTAAATTCTCCCCAATGTGTGTAGGATAGTGTTAATGTGCAGGGAGTCGATGGGCCAGAGGGCCTGTTTCCGCACTGTTTCTCTAAACTAAACTAAACTAAAGTAAACTAAATTAATTGACTCTTAATTCCTAACTAGCATCGACATCCATTGCTTGATTGGTCGGAAATAATCTAATCAGCTGGCATGCAAAATCCTGACCATAATTAAATATATATATATATAAATATTTCCAAAGATGAGAGAATAAAAATAGCAAATTTATGTCAGGCTCTAAACATCTAATGTATCCCCATGTAGTTCAGGCATGTTAAACTATTCTTCACATGACTACCACCTTTTTCTGTCCTTCCTTTCACTTTCTCTTATTCTCTTCCTGTCAATCAAAGACACTTCAAACATTATCAGGGGGAAACAAAACTCCCCTTTGATATATTTGTGGATAAACGAGGAAAACAGGAAGGCGATGTTCCGCAGCCTCATCATGACTGCTCATGACTGTCAGAGGTTATTGGGAGAAGGCAGGAAAATGGGATTAGGAGGGATGATTCAGCCATGATTGAATGACTGAGCTGAATGGCCGAATTCTACTCCTATCACTTAAGACCTTATGACAACAATAACTTCCCACCATCACTTTCCCGATGTTCAGTCTCAGGAGCTCTCATCAGCTGTTTATATCTTCGTTTTTTACGGGCACCAGGTGAACCATTTTAAGAAAACAACACAGCAAAAATGAATTGATTATATTTGAATAAGACAAGTAACACTTTTACCTTGTGGCATTGGTTCCATTTCATTTCACTTGGCATTATTTCAATGTCAGTTGAAAGTGTATACTGTACTTTACACACTAGTTAAGTGCAAATACTACTTAAAAGTACATTATGCCCGTACACAAGATATTCTTTGTTCCATTTACATTACATTAAACTTTGATCAGGTGCAATCAGGATTTCCATGGAACAACGTACTTATTTCCAATTCAGTGATTTGAAATGAATTTCCAACATGTCTCTATTGCACCAATTTCTACTAGCCACAATCGATGACTCGTGGTCACATAAAAATAAAATATTTTGGGCTAAAAATATATTTATTTCAATAGTGTGGTTTATCATGGTGACAAAAACTATTCTACAATTGTGGCTGGGATGTTTTTAGCGGAAACACAACCTGAAATCTACCATCTGAGGAAGGTTCCCAATTCTACATCTCCATCAGTACTTGAACCACTCTGTGTGTACATTGCATGCCCATTCATTTATCCTTACAACATAGCATGAGACCAATCAGCCCCTATAAATCTATGGCCGCTCACAGACAAATCAATTCCTCTCCTAATTTCCCATATTTGTGGAAGGACTAAAAAAGGATATTGGAATGTCACTCTTGGAGGTCTCTGCCAGCAGGCAAATGGGCCTGTCCCACAGGCGATTTTTCAGGCGACTGGCGGCGTCTGTCAAATTGCCGGCAATCGGCTGAAAAAATGGCAACTGGAATGGCGACTGTCAGAGTGGAACACACACACACACATTGCTTCCTTCACCAGTCCATTATGCGGGCTGGGGACAGGGCAAATGGGGGGAGAGCTGTCTGAGTGAAATTCACACGGTGCACAGCCAAGGTGATACAGACACACACCGCGATGAACAGGAAGGTTGGCGCTGTAATTAAGACAGCTAAAGCACAGTATACGATAAGTCCTTTAAAAGGGGGGGGGGAGGTAGAAAAAGTGGAGACAACTTTTAAAAAGCCAGAGATACACGGCTGTGAAGGTCGGCGGATGTTAACATTACCGGTCGGTTATCCTTGGTTCTGAAAACTACTGCTTATGTTTTTTTTTCCCAATAAGCCAATGAAATTCACCAGTCAGCACTGGCAACAACCCACGAGAAACTACGAGAGCCTTCGACCTCCTGGCAACCCAGTAGGACCTCCTGGCGACCCACCTACGGCAAGAGAATTCTCGCTACTCTACATGGCGGCTTCATTCTGGTCGCCGCTAATTTTTCAACAGGCGCCCGTAGAGTCTCCAGCAGTCGCCTAAAAAGTCGCCTAAGTGGGACAGGCCCATAACATTTCGAAATTAGCTGGAAAAACTTGGATAAAGACTATTTTTTGAGAAGCCAATTTTCTAGGACTGCAACCAATACTAATTAATCAACGTAACTTTCCCAATTCTACTTTCACCCTACAGTCAAATACAGAAAGACGACATCAATAGACCTAATGTTATATTAATTAATCATTCCTTCCCTACCTTAGATAGAGTTTAACAGCCTACATTAGCATTCAATGCCATCACTTTCACCAAGTGCCCACATCTTGGGTGTCACCATTAACCAAAAACTCAACTGGACCAGCCATTTAAATGTCCTGGTTACAAGAGGTCAGAAGATGGGTGCGAGTGAGTCATCTCCTGTGGTCATTAAAATCTTCTCACCATCTACACAGCACAAATCAGTATCAGCGCAGCTCTAGCAGCTCTCAAGAGCTCGACACAATCTACGATGAAATAACTTTGGCACTTCATCGGTCACACTGAACATTAATTCCTTCCCACGAGGACACAGAGGTTGCCATGTGTATCATTGACAAAATACATGGCAGCTACTTTCCTACGCTACTCTGACAGCACTCTCCCACTGAGAAGGGCAGGAGCAATAGATGAATAGGAATGCTGTGACCTGCAGGTTTTTACTCCAAATCGTGCATGATATAAGCTTAGTGATATATTGCATATCCTTCATTGTCAACAAGTCTAAATCCTGGAACCCCCTATTGAAAAACACTGTGGGAATACTGTAAGCAAAATGACCACAGCAATTGGCGAAGGTGGCTTTTCACAATCTTCTCAAATGCAATCACGAGTGGTAATAAATACTCAGGTCCTGAAAATAGGACAAACAAAAAAAAAGAAATCATTAGCGATTATACATTGCAGGATCCGCAGGCTGTATTGCTAGGGGACAAAGTTCATACCAAGTTTAACCTGATAAAATGTGTAAGCACAACTAAACTTAACTAAAGAAAGCCAACGTTGTCAATTAATAAGGAACGTTATTCATATACTAAGTAGCTTCATGAGCAAGATGCCATCACCCAGGTTATTTCAGGGATTATGAACAAGATGTTAAAGGGAGCCCAACACTGTTACTGTCAAGGTGATATCTTGGCAGCACCTGCCACAGAGGAAATAAATCAGAAGGACATTTGCAAGGTGAGAAAAACCGAGAAAATCACCAAATCTATCTCTTTCTGAGGTAAAATCAGAAAGTGAAAATTTGATTTTTCTTGGTTTTCTTGGTTTTAAAAGATGGTAAAGGATTGTAGGGAAGGTAATAAGTTCAGTACAAAATATTCAGATATTCCTCTGAAGAGAAAGTTAAGCAAAAGACCAAGGTGAGTCATGAGTTTACCACTGTGATACACAGTGAGCCGCAGGAGTGTACAAGAAGGCTTATCTGGAGCTTTACAAGGGAATGATGTCCACTACAGTGGCAATTAAATAGAGAGTAAAAAGTAGTCAGAAGCTCGATGAAGTGGTGAAGCAACTTTAGTTACTTTTAAAGTCTTGCTGTTAAAAAAAAGACATAACATGCTGGAGCAACTCAGCGGGTCAGGCAGCATCTCTGAAGAACATGGAGAGGTAACATTTTAGGTTGGGACCCTTCATCAGACTGATTGTGGTGGAAGAGGGTAGTGGGGGATCTATAAAAGAGAAGGGGCAGGACAATGCCTGGCAAGTAATAGGTGGATACAGGTGAGGGGTGTATTTGATAGGCAACTAGTTGAACAAAGGTCAGAAATTAAACGACAGAAAGTGTGAGGCAAAAGGATTGAAAGTTGCAAGTTGTGCAGCTAGAGAAAGGAATGTAGGTGGAAGGAGAGGGGGAGGGGACAAATAGGTGCAAGTCCACAGGGGATGAGGGACGGGTTAAGAAAGGGGGAGAATAATGGGTGGGGGGGTGTGTTTGGTAGTTACCTTAAATTGGAAGTTTCAATATTCATACCATTGGGTTGTAAGGTACCCGAGAGGAATATGAAGAGATGTTCCTCCAATTTGCATGTGACCTTACTCTGGCAATGGAGGCCCAGGACAGAAAGGTCAGTATGGGAATGGGATGAGGAGTTAAAATAGGCGGCAACAGGGATATCCAGTAGACCTTGGCCGACCGAGCACAAACGTTCGGCAAAACAGTTGCCGAATCTATGTTGAGTCCCACTGACGTACATTTGCTTTTGTTTACCAACTAGAATACTTGCCCAGTGCCTTCACTTCACATATAATCAGTAACCCCTCAAAATGACATTGATTCTCTTACTCTGGGGTGATAAAATATAAAAAACACTGAACTTGATCTTCAGATAGAAAATATCTATTTTTTACTGTTAATGCCATTTTCATCTGCATTAATCAAACTACACCAAAATACTCCTAAAATAATAAATATATCTGATTATGTAACTTTCAAAAAGGTTCCAAAATGCTGTCCAATTTGGCTAGTTTATTGAAATGCTACATGTCTTAATGTTACATGTCTTTAAAATGTCTTAATCTTTTGGTTGACTTTGGATGAATTTGCTGGTAATATCAGCACAATTCACTGAAATTCCAAGGAACTGTTTATATTTTTTGTCAATACATATTTTGATCTCATGGAAATCAGTAAGATTAGAAATATTTGGCATAGAATTAGAATGCCAATGAGGTACCGTCTGATCCCACTCAGCCATAATAATTTAAACTTCTCAATAAACACTTTGGACTAACCTTACCACAGACACTGTGACCTTTGTACAGACTCTCCACACTGATTGTCATTTTTTAATGCTTTCCCACACTGGGATACTTTTCTTACCACAGCTACTTAGAAGCTGTTTTTACTACGTGGCCCTGACAATGATAAATAAGGTACATTCAGCACCATTGCGCTTCAGAAGTAAAAGGCTGTAAATAAGACAAATGTGACTATTCTGTGATGGAAACAAAATAACATCAAGGGAAAATGAAGAGCTGAGAAGTTATGTTCTTGAATTCGAGCTGTGGAATATTGGTATGTGGATGTTTAATGTACTGCAATTCTCTGAAATATCTCTGTTCATGAAGGAGTAATTGATGGTGTTACATCAACAGCCAATTAATAATCAACAGCCGAACAACAGAATGTTTGAAGAAAAATTAACTTTTGACAGGATTTCTACAATTAAACTGTTTTGTTTGTGTCCCAGTTGCTATTTTAATTTTCACATCAGGTCTTGTGTGGGCAGTACAAAATCATTTTCTCAGCTCTTTTCTCTGGTCTTGCTTAATTTCTCTTTGCTAACTATTTTCATTTTATGCGCATTATTTATCTTTTTAGCAGATTAGTAGTAGTAGAATTGAAACTAGTCTGGTATTTGGCTTCACTTTTAATTAGGGTGAGGTGTAAAACAATGACTTCATATCTGAAGAAGGGCCATGACCCAAAATACCGTCTCCCTCTGCAGAAGTTGCTTGGTCTGTTTAGTTCATCCAGCACTTTGGTTTTTGCTCATGATTCCAGCATCTGCAGTCTCTTGTGTCTCTAATGTCTTATTGTTGCTAACCTCAACCTATTTTCCCTCCAAGCTATCAATGGATTAAAGTGAAAGATCGTGAGTTGGGGACAGGGTGTGAATGATGTTGAGGGAATGGTGGAAAGAGATTATGGGAGGGGGTTATAACCTCTGTTTCTTAAGCTTTCCATAACTTCTTGGCTATAGCTATATTAGACAAGTAGACACTATAATTATATATGTTGGATAAAATAAATGTTCGTCTTGGTAATCAAATTTGTTCGTCTTGGTAATCTAAAAGGGGTAGAGCTGCCAAATTATAGACATTCTGATGCACAGTCACTGCCCTGAAGTATTAAATGTTACCCTTTCAGCAGATGCTGCTGGACCAGGTGATTGTTTTCAGCATTTTCTGTTTTGGTTTAAGTATTAGATGCTGCTTGTGCTTCTTACTTTTGTTATATTCAAGGGTTTTGCAGGTTGAAGATATCATTCTTACCAGAAAGCACATGTGCATATAGCATGTTTTGGAATGCTGCATAACAGGGCTGTCACCTCCATGAGGGCAAAAAAAGGTTCTTCAAAAGATATAGTTGGAAATGTATTTACATACTGCAGCTACTTAGAAGCTTTTTTACCACATGACCATGACAAAGATAAGTAGATTATTTGCATTTAACAAATGGGGGATATTCCAAGACATTCAGAACTCAAGGGGGTAATCTGGACTGCCTCCTTTCCATGATGTATGCTGTTCGCAGATGATCTATCTATTTTTGTTTTGGATTTAGCAGCTGTTAGCAACTGATAGCAAGATGTTTGAATAACCTCTCCTTTAGTGAATCTGATTTCACCTTCGCAACTAAGATGTCAAAGTTAACGTTCTTCCTTTTTCCATTCATTCTACATTGTAGTCAAACTGAAGGGTATGGGATGACAGCAGGCAACTGCATGAGATTGTAGTTTAGTAAATACAAAAGGCAATTAGTGGGCTTCAACAACGAGAAGTACTTTTTCGACAGTTTAAAAAGTCCCAAGGCACTTCACAAAGGAAGAGTGCCAGAGGCCGAACAACTAAAATTGGGGAAGCTCAAGAGTTTATGTGTCTGAGGGGAATTAGAAAGATAAAGAAAGATTTGTATTTGTATCTTGAAAATTTCTAACAGAGGCAGTATCAAATTGCACAACAAGTGGGTAGGGATTAATTGATCCCTTTCTGAATGGTAGGCAGTGACTAGTGGGGTACCGCAAGGCTCAGTGCTGGGACGCAGCTATTTACAATATAAATTAATGATCTAGATGAAGGGGTTACAAATAATATTAGCAAATTTGCAGATGACACAAAGCTGGGTGGCAGTGTGAACTGAGGAGGATGCAATGAGAATGCAGGGTGACTTGGACAGGTTGGGTGAGTGGGCAGATGCATGGCAGATGCAGTTTAATGTGGATAAATGTGAGGTTATCCACTTTGGTAGCAAAATCAGGAAGGCAGATTATTATCTAACTGGTGTCAATTTGGGAAAAGGGGAAGTACAACGGGATCTGGGGGTCCTTGTTCATCAGTCAATGAAAGTAAGCACGCAGATACAGCAGGCAGTGAAGAAAGCGAATGACATGTTGGCCTTCATAACAAGAGGAGTTGAATATAGGAGCAAAGAGGTCCTTCTGCAGTTGTACAGGGCCCTAGTGAGACCACACATGGACTATTGTATGCAGTTTTTATCTCCAAATTTGAGGAAGGACATTCTTGCTATTGAGGGAGTGTAGCGTAGGTTCACAAGATTAATTCCCGGGATGACGGGACTGTCATATGCTGAGAGAATGGAGCGGCTGGGCTTGAATACTCTGGAATTTAGATGGATGAGAGGGTTTCTTATTGAAACATACAAGATTATTAAGGGATTGGACACGCTAGAGGCAGGAAACATGTTCCCGATGTTGGGGGAGTCCAGAACCAGGGTCCACAGTTTAAGAATAAGGGGTAAGCCATTTAGAATGAAGATGAGTAAACACTTTTTCACACAGAGAGTTGTGAGTCTGTGGAATTTTCTACCTCAGAGGGCGGTGGAGGCCGGTTCTCTGGATACTTTCAAGAGAGAGCTAGATAGGGTTCTTAAAGATAGTGGAGTCAGGGGATATGGGGAGAAGGCAGGAATGGGGTACTGATTGTGGATGATCAGTCATGATCACATTGAATGGTGGTGCTGGCTCGAATGGCCAAATGGCCTACTCCTGCACCTATTGTCTATTGTCTATTGTGTTAAAGAAGGAACTGCAGATGCTGGAGAATCGAGGGTACACAAAAAGCTGGAGAAACTCAGCGGGTGCAGCAGCATCTAAGGAGCGAAGGAGATAGGCGACGTTTCGGGTCGAGACCCTTCTTCAGACTCAGAAATCTGAACCCACTGAGTTTCTCCAGCTTTTTGTGTACCGTCTATTGTCTATTGTTTATTTTCGACCTGTAAATGTAGAATTATTGAGGTCAGTTCTTTTAACAGACATTTTGTACTGTCTCATACTTCAGCTTTCATCTACACCCATCCCTGCTGAAGTTACCGTGTGAGCCCCGACAGGAAAATCAAAATCAGCATTAGCCATGGATGAAATAGGCAGCAGCAAAATAGTAATTACTTTTGCATCCTGCTTAATATAATCTCCAATAGATAATGCAATATGAAATCACTTCATCAGAAGTTTTATTTAAAGAGATATCCAAACATCTCTTTATTTATTTAGTTTAGAGATACAGTGTGGAAACAGGACCTTTGGCCCACCGCGTCCGCACCGACCAGCTATCCCCACACATTAACACTTCCTACACCCACTAGGGACAATTTTTTACATTTATAACAAGCCAATTTTTTACATTTATAACAAGCCAATTAACCTACAAACCTTTATGTCTTTGGAGTGTGGGAGGAAACCAAAGTTCTCAGAGAAAACGTACACAGATCACGGGGAGAACGTACAAACCTCGTACAGACAAGCACCCCTAGCCATTATCGTGCCCAGATCTCTGGCGCTGTAAGTGCTGTAAAGCAGCAATTCTACAGCTGTGCCACCATTTGTGTTTAATATTCATTCTAGTAAAACACATTGGGATATTTTACAACTTTAAAACATATTACAACTTGCATTTACTAGGATTTGTACTCCTCACAAATCTTTTCAAGACTCTCCCAGGTTTGGTGTGTAACCAACTGCATTCATCACAATTCAGTTGTCACTTTTGACATGTTTGCAAATTTCTCAGGTACTCAGCAAATTGGCTCAAATTTGAAATTCTCAAATTTCAAATAGTAAAATTCCCAGCGGAGCAAATGGAAATGAATCAATCAAAAGCAGGAAGTGGAGGAAGTCAGGCAAAAGAATGCAAAATCTAATAATCATCTAATTACAGAATATATCTTATAATACACTTAATGAGGAGAAAAAAAACCATTGACTGATTAAAATATTTATTAGGTATATTTAAATCTATAACCCTATTCCCTCAATAACATATGCATATTACAAATAAGCACCAAAGCTCACTTTTCCTCCAAGTAAAAAATTGGGAATATCCCAAGAGAACGTAAATAAAAGCTTTATCGTGCCTTCATGGATTTTATCTCCAACAAAAAAAACTGTTGAAATTTCATCTGACGGCTAGATATAAAAATAATAAAAGTTGGACAATGTAAACAACCATTAAACTGGAAACATATTTAGATAGAAACAAAGAACTCCAGCTGTTGGTTAATGCACAAAAGGACACAAAATGCTGGAGTAACTCAGCGGATCAGCCAACATCCCTGGAGAACATGGATAGGTGACGTTTCGGGTCGAGACTCTTCTTGAGACTCCTTTGTGTCCTATAACATATTTATATAGTTGGCTTGTCACTATCTAAAATCTCTTCCGAATAATTCCTCTGTTGGACTGGCCTATCTCTTAGGCAGCTGGATCATCAGATGTTGTGCCTTCCCTCATGCACCAGTCTGTCAATTGGATGAATATATTTACTCAACAAGGAAACAAGCTCCAACTTGCAGAAAGAAATATGATACAGCATTACACAAAGATCTGCAAAATGTGAATGAAGTTAAACTCTGAATTTAGCAGACACCTCCGCAGTTAGATTGCTATGGGGAATACGTGAAATAGCACCAGTTTTGTGATTGACAATAACAGCCTGTGCCAATGCTGTTTGCAATACATGGCCCCTCACAATCACTTTGCTAGTTTTTGTTTCCTTGGTGACGTAAAAATCTGTAAAACATTACCAGTAGAGAATAAGAGATGCTGCCGGACAGGCTGAATTATCCCAGCACTTTGTGTCTTTTATCGTAAATCAGCATCTGCAGTTCCTTGTGTCTCCAAGTCATTGGTACCATGGATTAACAATATGAAGGTAAGTGTGACAAATACTTTTTGTTCCTTTAATCCAATCGTCCAATTTCAGCCGAAGGTCAGATAAAATCTTGGATATACATAGTTTCTCTCAATATTACACTGTGCAACAGGGAACCCCTGAGGAAATATGTCCTCTGGAAAATAACTTTAAACAAAAAATCCAACACAAATGTTCTTTTGAACATTCCCTGAGATAACAATAAAAATGAAAGAGTTAGTTGATATTAATTTCTGAGGTTCCTGCATAATCTTTTCCTTTCTCTTAAGCTGTATCTTGGGCTAGAGCTTGATATTCACTCTGGTTTAGTGGGTTCTGAGTTGGTTGATAAGGATAATGTGGAAATTGCAAACTCTTCCACAGAGGGGAGAGGAAATGGCTCATGGGGAGGGCGTGTGGAGGTCCATTCCTTCTGCCGCTTACACCGGGCTTTTGTGTTCCTGATACATGGCCTTGAGATTCTCACTGTCATTCCGTATGCCCCTTCTCTACTTTGAGCTGGCATGGGCCAGGGATTCCCAAGAGCCAATGAAAATATACTTTTCTTCAAGGGATTGTTGAGTGCATCCCTGAATCTTTTCCTCTGTTCACATATTAATATGATTACATGACAGAGCGGAACATTTGTTTCACAAGTTTACCAGCAGGACTGCAAATTATGTAGCTTAGCCAAGATAGTTGAATGATTGTAACTAGAATATCAGTTCTGAGACGTGTAGAAAGGAACTGCAGATGCTGGTTTATTCCGAAGATAGACACAGTGCTGGAGTAACTCTGCAGGTCAGGCAGCATCTCTGGAGAAAAAAGAGGGGTGACGCTTCGGGTCAGGACCCTTTTTCCTGACCCAAAACGTCACCCATTTTCTCCAGAGATGCTGCCTGACCCGCTGTGTTTAGCCCCTGTCCCACTTAGGAGACCTAAATAGCAACCTCTGGTGACCTTGCCCGCCACCCAAGGTTTCCATGAGGTCACCGGAGGTTTTGGTCACTCTCCCTAATGGTCGAAAGTGGTTTCCGCGTGGTCGAGGTTTCATCTAGGTTGCTGTTACTTTTTCATCATGTTTAAAACCGGCCTCGACTAAAAATAGGTTGCCGTTTTAAAAATCAATATTTTTTTTTGCTGCAGGTCTAGTCGAAGCCGGTTTTCTTCATAGTAGAGGAAGGTTTTCAACATATGCGTGGGAGGTAGTAGGAAGTTGCAGGTCACCTCAACCTTGATTTTTTTTTGGGTGGCGGGCAATGTCACCAGAGGTTGCTGTTTAGGTCTCCTAAGTGGGACAGGGTGCTTTACTCTAGCACTGTGTCTATCCTCAGAACTGGGATGCTGGCTGAGCAGAATGACATTGGCTTGCTTTTCCTTCCAATGCTTTTGAAGGACTTTCCTGTGGAGACAGTGGTGAATCTATTTTTTCCAGTGCCTGTAGCTGCTGGCTTTTCTCCTCAGAAGCATACAGAGGGGAAAAGGTCATCGCTGCATCTGCCTTCTAAATAGTTATTAGGTAAGTTATATTTGCTTCTGAGACTTGGACTACCTACTGAATAACTATTAAGTAGGCCCTCAATTACTTGGGAAATGCATCATGTCTGCTGGGAAAGAGAACAAAAGAAATCATGAAAGTAAAAGGATTGATTAAAAACAAGGTAAATACTAATGACAACGTTACATTTTCATTAATAATGAATAGTATTTTGTTTTTACAGAAACATAGAAACATAGAAATTACGTGCAGGAGCAGGCCATTCGGCCCTTCGAGCCTGCACCGCCATTCAATATGATCATGGCTGATCATCCAACTCAATATCCTGTACCTGCCTTCTCTCCATACCCCCTGATCCCTTCAGCCACAAGGGCCACATCAAATTCCCTCTTAAATATGGCCAACGAACTGGCCTCAACTACCTTCTGTGGTAGAGAATTCCACAGATTCACCACTCTCTGTGTGAAAAACGATTTTCTCATCTCGGTCCTAAAAGACTTCCCCCTTATCCTTAAACTGTGACCTCTTGTCCTGGACTTCCCCAACATCGGGAACAATCTTCCCTGATCTAGCCTGTCCAACCCCTTAAGAATTTTGTAAGTCTCTATGAGATCACCCCTCAATCTTCTAAATTCCAGCGAGTACAAGCCGAGTCTATCCAGTCTTTCTTCATATGGAAGTCGTGCCATCCCAGGAATCAGTCTGGTGAACCTTCTCTGTACTCCCTCTATGGCAAGAATGTCTTTCCTCAGATTAGGAGACCAAAACTGTACGCAATACTCCAGGTGTGGCCTCACCAAGACCCTGTACAACTGCAGTAGAACCTCCCTGCTCTTGTACTCATAGGAAACAAGTTTGTAATAAATATAAGCATATTGGTGTAATAGTGGATTTACTTATTTTAATGAATACTATTAATATACATTAAAATGCCGGTAATCCGCCATCTGAAATCCCAGCATCTGGCTCATGCGGTGATATTTCCCGTTCTGCCGTTAAACTCACCATGGCCCCATTTTTCGAAGCTCCCTTTAAACTCAGCATGTCCTTATTTTCCAAGCTACTTTCAAGAACCTGCAAACTCCCTCGCTACATGTTTCTTAAACAATCTGGGTAATTGCTGCATTCCCTTTAATCTTAGTAGGTTCTATGGAAAATGTATTCTACTGCTGTCAATTAAAGTTGTGTCAATGTACAAGATTATCAGAATGTTAATGTATTTTAAATTACAGTTTTTGACTTCCAAGGCAAAGGTGTTATGATTCTAAAATCCCACTTGTCAACTCTTCCTGTCCCTACAAGGACTCTGACCCATTCATTGTTATAACACGAAGAACTGTAGCTGTTCCAATCATGCATTTGTTCTAAAGATAGACACAAAATGCTGGAGTAACTCAGTGGGTCAGGCAGCATCTCTGGAAAAAAGGAAGAGGTGACGTTTTTGTGTTGAGAGCCTTCTTCAGAATAGGTGACGTTTCGGGTTGAAACCCTTCTTCAGCCTGAAAGTCAGGACTCCAAACCCCATATTTGCGGGGTTGTACTAGGCATCTGCAATGCCACCACTGAGACAGCTGTTCGGTGAGGACCTGCCCAAACAGGTCTAGGACCTGAATTAGGAGGCGAAGGCAGACGGGTTGATGAACCCACCTCCCTCCAGCAGGCCGACAGTGCGCAGACAAACACCATATGCAAGACCTCGGGGGCCACCTGAAAGACCAGTAAGGACCTACACACAGGCAGCACCTCAACACAATTCAACGGAACACCAGGAACCAGAACGTCAGGCCCGCCGGTAACCATGGAGGTAAGGGGGTCTGGTTCTCTTGGAAGTGCTGCATGTTAACCTCACATATAGGAGAGCGGTTATATACATTCTGGGATGCAAGGGAGCTGATTGTCACTATCCCAGGAAACAAAGCTATAGACATAATAGAGGCATGTAACAGCCTTGCTTGCGCCAGGAAACCGACTATTAGACATACTCCTAAAATAATTGCTAAACTTGTAGCTACATTCTAGCTACATAATTGGGCCGTTACACTATCTAAGCTTGCAAAGAGCAAAATCTCGGCATTAAAAGCGAATGCTGGACTTTTTTATGGGCCTATGCAGCCGCCAATCAAGGCATAAATTGAGCTACAATAGTGGATTAGCTATGTTTGCGATTGTTAAACCCATCATTACATCAAACCCATAGGTTGTGTTACAAACCGACGCAAGCACCAAGGGCTGGGGAGCTACCGACAACATTTCCAGTTGGGGTGGTAGATGGGATTTGCACGAGTCTACTTTTCTTCAATCACAAGGTATAAATTGTTTATTCTATGCTTTCCCCCATTCTGCTTCATCAGATAGGTGTTGCAGAAAACAAAACCAGATCTGCAACAGAAAGGACCATGGACATCATACAGCAGCGTGCAGAGAGAGTCCACTAGGAAGCAGTACCTTACCCACATAAGGATATGTGAGGTTACCATAGTCGGATCTAGACCACCTACATATCTACTACGATCTCCAATGTGCTGGAATCCTCATGGGCCTGCATTATGATGAGTCCCTCAGTTACAGTGCCATATACAATGCCAGGAGTGCACTGTCATCCTATCTCAACATTGGAGTGGGATCTCACCAGCTGGTATCCACGCTGAAGGGTATGTTCTATCCCTCCCCGACCTCAATATATTACCAGAGATATAAGGGGGTGGTGTTGCCCTACTCAGGAGCTGGTTGCCTTTGGCGGATTTACCACTGGACTTATTCACCTTCAAAGTGGTGATGGTAATGGCACTGAAGACAGCACAACGGGTGCAAACTCTACAGGAATTGCCAGGATAGAATGGTTTCGATGCACAATAAAGTGACTGCGTTATAGAAGAGTTGCTTAAACTACACAGACCTGCGACTACAGGTCTGAAAATGGGCATCAGGAGATGGCTCAAGGTGGTATTCGGTGGAGCAGGTAAGACACTAACATTTTAAAATGTCATTCTACCAGGGCTGCATCCACATCAGCGGCGAGGACCATGGAGGTGTTCATGGGTTATGTCCTCACAATAGCGGGCTGGGCCAGTGAAACTACATTTCAGCGGTTTTATAACAGACCTGTGGCCGCTCCTGCGATGTTGGCAGATTCAGTTTTAAGTGCTGTTCCCTAAACGTTTGTCCCCGAGTTCAGGGGTTTTATTGTTGTATTAACAATATTATTATTTTTCAGCTTGTTCAAGTCTGAAATACATTAACATACTTCCTCCATCAGTATTACGGCAGTGTGTGAGCATGGACGTGATCCAGGGCATGTAATCACAGAGCTTTGAAATCTTCACGGTCACTCACGTGACTCCGAAGTAAAATAGTAAGGTTAAACGAGAACAGTTTGAAGTTTGATCTTTATTTTATGAGGCGTTGCGATGAGGGATTTCGTGCCCTCCGCTCCCAACCCTCTATCATATAGTCAACTGGTATATTCGAGTTCTTTAATCTTACTATCTTCAGTCATTGTTGTTATCTGTGATTCCACACCGCTGCTTTGAAGAATGTCGCGCATGCGTGCCAGGCGGGGTCTTCACGAAATCCCTCATCGCAACTCCTCATAAACTAAAGATCAAACTTCAAACTGGTAAGTTCTCATTTAATCTTACTAATATATTCTACAAATACAATGTCTGCAGTTACTAATATTTATGTTCCATTGCTTAACAATTGCGCCTTGGCTCCACAGGTTAAAAGTATTACTATGAATAAAAGTACAAAACTATGCAGTGTATTTCTGTTCCAGCAAATGCATGTTGAAATTGGTGGAATACTTGATGCTTACACAAAGGCCATGCTCAGTTTCTGGATGTATGCACAAACTCCTTGGAAAAAGATATCTTTGTAATTAATGTTCTCAATTGTTTTGGTTAACCCAGGGGAGAAAAACAAAATCAAGAAATGTCTTGTTTTTTTCGCAATGTATTTGATCCTTTGCTTTTTAGATGAGCGGTGATAAGGACTATTTTAGACTGTGCAAAATTTCACCCTAAGGGGATAAAGGCATTAACAGATGGCCATGATAGGCAGCAATATCATCTTGTAACCAAAGCAGATGGTAAATAATTAACTAGACAAGAAAGGGATGATTGTAATGTGAGGTGCAAGGTTTCTAAATAAACATACCAAGGAGCCTTGTTCGGTCATAAGCCTTGAAGGTAAAAGCTGGGTAATAATCATTTTTTGGCTGGGTAATAATTGCAATATTATCTTGTGCTAACATCGCTGTGCATGCTTGTTTGAGTTTGATGCAAGTTGTGGCACCCAGTGTATCAAATCCAATTTGTGTAAGGACATAAAGAGTGGCATTTATTCTTTTAGTGCCCAAATGTGACAATAATAGGAAACACTACAAAAATCACACATCACACTGTATAGATTTGCTCTGTAACATGCATATTGTAATTAAGCTACTATTTAACTTCTAGCACAGTGTCTTTATTTTTCAAATTTTTAAAGCCATAATGTCTGGGATGGTTGTCGTGGATTATTGAAAGGTTGATTTTGCCCCAAATATCTTTATGCAGGTGGTTGCAGAACCTGACTAAAATCTGTTCCATACAGTAACCAGCAAGGGGTTGCAGGGATTAACTCATCTCCACTATAGGAACATATGCATATCCTACCTACTTGCCAGAAATATATCTGCATGTGCCAGTCCTCGAGGAAGAGGATTCTAAAGATTGATCGCCTTCTGAAAGAAAGAAACATATCTCATCTCTGTCTTAAATAGGCATCCTCCAATTGTCAAACAATGACACTGAGTTCCACAAGAGAAAAACCCTCTTCATGTCCATCTTGTCCAGACACCTCATGCTTTTTTATGTTCTCACTTACTCTCCTCAATCACAATGGACAAAAATCTGACCATCTCTCTTAATAAGACAATCTGTCCATATGGGATATTTGTCCAGTCAACTTTTTCTGAACTGCTTTCAGTCATTTCCCATCTTGGCCTTAAAGATTCCAACAGTGAAGGGAAATATTAGTAAGTGTTGCTCAATGCATTTTGTTGATGCATCTCTTATGTTGAGCAACTAATAGTTCATGCAAACGGCAAAATGTAGATGTGAAACCTGTGGCAGTGTATGTGTATCATTGTATCTTGCAGCAAATGTATGTAGGGAACTAACCCTAACTGATATAATGAGAGGATGAGCATAGATTGAATCTTCTGAGGCTAATGAGTAGCGTGCACAATCCTACTATGGATTTTGTATAAGGTTGCACTACCTTCTGTGGCTTGCACTATTATGGTCTGGTTACGTAGTATAACTGGTAATTAAATGTTTTCTTTTATTGTTTATTTGTAGTGTTATTTTGCATGTAAAGTAGCAGTTAGAATTTCATTCTTCGGGTCCTGGTGCAAATGACAATTAAGCACTCTTGACTTGTCTCTTTTGAGATGATGGAAATGGCTAAAGCCCCTGTCCCACGCAGGCGATTTTTTCGGCGACTACAAGCAACTAGACTGTCGTCACATGTCACGGGGTGACGCCTGTGTGGCCGTGCGTAGTCTCCTCATGTCGCCTAAAGAGTCGTAACGTTTTTCTGGTCGTGGCTGGAATTTGAAATGTTCAAAACTGTTCGGCGACTGTGGGCTTCACGTAGCTTGTCTTCTCCTGTCGTAGGTGCTGTCGTAGGTTGTCGCCAGGATGACGCAAGTTGTTGCCAGGTGTCGTTGGTTGTCGCCAGGTGACGTTGGTTGTCGCCAGGTGCTGACTGGTGAATTCCATTGGCGACTACTTACGTCAACCTATGTCACCGGTGACAGGTACCGGCGACTGAATTCTCTTCAGTTGTCGCCGACAGGGTCATTGCTTGTCCCGGGTGGAAGTAGGTTGTCTTTGGTTGTCGTAGGTTGTCGCCTGTGTGGTCGTAGGTTGTTGTAGGTGTGGTCGTAGGTGGATGTCCTAATGGGTTGCCGGTTGTCGGTAGCTTGCCGTAGCTTGACGTCAACTAGGTCGTAGGTTGTCGTAGCTTGTCGTAGACATTGTCGAAGGGGGGGTTCCAGTCACTGCTTTTTTAGCAACCTGCTACGACTGTGACAGTCACCGAAAAGAATTGCCTAAGTGGGACAGGCCCTTAAGTGTTTTCTCTGACTCTAATTGTGCATGCATGTGAGGCAATTGAACCTCTAGTGGCAGTACATCCATGTCCTCTGAACTTGGCTCCAGCTATCTCCTTCCACTGATATTTGTATATATGACTGGAAAATCTCCTTGTCCACTGTAAATTACAGGATATCACACCCCTCAACTTCCATCAAAGCTCTGTGCACTGTTAAATAATTGCAGAGCCCACTTTTATGTTGTGTTATGATGTAAAGATCTTTGGAAAGATGTAGTTACTTCCACAATGTTTTCTAAAATCTGCTGCAGCCATAAATGCAACTATTTTTTTCAAAGGTACAAGCTGTGTTTGGTGCATTGCTTACACTAGTTAAAAGAAACCAGCTAATCTTGTTTTGCAAACCCTGTGCCCATGTCCAAGTTCTGTTCTCTTGAAGTCTTTGACATTCCTTGACAATGTTAATAGGATAGACTACTTCAGTCATTGTCCTTGTTTTCAGACCACAATGCTATTTTGCTAATTTGATTTGACGTTTTTGCTATCTGAAAGGATAAATATACTGAAATAACAATTTCTACAGTGAACAAAGAGGATTCTGAATTATGGCCAATTCCATACAGTAGATTAAAGTTAGTTATTAACATTAGACATTTGATAGACTTTAATGAGGTAAATATATCCACTGGTGTTTTCTGCCATTTAGTTGAAATTTTAATGTTGTTATTTAACTTCAATAATGTTAAGGAGACTGAAGTTAGCTAAATTAGTGAATTAACTAATGATTCTTCATGAATCGATCTTATGTTTTAATCCAACACAAGCTAGTGGACAGTGTAGAGATAATGGAGGAATAAAGAGTTGGTCAATTCAGTGTTGTGAGAAGAGGCCAGGATTATTTTTGAATTCCCGTTGAATCTTGGAATTGCAAGCAGTTTTGGCAGATTTGAGCATGTTCCAGTGGTTCTATATGTGGTGATACCACCTCTTAATTTCAGGTGGGCTTTGGGAATCTATGAGCCAAAGGTCAGTGATCATTGGTCAGGGATAGACATACAGAGGCCTATGGCCATTAGTTAGGGGTTGGGGTTGTTGAGTGCATGGGGTATAAGCTTGAGTATAGTGTGGGGTACTCAGTCTCAGCTTGAGAGGGTGGTATTTGGTGCAGTGCTAAAGGTGGTGATGGGGGCAGAAACAGGGCTCGAAGGAGAACTGTAATCAAAGTGTACTATGTACTTAGAATACACTCAGGAGGCCCCTTTAACATTGCACATTAGCAGAATTATGTACTCTATAAAAAACATTTGGGATCTGGAATGTCTTTGGAATAAAATGATCTGATTTTTCCTGGCAATGCTGTAAGTGAACATTGTGCTGGAACTGACATCATTAAGATAGAGTCCAAAACAGAAAATAAGTGATCTTTATGATTTGGAGTTGAAAATCAGACACAACTAGAACAAGGAAACCCACAGAGGAACAACCATCAACAAGATCCCTCCAGGCTACACTTGATCGTGACCTGTTCCTTGGTTGTTGATGGTTTAAGATCCTGGAATTCCTTGTAGGACTGTTAGAGAGAGAACTTAAATCAAGGCTATGCATCCAGTACTCAGCTCATGAAAGAGTTTATACTGACCTTTCTATCCTCGGCCTTCTCCATTGCCAGAGGCCACATGCAAACTGGAGGGGCAGCACCTCATAACCATATAACCATATAACCATATAACAATTACAGCACGGAAACAGGCCCTCTCGGCCCTTCCAGTCCGTGCCGACCATTTGTTTTCCCCTAGTCCCATCTACCTGCACTCAGACCATACCCCTCCATTCCCTTCACGTCCATATACCTATCCACTTTACTCTTAAATGTTAAAATCGATCCTGCCTCCACCACTTCTGCTGGAAGCTCATTCCACACAGCCACCACCCTCTGAGTAAAGAAGTTCCCCCTCACGTTACCCCGAAACCTCTGTCCCTTAATTCTCATGTCATGCCCTCTTGTTTGAATCTTCCCTACCCTCAATGGGGTAACTTACCATAGTTTGCTTGGGTAACTTACAACCCAATATTGCATACGAACATTGAATTACCCAATTCTAGGTAACTACAAAACCCTCCCCCTCTCCCTTTCTCCCCCCAACCTTCCCCCTTCCCCTTCCCCTTTCCCTTCCCAACCCTCTCCACAACCCTCTCCTCTAACCCTCCCCCTCCATATAAATGGACACATCTATTTCACCCCTCCCCTTCCATCACCATTCCCTTCTCTAGCTTCACAATTTGCAACTCTTCAATCTTTTGTCTCACACTTTCAACTCCAACCATTGTCCACCATCTGCCTAAGGAAATCCTGGGGGCGGGGGGACCTGTCCCCCCCATGTTTTAAGAGATGGGGGACAACCCCCCCCATATTTTGTGCAGCAAAACCGAAGCCTCCGAAGTTGAGTCGCAGCCACAGCCTCCAAAGTCAGCCAACTCCGTGACGGTAAGTCCACAGGCTCTGCAACCGGAGCCCTCAAAGTCAATTCCAGTTGGACGCCGCCAGCTCCTACAACCTAGCAGCCTGGTACTAGCTGCAGTTCCCAGCTGGGCTTGCCTGCCTCGGGACTGGCTGTAGCGCCCAGGTCGTCTCGCCTGCTCCAGGCCTAGCTGTAACGCCCAAGTCGGCTCGCTTGTCCCCGGTCTGTGTGTAGCGCCCAGGTTGCCTGCGTGGCCCGGGACTGGCTGCAGTTCCCAGGTCGCGAAAACGAATTGAATAAAAGATACGCCTGTGGGCTGGATGATTTCAGGTTGCAGGCCGGATCGCCGACCCTGTCCTACATGTTACGCCTCATTTGTCTCCCCCATGTTTTAAAAGTGATATCCGCCCCTGCCTATCATCCCCTCCCCCCCTCCCCTCCTGTATCAACTTACTACTTGTCAGGCTTCATCCAGCCCCTCCCTCCTTGCTTCCAATATTTTGCCCCCGCACCCCACTCCCACACAATCACAGAAGAACGGTACCAAAACTTCACCTATCCATTTTCTCCAGAGAGCTGCCTGATCTACTCCAGCACTGTGTGTCCTTTTTCTGTAAACCAGCATCTACAATTCCTTGTATCTAAGTTTTCTATCACTGGTAGTTTAAATAATATTAGCTATTAAAATTGTGGCTCAAGGACCAGTTAGTGATAATTCATGTTTTGCTGATATCCAGCTGCTAGGAGATTTTTGTTAGTGAATAAAGTCCCAGCTAGTCTTGGTCATGGTGATCACAAAACTAAATTGCTGCCTTAATGGAAAGGCAGGACATTGTCCTGGGCCCAGTCATCAATGCCCTTCCCTCCATTTTATGCCCAGGATGTTTTTTAAGCAGCTGTTTGAAGGAGAAGTTGCCAAAAACATACCTCAGCAAAGACATGGCCTAGCATGTGAGTGCACAGGGAAAGGCAGAAGCCTGTGTGACCATGTTCAGTGGAACATGGAACAATACAGCAGAGGACCAGGGCCACAATGCTCATGCCGAATGTGATGCCAAGTTATACTAATCTTTTCTGCCAGCATGTAATCCATAGAAGTGCCAAAAAGATGTTCCCCACTATCACAGAAGCCAATTCAATTCACTCCACATAATATCAAGAAGCAGCTGAGAGTACTGTGTGCAGCAATGGTTACAACACCAGATGACATCCCTCCTGAAGCATTGAAGGCCCGAACTCTCCAACAGCCCATGTTTCTAACCAAGCTGCTCCTGTACTGTTGCAACACCAATGTTGGCATATATCCAACGATGTGGCAAATGGGCCAGTCACATATAACAGGATAATCGCAAGTGGCTAATTACCGGACACCACCCTACTCGAAAACAGAGGCAAAGGAATCAAAACTATCTTCAATAGTGCCATCAACTGGCACTTACTCACCAATAATCTGTTCACTGATGACCTGTTTAGGTTTAATCAAGATGACTTGGTTCCTGACCACATCACAGCCTTGGTCCAAACATAGATAAAAGCTGAATTCTCCAGATAATGTCAGAGTGGCTGCAGTTCAGAGCAGTTTTAGACTGAGTGTGGCATCAAGATACCTTGTAAATCTGCAATCAATTAGCATCAAAGGGAAAAAACTCCAGTTGCTGGAGTTACCTCGCGCAAAGGGCAATGGTTGTGGTTGTCACAACCAGTCATATAAGCCCCAGGACATCACTGCAAAAGTTCAACATGGCAGCGAACTGGGCTCAATCATCTTCTGCAGCCACATCGTCGACATTCCTTCCATCATAGTATCAAGGTGTGGGCATGTTCGCTGATGATTGCATAATGCTCAATTCTAATCACGTCTCTTTAGTGCAATGAAAGACCTTGCCTATTCAAACCTGGGATGAAAATTGTCAAGTAATATTTTGACCATAAAAGTGCAAAATAGTGATCACTTTCAGCAAACACCTACCCTGTTATTCAATAGTTTACCATTACCAGGTTCCCTGCCATCAACATCCTGGGGGATCACCAATTATTTAAACTGACAGCCCCATAAATACTGTGGCTACAAGAGCGGTTCAGAGGCTGGTTTCCTGTGGCAAGTCATCAAACGCTAGGCAGCTAACGCCATCACACCATCTGCAAAACACAGGTCAGGAGCAAAATAGAATACCCCGTAATTGCCCAGATGAGTGCAGATCCGAAAGCTCACAAGAAGTTCAACAGTTTAAAGGACAAAGCAATCTATCCTAATCATCACTAATATTGATTCCATACATCACCAGAACATAGTGGTGCAGCTTGCCATACACAAAATGTAGTGCAGTTACTTACCCAGTTTATTCCAATAACACTTTCCAAGCCAACAACCTTTGCCGCAAAGGACGTCAAGGTCAGCAGATGCATGAGAACACTACCATTCAGGACGGCACGTTGGCACAGCAGTAGAGTTGCTGCCTTACAGTGCCAGAGACCTTGATTCAATCCTGACTAAAAGGGCTGTTTGTACAGAGTTTGTACATTGACCACCAGGGGGCGCCGGGGAGATGGCAGCCCCGCTATACCGGGAATTAACTTTGTAAACCTACGCTGCACTCCCTCAATAGCAAGAACGTCCTTCCACAAATTAGGGGACCAAATAATCCAGGTGTGGTCTCACTAGGGCTCTGTACAACTGTAGAAGGACCTCTTTGCTCCTATATTCAATTCCTCTTGTTATAAAGGACAACATGCCATTTGTTTTCTTCACTGTCTGCTGTACCTGCATGCTTACTTTCATGCTTACTTTTCGGATCACATTCTCCGGGATCTGCGGCCTACCATCGATGGAGCGGGAAGCCTCCTGTCATGAGCCCCACCGCGGGGCGCGGACTTAACATCGGAGCGGATCCCTTGCCTGGGATCGCTCCCACCGCGGCCTGCGGACTTACCGTCAAGGGCTCGCAGTCTTGGGAGAGGCTAGTCGGGAGCTCCAACAGCCGCAGAAGGTTCGACCAGCCTGACGTGAGGTTTGATCGCCCAGCGTGGGGGAGCTGACAACCCCCCGATGCAGGAGCTGAACGCCTCGATGTGGAGGGCCCAAACGCCGCCGGCTATGGGAGTCAAGACCGTCCAGTCAACGGAGGGCTCGTGGCCCCTGACCGAGGAAGAACAAAAGGAGGGACTTGAACTTTTATTTCGCCTTCCATCACAGTGAGGAATGTGTAGGAGTCCATGTGGTGGATGTTCACGTTAAAATGTGTTTTTGAGTCTGTTGCTTTTAATTGTATGACTGACCTGGCCAGTGAAACTCTCGGACACCTCCTCCTACTTACCCCTGGACCATGACCCCACTGACGAACACCAGGCCACCAACTCGAGCACCATAACCGACTTCATCAGCTCCGGCTCCCTACCCTCCCGAGCCTCCAACCTCATCATTTCCCAGCCCCGCACGGCTCGATTTTACCTTCTCCCCAAAATCCACAAACCCGACTGCCCTGGCAGACCCATTGTCTCTGCCTGTTCGTGCCCCACCGAACACATTTCCACATACCTTGAGGCCATCCTATCCCCCTTTGTTAAATCCCTCCCCACCTATGTTCAAGACACCTCAGACACTCTCCGTCGACTCCGCGCATTCCATTCTCCAGGCCCACATCCTCTCATCTTTACCATGGACGTCCAGTCACTCTACACCTCCATCCCCCACCAGTATGGTCTTAAAGCCCTCCGGTTCTTCCTCGACCAGAGGAGCAACCCATACCCGTCCACTGACACCCTCCTCCGCCGAGCGGAGTTGGTCCTTACCCTCAATAACTTCTCCTTTGACTCCTCCCATTTCCTCCAAACACAAGGCGTAGCTATGGGCACACGCATGGGCCCCAGCTAAGCTTGCCTCTTTGTCGGGTACGTCGAACAATCCTTGTTCTCAGCGTACCAGGGCCCCATCCCCGACCTCTACCTCCGTTACATCGACGACTGCTTTGGTGTCACCTACTGCACCCACACACAACTGACTGACTTCATCCATCTCACCACCAACTTCCATCCGGCACTAAAATACACATGGACCATTTCCGACACTTCCCTACCATTCCTTGACCTCACCATCTCTATTGCAGGTGATACACTCCTGACCGACATCCACTACAAACCAACTGACTCCCACAGCTACCTGGACTACTCTTCCTCCCACCCTGTTTCCTGTAAGGACTCCATCCCCTATTCCCAATTCCTCCGTCTACGCCGCATCTGCTCCCAGGATGAGGTGTTCCACACCAGGTCATCACAAATGGCCTCATTCTTCAGAGAACGGGGATTCCCCTCCCCTACTATAGATGAGGCTCGCACCAGGGTCTCCTCCATACCCCGCAACACTGCCCTCTCTCCCCATTCCCCCACTCGCAACAAGGGCAGAGTCCCCCTGGTCCTCACCTTTCACCCCACCAGCCGGCAAATACAACACATAGTCCTCTGCAAGTTTCGCCACCTCCAACGTGACCCCTCCACTCGCCACATCTTCCCATCTCCCCCCCTGTCTACCTTCCACAAAGACCGCTCCCTCCGCAACTCCCTTGTCAATTCTTCCCTTCCCTCCCGCTCTACCCCTTCCCCGGGCACTTTCCCTTGCAACCGCAAGAAATGCTACATTTGTCCCTTCACCTCCCCCCTCCACTCTTTTCAGGGACCCAAGCAGTCCTTCCAGGTCCGACAGAGTTCACCTGCACCTCCTCCAACCTCATCTACTGCATCCGCTGCTCCAGATGCCAGATGATCTATATTGGTGAGATCAAGCGGAGGCTTGGTGATCGTTTCGCCGAACACCTCCGCTTGGTCCGCAATAGCCAACCCTACCTCCCGGTGGCTCAGCACGTCAACTCCCCCTCCCATTCCGTATCCGACCTCTCGGTCCTGGACCTCCTCCACGGCCAGAGTGAGCAACACCGCAAGTTGGAGGAACAGCACCTCATATTCCGCTTGGGGAGTCTGCATCCTCTGGGCTTCAACATTGAATTTTTTCAATTCTGTTAACCCTTGCTGTCTCCTCCCCTTCCCACCTCTCCCTCAGCCCTCGGGCCCTGGCATTCCCTCTCTCTCTATCTCTCTCCCCCACCCTAGTCGCACCAGCTTCTCATTTTCACACTACAAACAGCTTACAATGGCTTGTTCCCTTTATCATCGATACTTTTTTGCATATCTTTCATTCATTGTTCTTTATCTCTCCACATCACAGTCTATATCTCTCGTTTCCCTGATCCCTGACCAGTCTGAAGAAGGATCTCGACCCGAAGCGTCGCCTATCTCCTTAGCTCCTTAGATGCTGCTGCACTCGCTGAGTTTCCCCAGCCTTTTGTCTACCCCCAGTGAAATTCCTCGTATGTTGCAAAACATACTTGGTGAATAAAATCTGATTCTGATTCTCCCCATGACCACTCCATCGATGGTATTCTCTGGGTGCTCTGGTTTACTCCCACACGGCAAACAATTATAGGTTTGTTGATTAATTGGCTTTGGTAAAGTTTGTAAATTGTCCCTAGTGTGTAGGAAAGTTGAGGTCTAATGGGGATTGCTGGTCTACATGGACTCAGTGGGCTGAAGGGCCTGTTTCCACGGTGTATCTCTAAACTAAACCACCACCTGCAGGTGTCCCTCCAAGCTGCACACCATCCTGACATGGAAATATATTGCTGATCCTTCAGCCTTGGTGGGTTTAAATCAATATTATTCCATTCACAAGCAGTCAGGGTGGGCAATAAATGTTGGCTTTGCCCAAAAATCTGTTCCCCTTCACCTTAAACCTATGCCCTCTGAATGTTAGCTCTCAATGTTAGTCTTGTCAGCCAAGTCCACATCCTGAGAACTTAATAAATATGTAAATAAACAAACTGCTGTGACTACAGCCCTACATAATATTTTGACAATCACCAGATGGTAAATTTTTTGGATTTTCTTCAGATTCTCAATGTAACAGCTGTTTACTTATTAAGATGGCATTTGCCAATTCAGGACACCTTTTCTTAAGTAAAATCATGTGATAGGAGCAGAATTAGGCCATTCAGCCCATCAAGTAAGCCATTCTATCATTGCTGATCTATCTCTACCTCCTAATCCCATTCTCCGCCTTCTCCACATAACCCCTGACACCCCTGAAAATATCAGGAAGTGGAAACAGGAAAGACATCAGGCAAAATCTGACAATTTTAAGTTAAAATACTAGACCAAGTGGGACCCATTGGGCCCAGTCCCCAAACCTGGGTGGGAGCCACGGGGCATGGAGTCACACAGGAGGGCTGGTCCCCTAATGCAGTGTCGGCGCTCACCCTGGAGGCAAGCGCCCCCCCAGAGCCAATCACTCCCATCACCCATTCCTCCAATGTAACCCGCTCACCCAACGCAATATTCCACCACTCACCCATAGCCCCCAACTGCGCAGGCACGGCTCATTTCCCCTCATCCCCTGACACTTCCTCCCCCTCCTTTTCACCCTCCATCTTCTCTCCCCTCATATGGAATGTTGCAGATGAAAAGCCTGTCAACAAATCCCCTGCAAAACCTGTGCTGGTTGAGTTGTCACCTGCTAAGAAACTCCCGATGGAGGCCGTGCCTGTGGCAACATCTCCTGTGAGGGGTATGGCTGAAGGCCTGTACCGTACTCGTGCAGATCGGGTCAGCAAGCCTGTGGCTAGATACGGGGATTATGTCTAGATGCAGATCTTGGACTTTAATTAACTATAACTGACATTACCAATATTATTTGCAATATATCCTCCATTGCTTTACTGTAGATGATAGTTAATTTTATAGCTTTACTATGTACATATTACTTCTGCATGCTTTATGTTTGCCCTCTGGACAAAAGCCTAAGAAAGGGGATGTAGATCAAACAGTATTGCTGTAAATCTAAAATAAATGGTGGACTAGCACTACCAAATTTCTTATATTATTTCTGGGCAGTTCAGATTAAGAATATGAATTTTTGGTTGGTAAATTTAGATTATGAACCAAGCTGGCTAAAGATGGAAAAGGAAGACTGTTTGCCTTTTGATGTAGGTTCGATTCTTTTTGCACCAAGGGAAGTACAAAAAAAAATGTATGGCGACAACCCTATAATTTATAGCAATAGACGCATTTGGAAACAAATAGTTAAGACCCTACATATGGATAATTTGTCACTTTGTTTGCCAATTATGAATAATCCCTTGTTTAGGCCCACTGTATTGGACAAGGGGTTTAGACACGGGAATGATTTAGGAATTAAAAGGATAGAACACCTTTACAAGAAAGAAAAATTTCTTTCATTTCAAGAGTTACAGGATATTTATGGATTGCAGTCAAATAACATATTTAGGTATTTACAAATTAGAAACTATATTAAGTCAAATATGCAAGACTATAAAAATAGAAAACCAGGATTATTAGATGAATTGTTTAATAAACACCCAAATACAGAAAAATTAATAGCGTATATATACAATATTATCTTGGATAGGGAAATCCCAACTTCGGAAATATATCGACAAACATGGGAAAATGAAATAGGTTTATCTATAACGAAGGAAACTTGGGAAGAAAGCCTACAACGTATACATCGTTGCTCATTAAATGCTAGACATACATTAATACAATTTAAGGTATTACACAGATTACATTATTCAAAAAGATAATTAAATAGAATTTATCCTAACATTTCTCCTATTTGTGATAAATGTCATAACTTGGAAGCTAATTTAACGCATAGTTTTGTAACATGTATAAAACTCAATTATTATTGGACAGAAATCTTTAGAGTTATCTCTGAAGTTCTTAAAATTAAACTGGACCCAGATCCAAAATTAATAATATTAGGAGTTCTGGATTCAAATTTAATATTAACAGTAAACCAAATAAATTTCTTGGATTACTGTTTGATAACAGGGAAAAAATTAATGTTGAAATTTTGGAAGGGAACATTATCCCCCACAATTAAAATGTGGACAGTGGAAATGTTGGAGACGTTGCATTTGGAAAGAATCAGATTTGTCCTAATGGACAAATTCAAACTCTTTGAACAGATATGGTCTCCATATACAGAATATTTGAAGGGGTGGCTGTTCTTGGCATCACAACTCAATGGGTACCCGACAGGATTATATGAAAATAATTTTCTTTTTGATTTGTATACGTGTCTCTATTGATATCGCTATTTGAAATTGTGTTATTCACTATTAAGATGTATACTATAATCTCTTTTTTTTAAATATATATAATACTTTGTTTTAATTAAATATATATAACAAGAATATATACATATATTTTTTTTTCTCTTCTTCTCTTTCTCTTTCTATATAATCAAAATTATTATTTAATCACTATTCTTATTGATTAAAATCTATTCTTTTCTTTTTCTACTTTCTAAAAAAATAGAAGTTTATAAGAATTATTCGTAACATTCGTATACTTATTGAAATAAGTTGGTTGTGTATTTGAAAAGTTGTTATACCGTTGTTACGATGGATTACTTCTAATAAAAATATTATTACAAACAGTATTGCTGATTTGATCCGTGTCTGGTTTTGCTGCTGACCTGATCAATAATCCATGTCAGGTTTCCACACTACCACCTGATGGAATGCGGGCAGCCATGTTATTTAGTTCAACTTGTGACTCGGCGCCTACAGTACTCATTTCGATGGTCTCTGTATGTATTCTAATTAAAGAACTTGTTATGATATATAATGACTAGAGCCAGGATTTTGCCATAATTACCATGTGCCTTTTCATGCAATTTTTTATGAGTTCACCAAGATAATGCCATTTTCACGATCGAGTGCCTAAATCAGCTTTTTTTTTGCTGTTTTGCTGAAAGGGTGTGTGTTTTCTCTAATTGTACTGTGATTACAATGACGATACAATTATTTTCTATGTTAACACATTAATATTAATGTTATTATTAACGTGTTAACATAGTATAACTTACAAGCAAAATTCCACCACCGGGGCAAACTGAGGGTGCCACCGTCGGTCGTTCATTCGTTCGTGCCGCTGCCCGCTGGTTCAGCCTTCTCCAAGATGGAACAATCGAAGGTGGACAAAAAATGCTGGAGAAACTCAGCGGGTGAGGCAGCATTTATGGAGAAAAGGAATAGGCGACGTTTCAGGTCGAGACCCTTCTTCAGACTGATGTGGGGGGGTGACATGAAAAAGAATGGAAGAGGCAGAGACAGTAGGACTAGAAGGAAAGGTGGGAAAGGTGAGGGGGAGGAGGGAGAAGACAAGGGCTATATAAAATTAGAGGTCAATGTTGATACCGCTGGGGTATAGACTACCCAAGCGAAATACCCAAGCTTGTCGACGGCAGAGAAACTGAAGGTAGGAAATATGCAAGCTTGTCTCCTCACAACATTTACTGCTGGCTCCAGTCACAAATCTGAGTTTTCAAGTGATCTGTGCAAGGCATTCATTGATGCTGGAATTCCACTCTGGAAATTGGAAAACAAATCTCTCTGAGGTTTTTTAGAGAAATACACAGAGGAACATATACTGAGCGAGTCATCTTAGGGAAAAATTAGGCTGACAGCAACTTCAACATTGATGTGCAGAAAATTAGACATGAAGTTGCATGCAACAAAATATGGATCTCAATAGATGAGACAACTGATGCTGTGCGGAGATATGTTTCCAATGTGGTCATCGGTACACTGGAGGCAAGTCAACCATCAAAGGAGTATTTGTTGACATTGGAAGTATTGGAGAAGTCAAACAGCTCAACTATTGCTCAGTTGTTTACATCTCCACTTCTTGTACTTTGGCAAGAAGGTATAAAACACGAGAATGTTCTTCTGTTTGTGACTGATGCAGCTCCATACATGAAAAAAGCTGCTCGTGCTCTGAAAAGAAGGTACACGGACACCATTGGATCTTTACTACTTTAATGAACATACATTACTGCCCTAGCTGTACGTGGTCTGTCACAATCAGTAGAGAGGGAGCTAGGGGTGTGAAGGTTACAGTTATACTAACTGGTGGGGGAGTGGTTAGCATGGACATCGTCACTATCAATTAAAGGTGTATACACATATCATTAAAGTTTTATTCCCCAAAATGTTGCATTTGACATGCTTAGCTCAAGGACTTCATAGAATTGTCAAGCACATACGTAGCTTGTTTCCAAATGTCGATCGCCTAGTTTCTAATGTCAAGGAAATCTTCCTCAAAGCACCGTCACGTGTGCAGTTGTTTAAGGAAATGGCACCCGAGTATCTGCTACCTCCTCAGCCCGTTTTGACTAGGTGGGATACATGGCTCTCTGCTGTACTATAGTATGCTGCAAATTTTGAAAAGATTAAAGAAATCGTCAACTGTTTTGAAGAAGAAGAATCTGCTGCAGTCAGGATCATCATTAAAATCATGCAGTAAACGTCCCTCCACCGCGATCTTGTGTTTAATGCTTCCAATTTGCAAACTTCCCACAAGCTATCACTTCCCTTGAGAAACATGGTGCAACATTAGTGAATAACTTGCAGGTTTTCAACAAAGTAACTGACGATATCTGTAGAATTCCTGGCGATGTAGGTAAAGATATACAAAATGTGAGAGAGTGATTTTAGCTAACAAAGATCTTGAAGAAATACAAAACATAGCTACCGTTCTCAAAGGTAGTTGTAATACACAAGATATCGACATGAATATAGAGTCGTGACCTGAGCAGAGGTAGAAAGAAGTTTTTCATAACTGAAGCATATTTTGTCTTTGATGGCATAGTTTAACACCAAATAATTTGAAAAAAATACTAGTAATTATGTGCAACCAGGCAACTTTGGTCATTTAATGTAGAATACCTTTATATTATTATTTTGAACCATATTTTGGTGGTGGAAATACATGCCTTTTTATGCCTTTTTTTGTCATTAAATGCCTTTTTCGTGTCTTTTTTGTAATTTTATTCTGCATTTTTGCCTGCCTATTTCAGAGTTGTTTAGCACCTAAACATCCTGGCTCTAAAGGGCCTGTCCCTCTTGGGAGACCTAATCCGCGAGTTTGCCCTTGACTCATGCCCGCAGCATGGTCGACACAAGGTCGTAGGAGGTTTTCGTAACTCTCCTTCATGCTCGAGAGTGATCTCCGCATACTTGAGACCTCAGCTAGGTCGCGGCATTTTTTTCAATATGTTAAAAAATGCCCGCGATTAAAAAAAGATCGCCCTGGAAAAAATCTATATATTTTTACTTGTGCGTTTAGTCGTAGTAGGTCGTAGTAGGTCGGCATGTTAGTCGTACGTAATCGAGGGTAGTCGAAGGTAGTCGAAGTTAGTCATAGATAGTCTTAATCATAGGCGAAGGGAGGTCGAAGGAGATCAAAGGAGGTCATCTTCGCTCTCCACTATTCGGTGTCCAATTTTCCCAAAGTTAGCCGTAGCTAGTCGTAGCTAGTCAAAGCTGGTCTTCAACATAGTCGAAGGAGGTCTTCTACATAGTCGAATGATTTTTCAAACTCTTCTAAACTCGCCAATTCGGTCGCCTAACTACTCTCTCTCTGGTTACCCTTTTTCCCTTTATTTACAATATCTTGGGATTATCCTTAATGCTATCTGCCTATAGCCATCTCCTGTCCCCTTATGACTTCTTGATTTCCTTTTTTAGCTTGCTCCTTAGTTCCCGAAATGCCTTCAGTGATACACTTGATCTCAGCTGCTCATACCTGCCCTATGCCTCCTTCTTAATCTTGACCAGAGCCTCAATTTCCCTCGTCATCCAAGCTTCCTTACCCACACCTGCCTTGCTCTTCACTTTAACAGAAACGTGCAGGTCCTCGACTCTTGTCAGCACATTTTAAAACCATCCCACTTTCCTGACATTCCTTTTCCTTCAAACAACCTACTCCAATCAACTTGTACGAGTTCCTGCCCTATACCGTCAAAGTTGACCTTGCTCCAATTTAATATTTTAACTGGGGTATTAGACTGATCTAAGGAGCGAAGGAGATAGGCGACGTTTCGGGTCGAGACCCTTCTTCAGACAGGGAGGGCCCATCAGTTAATATTTTAACTGATGGGCCCTCCCTGTATCTATCCATAACTATCTTAAACCAAATAGAACAGTGGTTCGTAAAGGCTCATCCACGAACACTTCAACCACTTGCCCCTTCCAATTTCCCAAGACAAGATCAAGTGTTGCTCTTCCCATGTGGGGCCCTCTACATATTGCCAGAGGAAACTCTCCTGAACACATTTGACAAATTCCCCCGCATATAAACATTTAGCACTATGATATTCCCAGCCAAAATTGGGAAAGTTAAAATTCCCTGTTACGACACCTTATTAGATCTACAGCTGCCTACAATCTCCTAGTATATTTGTTCTTCTAATTCCCATTGACTATTCGGAGGTCTGTAGTACACTCCCAACAAAGTGATCATCCCTTTCATTCCTCAGCTCCACTCATATAATCTGACTAGATGAATCGTTCGTAATGTCACCTATGACCATTGCCGTGACATCCTCCTTCACCAATAACGCAAAGCTCCTCCTCTTTTATCCCCATCTATGTCTCTCCTGAAGCACCTATACCCTGGAATATTGAGCTGCCAGTCCTGCCCCTCTCTTAACCAGGTTTTGGTAACGTCTACAACGTCCCAGTCACACGTACCTATCCATGCCCTATCCAGGCCTCTTAATTTAAAATAAGCGCAATTTAAACCAACATTCCTTCCTCACTCCTTGCTTTTATCCTACCTATTCCCAATTGGTCCTGTGGTCATCTAGTTGCTGCTTCAGTTCCTTAATGCGGTCATTAAGGAGCTGCACCAGGAGACAGTTCCCACGTGTAGTCATTAGGGGCATCAGCAGTTTCCCTGACTTCCCACATCCTGCAGGAGGAGCATTGTACCAACTTATCTGTCATCACCACCACAACTAAACCAATAATTAAATAACAAGACTCATGCAAAAGAGCAGATTGCACTTTATCCTCCTATCTGCCTCTGAGATAGCCTCTTCGCCAAAGATTCACCCTTGACCTCCCCACAGCATTTAAGATTCTTAACCCAAAGACATGAACTTGACCTCCCCACAGCATTTCACCTCCACACAGCCACTCTCCCAACATGGCTGCTTCCTGTCTAAAGTCCCCCTAAATTTCTCTCCCTCTCTTTGTAAATTGCAGCACTGTTTTGCTGCTTTCCAATTTCCTGGGATGGCCACAGAATTTAGAAAAATTTGGAAGCACTTTCCTAATGTATCCACAACTAGTAGTTCCTGAGGATTGGCGGGTAGCAAATGTAACCCCTCTTTTTAAGAAGGGAGGGAGAGAGAAAACGGGGAATTACAGACCAGTCTAACATCGGTAGTGGGGAAACTGCTAGAGTCAGTTATTAAAGATGGGATAGCAGCACATTTGGAAAGTGGTGAAATCATTGGACAAAGTCAGCATGGATTTACAAAAGGTAAATCATGTCTGACGAATCTTGTGGAATTTTTCGAGGATGTAACTAGTAGCGTGGATAAGGGAGAACCAGTGGATGTGGTATATCTGGACTTCCAGAAGGCTTTCGACAAGGTCCCACATAAGAGATTAGTATACAAACTTAAAGCATACGGTATTAGGGGTTCAGTATCTGGCTGGCAACATAGGAGTAAACGTCCTTTTCACAATGGCAGGCAGTAACTAGTGGGGTACCGCAGGGCTCAGTGCTTATTTACAATGAATGAGGGAATTGAAGGCAATATCTCCAACGGATGACACTAAGCTGGGGGGCAGTGTTCGCTGTGAGGAGGATGCTAGAGACTGCAAGGTGACTGGATAGGCTGGGTGAGTGGCAAATGTTTGGCAATGCAGTATAATGTGGATAAATGTGAGGTTATCCACTTTGGTGGCAAAAACTATTATTTAAATGGTGGCCGATTAGAAAGGGGAGATGCAGCGAGACCTGGGTGTCATGGTACACCAGTCATTGAAAGTAGGCATGCAGGTGCAGCAGGCAGTGAAAAAAGCGACTTTCATAGCAAAAGGATTTGAGTACAGGAGCAGGGAGGTTCTACTTCAGTTGTACAGGGTCTTGGTGAGACCACACCTGGAGTATTGCGTGCAGTTTTGGTCTCCAAATCTGATTATTGCCATAGAGGGAGTGCAGAGAAGGTTCACCAGACTGATTCCTGGGATGTCAGGACTGTCTTATGAAGAAAGACTGGATAGACTCGGTTTATACTCTCTGGAATTTAGGAGATTAAGAGGGGATCTTATAGAAACTTACAAAATTCTTAAGGGGTTGGACAGGCTAGATGCAGGAAGATTGTTCCGATGTTGGGGAAGTCCAGGACAAGGGGTCACAGCTTAAGGATAAGGGGGAAATCCTTTAAGACCGAGATGAGAAAGACTTTCTTCACACAGAGAGTGGTGAGTCTCTGGAACTCTCTGCCACAGAGGGTAGTTGAGGCCAGTTCATTGGCTATATTTAAGAGTGAGTTGGATGTGGCCCTTGTGGCTAAGGGGATCAAGGGTATGGAGAGAAGGCAGGTACGGGATACTGAGTTGGATGATCAGCCATGATCATATTGAATGGCGGTGCAGGCTCGAAGGGCTGAATGGCCTACTCCTGCACCTAATTTCTATGTTTCTATGTTAACTACTACCTTATGATGTAAGCCCTCAGATTTTGGGGGATCATCCAGGTCTAGTTTTTTTTTACATTTTCCATTGCTTTTTCTTTGGTGAAACTAATTACTTCACTTTCCTTATTGTTATTAGACTCTTGATTACATCTCTGTTTTTACAATATGTGTTGTGCCTTTTGTGGGAAAGACAGTTTTTGTTTAATGCTTCAGCCACATCTGTTTTTCCTATTATATTTTCTCCCGTTACTCTCTCTCTATTTATTTTTGCCACTCTCTTCCTCTTTGCATAGTTGCAAAAGTTTGTACAACACTTCTTACACCTTGTGTAGGAAGGAACTGCAGATGCTGGTTTACATTGAAGATAGACACAAAATGCTGGAGTAAGTCAGCGGGACAGGCAGCATCTCTGAAGAGAAGGAATGGGTGACATTTCGGGTCAAGACTCTTCTTCAGACTCGTTCTTTTGTCTTGCTAATTTGCCCACATAATTTATCTTTCTGTCATTCTTTTGGTTTATTGATGCTGCTTTTGAAAACCAACCCAATTCTCAAACTGACTATTCTTTGAGGCAACTTTATAAGTTTCTTCAATTAATCCAATATGATTCTTAACCTTCTCAGCCATGGTGGATTACTTTTTAGAAGGGATTTTATTGCTCTAAAGCACCATTTTGAAATATCTCCTTGTAACCTTGTCTTATTTATCTGTTGACGAACCTATTAATCAAATTTCCCATTCTACTTTTGCCAATGCAATCTCCATACCAATCTGACTAGTTTTATTTAAATTCTACACTCATTCTATACTATACTCATTTGCATGTCCAAGATAATTCCTTATTTATTTATCCTGTCTCATTGTACATTACATTAGGCCCTTTATCCATATGGCCTCATGGTATATTGTTTCAGGAAATTGTGTTGAATATATTCTATAACCTCAGCTTCCTAACTACTTTTGCAAATTTGACTTTTCCATTCTACGTTAAAGTTAAAGACCCATGACCATTGCTACATGCTTTTCATTATTTCTTGATTCATTCTCTTCTAGTTATGTTGCTGCAGTAGAGGTAACTACTCCCACCAACTTTTTGCTCCCTCTTATTCTCATTCATACTGAATCTAATTCCTATTCTTGCCAAAATTATTATTTAAGCTGCTTTTAGTCATAATTTAGTATCATGATTACTGCCACTCATCACTTCTATTCTATGTATAAGCGAGTTCGGTATTCCGACTGCGCAAGCCCAGGTCATAGGTCACTAGCTATAAAACAATCTAGGCAATGGTGGTGCTACATTGTGTGCAGGCTTGCGTTTCATCCATAGTCGGGGTCGGGGTTGGCTCTCCCTCGCTGCGGGTGCTGTTGAGTTGCTGTTGGGCCATACCCGTCCCTTCCCCGGCACCCTGTCCCTGCCCAGAGGTGTCCGGTGTGGCCCTGGGCTGCCCCGGACCTGCAGCCGCTGCCTCCAGATCAGCTCTGCCTGTCGCGCCGGGTTGGCCCTGGCAACCCTCCACCTCCACCCCCATCCACCCCCCGCCCTCATTCTGACACCGAGATCCTGCTGAAGATGGGCAGCCACCGGCCCTTCTCGAAAACAGGCGACTCGGAGCCGCTGCTGCTGGAGTTGTCCTGATCAGAGAGAAAGTATGCGGATGGGCTCCTGCTGGTCATGGAAGGTGGGGCGCCCGCTGGAGCTGTGGGAACTGTTGGTGATGGTGGTGCTAGTGGCAGCAGCAACCTGCCTCCCCCCTCCCTTGCCCAGCCCCAAGCCCAGAGTCTTGGCCAGCTCTAACTCCAGGTGGGGGCTGTAGGCGGCCGGTAGCTCGGCCCAGTCTAGTGCCAGGCCGGAGGAGGCTGAGCCCAGGCTGGCGCTCTGGCGCAGGCTAAGCCGGGGCCCTTGTTCCTCCTCGGGATTGTGGATGAAGTGGCATTGGGTACTGTAGGGGCAGAAGCCGGTGGTGTGCAAGGTACGGCTTGTACTTCAGGTTGCAACTGAGGCCGTGGGCGAACTGGCACTTGTCGCCGTAGTGGCCCATCGGGGAGCGAGTTCCTCTGGAATTGGAGCGGGGTTGGGATGGAGTTGGCACTGGATGTGGGTCTTTTTTTTGCGGCAGTGAGCTGTGGATGTTTATTTAATGAGCATGGAGGGGCAATTAGACAATAATGGATATGGTGATTGAGCAGGAAAGTGGTTTGTTTTAAAAACATCTATTATCTCATCAAATGGTGCACCAGATGCAAATGGCCATGTAACCTACTCCTGATACTTTCTTGCATTCGTGCTTTATTATGCTGCCTTGAAACTGCATATTATTTGATAGCAATCTTTAATCTTACACTTCTTCCAATAGTGTCCTTTTATACAACAGAAAAAAATGAATTTCCTGCTATAGATTTCTGATTTGCTTGTTTGCAGAATTAATGCAGCTCGTCTGTTGGAGGACTGTAGTGTTTTTGCCAAGGGACCATGGAATACTTCAGAGTAAACATCATCTGACCATGAGGAGAAAAGGAATAGGTGATGTTTCAGGTTGAGACTGTTCATCAGACTGAGTCAGGGAGAGGGAAATAAAAGGTATGGACACTTTTCGTTTCCCTCTCCCCGATTCTCAGTCTAATGCTAGGTGTACTGCTTAAAATTCATAGTTGATTTGTTGAATAAAGTACTAGTATACTGGTTTCCTGGCTGCAGTCTAGAACCAGGTATCATAGCTTCAATACCAGTATTCAATATATTCATACCTTTTATCTACACCTTTTGTTTCCCTCTCCCTGACTGATGAAGGGTTAAACCTGAAACATTACTTTTCTCCTAGGGAAGAGATGCTATAATATTATTAAATTCAAACGTCTGACATACATGCACACTTTTTACTAACAGCAGAACTAGCTTTTTCTCTCTCCACTTTTTGCCGTTATTCCAGGGATGACATGCGTGTGATTGTTTTGATGCCATCCTTAACTACTTGGGCTCACATTGATGAAACCATAACCTCAACTCTTTTTTTTCTCAATGTTTATGAAATTTTGATTCTGCAGTTCTTTTGATGCATTCCTATCATCTAGCAGGTCTGACCCAGTCCTGAAGGTCTAACAACATTTTTCATACGTATTTAAGATGGTTTATATCTTCCACCATTCAAAGTAAAATATCGACATCGCCTCACCTAATATTTCTATTTATTGATTCATGTTTAATCATGATTGTATTTTTTTTAATGTACAATTAATTTGAGCCCATTAATTATTCTACATTTTTGATCTTTAGTCGATGCATGTTTCAAATGTTTCACCTTGGACCACTGCCTTAGGAAAATGACAGCAAAGGAGGGGGTGGTTGGGGTGGGGGTGGCGAAGCGCAGGAAGACGTGTGCTGTCACAGACAGTTGCAGGTCGGGGCTGTGGTGGGTTTATTTTTCCAAGTTGCAGTTACCGCTATATCCGGCAGGTGTCAGAGCAGCTCGTAAGACAGTTGGACGGGTAAAGGGTTTGTCAGATTGCTGCAAAGTGCGAAATCACTGCGGGAAAATACGCCTGGAGTTGCGTGAGGCAGGGTCGGGAGTGTGTGGCGGGGTGTCCACGAGAAAAGAAACAAATAGGCAATTGGAAACAGAGAGGGGGGGGGGGGGGGGCGGATAGCATATTTCGTGATCGTATGATTGTTCAGTATTTAGATGCAGTGGAGATCGGCTGATTTTGTGCACACATCTCCACTGCATCTCCTATTTACAACGATCAGTGTTGTGAAGCTGCTAGTGCGAAGATGTAGCACAAGGACGTGAGGTTTTTTTTTAACGAAATTCATCTTTGCATTATCCGCACATACTTGGAGAAAGATTCGAGCGTTTTCTAATAAAGCAAATGCCTTTCAGACATTCTTTTATTATAAACCATTTAAAAGCCAGTTAGCTAAATGCGGGAATTCGATCATGTTATGATCGAGGCAGTATCACAATCTCTACTATTAATATTAGTCGTTTTAGCAATCTGATTGACTTTTATGTAAAATTGAATTGAATATAGTGATGCCTGTGAAAGGCTCAAGTGCTGCAGTACAAATTTTAACACGGATGTAAACATTAGTACGCGGTGCACACAAACACCCACAGTCACGCACAGATGCACATACACACACACGCACACGCATACATATAAACATACGCATACATGTTATGCATTCACATATATGCATCCGAGCAAATAGTTTAAGGGGAATGCAGTTCAAATTGGGGAAAACCCCTACGGTTCTCCCGTTTCTGCAACTGATATGAAGCCTTAGACCCCTCCCAACAACTCGTTCTTAGTACCACTCCAGCAGAGAAACAGGGGAAAGGGTCACATAGTAAATAACAGCTGGTTGGCACCTGTGGATCACAATTGGGGGGGGGGGGGGATTATCATTTTGTTGGTGGCCTGTCTCAATCACACGCCGCCACCGATGATTGTGCGGCTGGTGTTGGTGTAGTGGGTGACTGCCTGCTTGGGGTGCAGCTAGTTCGGGGTCGGGTCCAGGGACTGCCGCTATTCAGCTGCAGATTACGGACAGGAGCCGGGTGATTGGCTTCTCCTGTGGTAGTCTGGTGGGCGGGACATCTCCAGCCTCATTGCCAACAACCGCACGTCCCACACCTTTACCCGTTCTTTCGCGTCCTTTTACTTATTTTTCCCTCCCCCTCTCTATCTCCCTCCCTCTCTTTTCCAGTTTTCGTTTTTAAGCCCAAAAATAAAACCCACCCCGGCTTCATCTCCTCTCGTGCGTCAGCCTCGCGTCATGCTCAGCAGCTCTCAGAATTGGACGCTAAAAAGCTAATAGTTTGGTGGGAAGGTGTAGGAGTGGGGGTGAACTAAAGCTGCTCGCCCCGAGCCCGCAGCAGCCCGACTAGCTCAGCTGGTGCTGGGCGCTCGATTGAGAGGACACTGCACTCCACTCCACTGCGGCAGCGCCGATGCCTCGGCGACCAGCCACTGCACCTCACCACCGGAGCCGGCTGTAGTGACAGGCAACGGCATTTGCATCGTCCTCTCTGGGAGTAGATGCACAGGGAGAGAGGCAGCTCTTTGACGGGGATTTACAAACTGGAGACTTTCATATCGTTTATCTGCAGCGGTTGGCAGAGGGGGCGAGAACAGTTGTAGTAATCTCTTTACGGATTATCCCCTTCTCCCATAATAATAATAATAATAATAATAATAATAACAATTAATAAAAGGAATAAACCGCTGCCAGAGGTCGGGTGAGACGCGGATTTGTTCCGGCTTCATTTCCCCCCAGCCTCCCCCCCCCCCCCTTTTTTTGTTGCTGTTGTTGGGGTAAACGCGTCCGAGCTGGAGTGTGGCATTGAGGCGAGGCGAGGATGAATTCCTCGTTGACGGGGTGTTGGTGCTACGGGCTGAGACTGCCGCTGCTGTGTTTTCTGGGCGTCCTGTTGGCATTTGGCAGCTCGGCTCTCGGCTGCCCTTCGCCCTGCAGATGCAGCGCCACCAAGATCACCTGCACCGAGCCAGGCATCGTGGCTTTCCCGGAGCTGGCGTCCGCAGCAGAGATGGAGAATATCACTGACATGTGAGTACCGCGGGCGGACTGGCTCCCTCCTCCAGCCGATATGGTCGCGCCGCTTGTTTCAAGCTGTCTTGACCACTGGGTCGCCTTTGCAATTAGATGGTCAAGAACACACAAATACGTGCATGCCATTAGCAACCTCTGCATTTGCATGCCTCCTTCGACCGAAATATTTCATTCGTTTCACCGCATCGCGCCTGTAGTCTGAGGTTTAACGCAAGCAGAGGGAACCCCCTTTGCCAATATACCCACTAACAGAATCCCGACCTCCCCATCTCCCTATCCCTGGAGATCGCCGTTCAAATGTATGTTTGAACCAAACTGTCAATTTCCTTTAACAAACCGCTAAAAAGGGGGAAGTTGAGAAAAATATATTTTCTCCTCATGTGTGAAATCTTCAGTGCTCGTGTGCCTAAACTGTAGGTTGCACAACCGGGAGATGGGAATGGCTTTAATTCTACGCGCTCTCCTCGGGCGGCATGGATACGATGGGCCGAACGACCTCACCCCCTCCATGTACCGTTATGTTATGTTGTAACCATCTACTCTCCCAAGCGTTCCCCTGAAATACCCCAGGCAGCAAGCGGAACGACCGCTGTCCAGTGATTTTAATGTCCACTTTTCTCGTTGGACTCCAATTAATTAATTGGGTTAAAATTGCGAATAATCGACTATATTTCATAGCTGATTAACCCTACCCTCGAAGGCAGGAGCATTAAATACCAGAACATTAAAGAGGTACTCGGCGGGCTGCTCCTCATGTGTGCCTTGCGGTGTGAATGTTTGACCACGGAGATCACCGGCTCCTGGGCTCCTGCCCTTTAAGTGGATATAGATTTTCGTATTACTTAAGACTCACTGACTCTAGATTGGACTTGGTTCGCGACTTCCCATTCATCTTCCACTGCCCACGCTAACCTCGCTGAATCCTCTCTTTATCTCGCAATGAATCTCTTTATTCCCCAGGCGTTAACTTGTTGGACCGAAATAGCAATCTTAAAATTGTGTTCGTAACATCTCTTTTTAGAGTTTCTTTTTATTTGCAGGAATATTATCATTCAAATTGTATAAAGGGAAGATACATCTGTGTGTTTTGAGTTGGAAGGCTGTGCGTTGCATTTAAAACTAGTTAAACACTGGGCAGGTTGTTAGTTGTGTTCACTACAAGTTTCTTTTTTTTCCGTGGAAGGATAGCGCTGTTTATTTTTGCAGAAAATATGATAACGCACAATTTTATTCATTCGCTGGACTGCAGCCTCATCGGTGAGACCGACATTCACCACATTCGTCATTTTTCAAAACAAAAACATATAGTTTTGTTAATTCTCTACATATTTATGTAACGTAGTACAAAATGTAACAAAAACATTAGCGCAAGCAACCAAACACCTAGTTTCTGAGAAGGGGAATATCTCTGCCACACAGACTGTTATCTGAGAGAAGGGCTTGACGGAAAGTGGCCAAGTTATTTTATCACAGAACAGAGCCAGGTTTATTATTACCACCCCTCTCCTCGTTCCTCACAGCCTTCCGCACTCTTCTCAAGCCCCCTTCCCCGACCCTCTCCCCAAATCCCCAACCGCCCTGTTTCCTCCCTCCATACCTCCCATGTACACTTGTTCCCTCTCATTCTCTCGCACCATTCTGTCTATCACTGTCTTGATGTCACGCCTTCCCCTTGCCCACCATGTCCTCCCGCATTCCCTGTTTATTTTTCATTCCTAATATCCCCACTTTTTGACACCAGTAGCGTCACACTTAAGGAGACGCAAACTGTTGAGAATTAATAATAATAATAATAATAATAATAATAATAATAATAATAATAACTTTATTACGGACTCAAGGTCCAGACAAGGGGCAACATTACATTAAAAAATGCATTGCATCTCAAATATCATAAATATATATAAAATCAAGGTAAATGACATAAAAACATCATAATTTATATATTTAAAAAAAACCCCACAATACTTAAGTTAAAAATCCAGAGTAAAAAAAAAGATTAAATAATATTATGCCGTGTTATATTGCCCATGTCCTGAATCCGACACCGCCAGCCCTTTCATACAGTCATTGCCAATGCGAAGCTGCTTGCTATCCGAGCGCGGACACGAGTGTGACTGGAGGGAACCGGGCAACAAATCATTCCGTATTATTAATATTTCACCCCGTATTACACAGGCGCTAACGTGAAGCATAGGTGACATTTCCGGAGCTGCTTACTTTGCTGTGTGAGTGAGCGGGGCAGATAACTGATGTGTGTGAAGGTTGGTCTGAGTCGGAGTCGCGCAAACTGACCAAGAGCCGGCAGTGTCAGTAGCGCGGAGCCCGGCGCTGCCACAGTGCACTCCGTGGTACAGCTGCCAGCCGTGGGCAGAAAACAACTCGCTGATTTCAAGTCATTTCATTAGACTACATAGTTTGAACAGAATTATATCTGCATTTATATTAAAGTGCATTATATTTAAATGCGTTATGTTTAAATGCATTATATATTTAGATGTTGTCATCACTGTGCGGTGAATTATGGCAGGTTGTGGGTGTAAATCTGAGACTATTTGCCGATGAGAGAGGGAATGCGATGAATGCTCAGACTTACATTTAGCCCAATGAACTGACCGGCATTCAGAATTCCTTACATTACTCTCCCATCTCCGCATTTCACTGGTATCAGTAGATCCACTTGACTGAAAGGAAACATTGTCGAGTCAACAAAGCAAAGAGCGTTGAATAAAATACCCGGCAGAGGCTGTCGGTGGGCCAAAGGCAACCTGTAATGCCTGCAGTAGACCTCAGCTCCAGGACACTACGCTGAAGTGTTGTCACCGAGTCACATTGGGGAACATTAGAATAAATGACCAAAAGGTCGGTGGAAGACCCAAGTCAGGAATTGTTTAAATGGAGGAAGGAGAGGTGGGAGGGCAGAAAATCGTGGAGTCCAGAAGCTCCGTGGTCGAAGGTATTGAAGGCAATGGGAGAGCAATAAGCACCAAGACTATGACTGGAGTAGTGCAGGTGGCTTTGATGGATGTGAAAGTAGGACTGGAGCTTTGAACCTGGGGTCCCATCAGGCATCAATGTAGGCCAGCAAACAAGGGGAAATTCTGGGATAGAGATCAGAGCGCAGACTGTAGCTCTGGAAGAAGTTGAATGGATGCAAGGTGGAAAATGTGTTGTCAGCTGGAATGTTTGGGACTACCTGGAGGGAGGAAAGGCCTGGAGAAAGTCTTCAGTCGCAGGTTGGAAGATGTTACTGAGATGCACAGATGATGAAGCAAGAATGTGTACAACTGTAACATAGGATTGTGAATAGTTTGCATCCATTTATGACATTGCCAAGAGATGGAGTTAAACATAAAGCACTGAAGGAATTCAACGGGTCAGGCAGCATCTGGGAAGGGAATGAGCAAATTATGATTCGAGTCAGGACCCTTCTTCCTGCCCCAAAATGTCATCTGTCCATCCCCACCTCAGATGTTGCCTGACCCACTGAGATACTCCAGCAGTTTGTAGTTTGGTCAAGATCCCAGCATCTGCTGTTTCTTGTGTCTTTTAAGAGATGGAGTTGGTGACCAGGAACAGAGTTTGTAGAAGTAGCCAAAGGCAATTTTGAGAATAAAATTGATCTTAGGCTGCACCTCTTAGTCCACAAGGAGCTGAGAGAGCTAATGAACGTGACTGCAAGTTAGAATATTGTTCTCGCATTTTTGATTTTATGGACAAACATTTACACAATAATGACAATGCAGGATATTTCTGGAGTTTGAGATTCCATTAGAAAGAATTCCATTTGTACTTTTAGTCCACAAATAATATTACCGCTAAATTTGGAGGAAGTGTGTCACTGTAATTCAAAATCATGCACATATCTTATAAGGGATGTTGAAGCAGAAAGTAGGAGATTAGAGAGACTCTTTAATCCACAGAGTTTATTCCCCCAATTATCTAGTTTGATATATCCTTATTCAATCTACTCCTCCCATTTAATCTGCAGAGGGAAGGTTAGCACTAACTGATCCCCAAAGATAATCAAATAGATTCCAGAATTGCTATCCATCCTTAGAGTCTCACTATTCAACTTTGCTTGATATCCACCAGACAACATCCCCTCCCCTTTCCAGCAACATATTAATAATCAAGGTGTGCTGTGGAGTATATTATCAGCTAGTTTATATTTACCATGCAACTTTCAGTCCTGTTCCAATCAGACTTCTATCCCCCTTCTTAAAGATCAGAATAAATATTCAATTGGAAATATGTTTAAGGTTCATCAAGGTGTGAATGAAAAAAATTGTGTGGATTGTAAATTAGGTGAAAAAATAAATCATTTTTCAGTGAATCAATGTGCCACATTGCCACATGATATTGTCATGGGGAAAATGTGGTATTTGAACATTCCTTATTTGCAAACAAAGTATTTTTTCATGATGATTCATTACATTTTCCAACAAAGCTGAAATCAAATGTGAAATTGTATTATGTGGAATATGCCATGTGATCTAAACATATACTTCATACATATCTAAATACATATACCCATGATTAAATTAGGAATAAATTAAACCAACAAAATATTCCTTGCACAGAATAAATGGGACTGCCCTTACACTTACAGTTACAAATAGGCCAACAAACAGATTGTGTGGAGCAAATCAATATTATACTGGGTTATGATATCATGTACAAAAATAGTCCATAACTTTGAAAATAATATCATGGCGTACTTGGGGCATTGTTATAATTAGTATTTGGTAGATGTAAATGCTGCACTGATTGATTGTGTCACATTTCAAGTAGGTGTTGAAACACTTCTGCCGGACCAGGAGTGTTCTACTAAAATTACAAAATAATCAATGCTGCATGCATTGTCCCTGGTCCATGTCTCTTCAATGAAAAACAGTTTTCTTAGTAAAAGGCTGGCAGTTAGCCAGGGGCGGCTCACGGATCACTAATATTTGAAAGATGGATGATGAAAAACAACAATTCTAGTTTCTAAACTACTGATAAAATGGCAGAATAATGTTAATATATATTCACCCAAATGAATAGCTTCATAACTGATTGCATAATAATAATTTCTCATTTTACATCTGACTTCTAGTACATGGCAGGATTTGAATTTCTTCTGAACAAGTTTTATTGTCGACAATTTGATTAAAAAATATATATGTAGCTGCAAAGATTCGCTGAGAACCGAAGATCAAATCAGTTTTCCTAAAGCGCTCAAATTCCAAATTTTTTCCTTAAATGTCTAGTCTTTAGATTGGAGAAATGCATTAAGCGATTAGGCGACAACTGTGAGGCTTATGTGCATTTCCCCTCAAAAAAGATCTTGTAGATCTAAATTTTTGTGAAAATTCTTTAAGTTTTCATTATCTAGTTCATCTTTTTGGAATTTTAATGGACGGCTTAAGTAGACAAAAATTCAGTTTTATTTGTTGTCGTAGCTTTTTGTGTGTTTGGGCATCTGGGTTTAAATTATTGAAAGGGTAATGGATGATGTTTTCTGGTTTAGGTTTCCTCAAGTCTGTCTCTAGGGCACAGTGAGTTAGTTTATTTAGCCTTTCATCAGCTCAGCTCAACAAACTGACTGGAGAAACCTGGCAGAGATAGAAAAATGTCAAGAAATAAGCATATTTTAGAGAGAGGATTAAAAGACACTCAAAAGAGATCAGGATATCAAAACAATATAAAATTGTGCTCTTGTGAGAAGAATCTGAAGCAGTTAATGACAAAAATATACTCAGCAAAGAAAACAAATGTAAAGTGGAGCCTGGTAGAAAGCAGGAACTGTGTTTTTAGAGGGGAAAAGGCAGAAAAGCTGGCGAAAGAAAAATGTCAGAGACATATTTCTATGATATTGAAGATTACAATGTGAGGGAAGATTTAATGTAAAACTACAATGAGTTTAAATGATTAAAAACAAACTAAAGCAGGCACTTAAGTTACAGACCGGAGATGGCTCGTTATTAAATCATAATTCCAATTCGATAACTTTGTCCTAATTGACAGTTGTAAATTTACACTAAGACGTTGTGATGGATTTTAGTGGGCTGTCCTGAACAGATTCATGTCTCAGTATATTGAAAAGTTTAATTCTATGCTGGAGAGAAAAAGCTGGGTGAGAAATGAGAAAAAAGTTGGAAAGAAAGTGATTCACTGAGTAGAAAGGTCTATTTAGATAGATCCAGATGAAGTAGTGAAATAAAATATATAAAAGATTTAAGTTAGATTAAGTGGAATGAGACTACAAATTAAATATTTAAGTAATCATCAAATGTAATGTGATCATCTAGGAAAGATACAAACATGATAAAAAAAGTTAAAGTGAGAAAATTGACTTACGAAGACATCAAAATATTATTATTAGTATTATAAATTAATAGTCGTTGGCATACTTTCTTTACCTCAGTTCAATAAGCAAAAGATACATTTGAAAAATATTGTTCACAGACATCATGTTCTGAGCTGCTGAATTTTAAACCCAACACAACTAAATTAGAAATTAGTCTGAAGAAGGGTCTCGACCCAAAATGTCACCCAAAGCTTCTCTCCAGATATGCTGCCTGTCCTGCTGAGTTACTCCAACTTTTTGTGTCTATCCGGTTTAAACCAGCATCTGCAGTTCCTTCCTACACAACTGAATTATTTTTGTACAATTTTTCCAATACACTTTTAATTAGTAGCCATGACACGTGGTGGAGAAAAGACTTTGAAAATATAATGTCATTTACATTTCTTCGTCAGGTAAATGGAAGAGTTGCTTAAATAACCATTGTTCCTAAGTCTTGACATGACATTTCATATTTCATGGCAATGAGGTGTTTAAATTTAAAAGGAGATTTATTACAATGGTTATATTCTGATTTGAGATATGAGGAACGAACTCCCCCATTAAAACTGCTTGTGTACTAGTAAATTTGCTGTGTTCTTAATTGCAGGATATTTTATAATTTGCTCAAGGCTATTCAGAGATTGACTACTCTAATAGATAATTTCATTAACAGTGTTCCAATCTATCCCTGCTGAAGGTATAATGAGCAGGGTGGATCATGGTGATGTTCAGCAACCATATCACATTAAAATAAATAAAAGCGAATCATTAATCACGCATATATCTTAGTTAAGGTATATGCGTGATTAATTATTTGCTTTTATTTATTTTAATGTGATATGTACCTGTGGAAGGAAAAAAATAGTGTGTAGGAAGGTACCACAGATAGTGTTTTGCACTGAAGATAGGCACAAAATGCTGGTGTGACTCAGCGGGTCAAGCAGCATTTCTGGAGAAAAAGAATAGGTGATGTTTCGGGTCGAGACCCTTCTTCAGCCTGAAGAATGATCTTCATCCAAAACATCACCTATTTCATTTCTCCAGAGATGCTGCCTGATCTGCTGAGTTACTCCAGCATTTTGTATCTATCTTCGAAGGAGATACACTGCTCTCCTTATAGTGAGACCTTTTAACAAGCATTCCGATAGAAGAACCCAACCAGAGAAAGCGAGGAAACAAGAGAAATGTTTGTAAATGCTGCCCGGGGAAGTTAATTGAATCAACCTACAGCAGTGTGGAAGTAAAGTACCAGGTCACCTTTTGCAGGTGGAATGGGGGTGTGGGGGAGGGTGCTGCGGGGAGTGGAGGGAGCGAATTAGAGAGTTGTTGCTCGGTTAGGTTTTGGGGAGAAGGGGATAGTCCAGTGGGGAATATAAGAGAACAGTGAAGAAGGGAGGAGAGATCACAAAGACTTGAGGGTAACAAAAGTAGGAATAAATCGTAAATTAAGTTAAATCTACTTCATACATATTGGCCCACAATAGTCACTGAGGAGCTCTTTGTCCGTGATCACTGCTGCCTCTCTGCCAGCATCAATCTCCTCAGCATATGCGGTTCTGATCTGATCATAATGTGGGGAAATATGAGGTCAGCTACTTGGAAAGAAGAATGTAAAAGTAACTTGCTATACAAATGTCTTGCAACTACAAAATCCTGTACATAAAGGAACCTGGGTGCCTCAGTGCATCAAACAGACTGAGCTAGCATACAAGCCCAGCATGTAATTAAAAAGGCTAATGGAAAGCTGGGGTTTATGGCAGATGTATGGAGTGTTAATGTGGTGAAATTTTGATGCAGGTTTACAGTGTGGAATTCTGAGTACAATTTGCTGGTTGAGCTGCTGCCTCACAGTGCCAGAGATCTAGGTTCAAGCCCGACTTTGGATGCTATTTATGTGGAGTTTACTGTCCTCTCTGTGACCACGTGGGTTTCTTCTGGGTACTCCAGTTTCCTCCGTCATCCCAAAGACATGCGGGTTTGTAGATTAATTGGTTTCTGTAAAATTGCATCTAATGTTTTGTGACTGAATGATAAAATGGGATAAGTATGGGTGGGCGATTGATGGTCAGTGTAAGCTCGGTGGGCTGAAGGGGCTGTTTCCTTGCTATATCTCCAAAACTAAATTTTGGCCTACAAAATTATGCTTGTCATGGAGGTGGTGCAGAGAAAGATCAGTCCTCAAGATGATGAAGCTGATGTATGAAGAAATGTTGAGCAGGTTGTGCAAACCCTGGAGATTAGAAGATATTTCTCCACAATTACTGTTACAAAAGGTGTCATTTCCACATGGAACTGCTGGCTTGTTTGCAAAAAATCCTGACCAATAGAACTTTGATTCAAACAGTAACATGGACTCTTTTGGCTGGAATTGTAATTTGTTGTTTTTTTCTAAAGAATTCAAATGCTGCCAATATTTAAAACAGCAGCATTGCGAAGTATTCATCATAGAATTATGAACTGGAATGTTTTTTTTATAGTTTTACTAGTTCCCCAACAATAGTTTTATTTTTATTTTCATTGTGTGATTCGAATACAGTTTTTTAAAGTTGACATTACAACGTCTTTTAGCACGTTTTTAGCATTTCTCTAAATTGCCACAATATTCTTTCTTGCTCTTTTTTCATAAGGTTGTGAAATCAACTGACTCATCCAAGAGTTATTTGTTGTAACAGGTCAACAAGCACCAATAACCTGTTTGTAGTCAAGGTTATCCCAGTTTAGTTAACTTGAAATGTCATTGAGTGATACAGTGTGGAAACAGGCCCTTCAGCCCAACTTGCCCACACCGGTTAACAATGTCCCTGCTACACTAGTCCCACTTACCTGCGCTTGGTCCATATCCCTCCAAACCTGTCCTATCCATGTACCTGTCTAACTGTCTCTTAAACAATGGGATAGTCCCAGCCACAACTACCTCCTCTGGCAGTTTGTTCCATACCCCCACCACCCTTTGTGTGAAAAGTTACGCCTTGGATTCCTATTAAATATTTTTCCCTTCACCTTGAACCTACGTCCTCCAGTCCTCGATTCCCCGACTCTGTGCAAGAGACTGTGCATCTACCCAATCTATTCCTCCAATGATTTTCTGCACCTATATAAGATCCCCCTCATCCTCCTGCGCTCCATGAAATAGAGACCCAGCCCACTCAATCTCTCCCTATAGCTCACATCCTCTAGTCCTAGCACCATTCTCATAAATATTTTCTGAACCCTTTCAAGCTTGACAATATCTTTCCTATAACGTGGTGCCCAGAACAGAACACAATATTCTAAATGCGGTCTCACCAATGTCTTGTACAACTGCAACATGACCTCCCACCCTCTATATTCAATACTCTGACTGATGAAGGCCAAAATGCCAAAAGCCTTTTTGACCACCTTATCTACCTGCGACTCAACCTTCAAGGAACCATGCACCTGTGATCCTAGATTCCTCTGCTCTACAACACTCCACAGAGGCCTACCATTCACTGTATAGGTCCTGCTCTTGTTCGATGTCCCAAAATGCAACACCTCATACTTCTCTGTATTAAATTCCATCAACCATTCCTCAGCCCACCTGGCTAATCGATCCAGATCCTGCTGCAATCGTTTACAACCATCTTCATTATCTGCAAAACCACTAACTTTTGTATTATCAGCAAACTTGCGAATCTTGCCCTGTATGTTCTCATCCAAATAATTGTTGTAGATGACAAACAGCAACTGGCCCAGCAGCGAAACCTGAAGCGCACCACTAATCACAGGCCTCCAGTATGAGAAACAATGTTCCACCATCACCCTCTACTTCCTCTGCAGCTACAGCTCTGCCCTCATCGAGCTTTTTGGTCACGTCTTCAAAAAAATGAATCAAATTTGTGAGACACGACCTCCCACATACAAAGCCATGCTGACTATCCCTAATCCAACCTTGCCCATCCAAATACCTGTATAACCGATCCCTCAGACTACTCTCTGGTAACTTTCCAAGTGCAGATGTAAGCTCACCGGCCTATAGTTCATAACATTTTCCCTGCAGCCCTTCTTGCAAAGAGGCCCAATATTTGCCACCCTCCAGTCTTCTGGCACCTCTCTTGTATTGAAGGACGACTCATAAATTTAAACTAGGGCTTCTGCAATTTTCACTCTAGTTTCCCGGATATATAGCTGATCAAGCCCAGGAGATCTGCCTACCATCATACACGACAGTACCTTAAGTACTTCTTCAAAGGTAACACTGACTGCTCTCAATACGCTTCCATTGACAGCCCCAAGATCCTCCGTCCTACTGTCTTTCTCCTCGGTAAATGCAGACCGCTTTGTTTTCTGAGAGGTCTCACTCTCTCTCTAGTTACCCTTTTCCCCCCTGTGCATTTATAAAATCTTTTGGGATTGTCCTTAATGCTACCTGCCAGAGCTATCTCCTGGCCCCTTTTTGCCCTTCTGATCTCCTTTTTCAGTGTTATCGTTTGCTATTCATTTGCGAATTTATAGGTCCTGTAGTTTCAGATACGTAGAATAATTGAGAAATGTGTCAACAAAATGTAACTCTGAGAATAATTTATGGAATACACACAAAAAAAGTTATTAATTCTTACTAATAACAATCTTTCTTGGTGAAAATTATGCAGATTAAGCAAATTAACTCAATTTTACTATATAAAAAAAAAGATCTGCATGACAGTCAAATATACCAGATGACTGAAATGTGATTATTTTGAACAGTAATTTTCAAATAAAGGTGCACGTGAAAATCAAAGGTATTATATTTTGACTGCTAATTGAAAACATGTTCTTGCAGGTAACGTGTTAAGAATATGATTGTTGTAACCTTTGCTCTATATTCTTCATCTTGCTAAGAAAATTAAATTACAAATTGATGGTCAGATTTGTGGAATACAGACATAAAGAAAAAAGTTCAAAAACAAAATGATAAAATCTGAGTGATATGTTATACCCCAACTTGAAGTTACTGTTTAGTCAATCTGTATTTTCCCTAGTTATCCCCCTATTTTCCCTAAGACACCTCATAGAAAATAGTTGCAGGAGTAGGCCATTCGGCCCTTCGAGCCTCCACCGCCAATCAATATGATCATGGCTGATCATCCAACTCAGTATCCTGTACCTGCCTTCTCTCCATACCCCCTGATCCCTTCAGCCACAAGAGCCACATCTAACTCCCTCTTCAATACAGCCAATGAACTGGCCTCAACTACCTTCTGTGTCAGAGAATTCCACAGATTCACCACTCTCTGTGTGAAAAATGATTTTCTCATCTCGGTCCTAAGAGACTTCCCCCTTATCCTTAAACTGTGACCCCTCGATCTGGAGTTCCCCAACATCGGGAACAATCTTCCTGCATCTAGCCTGTCCAATCCCTTAAGAATTTTGTAAGTCTCTATAAGATCCCCCCTCAATCTTCTAAATTCCAGCGAGTACAAGCCAAGTCTATCCAGTCTTTCTTCATATGGAAGTCCTGCCATCCCAGGAATCAGTCTGGTGAACCTTCTCTGTACCCCCTCTTTGGCAAGAATGTCTTTCCTCAGATTAGGAGACCAAAACTGTATGCAATACTCCAGGTGTGGCCTCACCAAGACCGTGTACAACTGCAGTAGAACCTCCCTGCTCTTGCACTCAAATCCTTTTACTATGAATCCCAACATACCATTCGCTTTCTTCACTGCCTGCTGCACCTGCATGCCTACTTTCAATGACTGGTGTATCATGACACCCAGGTCTCATTGCATCTCCCCTTTTCCTAATCGGCCACCATTCAGATAATAGACTTCTGTTTTTGCCACCAAAGTGGATAACCTCACATTTATCCACATAATACTGCATCTGCCATGCATTTGCCCACTCACCCAACCTATTCAAGTCACCTTGCAGCCTCCTAGTATCCCCCTCACAGCTAACACTGCCCCCCAGCTTCATGTCATCCGCAAACTTGGAGATGTTGCATTCAATTCCCTCATCCAGATCATTAATATATATTGTAAATAGCAGGGGTCCCAGCACTGAGCCTTGCGGTACCCCAGCCATTCTGAAAATGACCCGTTTACTCCTACTCTTTGCTTCCTGTCTGCCAGCCAGTTCTCTATCCACATCACTACTGAACCCCCAATACCGTATGCTTTAAGTTTGTATATTAATCTCTTATGTGGGACCTTGTCGAAAGCCTTCTGAAAGTCCAGATATAACACATCTGCAGGTTCTCCCTTATCCACTCTACTAGTTACATCCTCGAAAAATTCTATAAGATTCGTCAGACATGATTTACCTTTCATAAATCCATGCTGACTTTGTCCAATGATTTTACCACTTTCCAAATGTGCTGCTATCCCATCTTTAATAATGGACTCTAGCATTTTCCCCACTACCGATGTTAGACTAACTGGTCTGTAATTCCCCATTTTCTCTCTTCCTCCCTTTTTAAAAAGTGGGGTTACATTAGCTACCCTCCAATCCTCAGGAACTACTCCAGAATCTAAAGAGTTTTGAAAAATTATCACTAATGCATCCACTATTTCTGGGGCTACTTCCTTAAGTACTCTGGGATGCAGCCTATCTGGCCCTGGGGATTTATTGGCCTTTAATCGATTCAATTTACCTAACACCACTTCCCGGCTAACCTGGATTTCACTTAGTTGCTCCATCTCATTTGACCCCCGGTACCCTGCTATTTCCGGCAGATTATTTATGTGTTCCTTAGTGAAGACAGAAACAAAGTAGTTATTCAATTGGTCTGCCATGTCCTTGTTCCCCATGATCAATTCACCAGTTTCTGACTGCAAGGGACCTACATTTGTTTTAACTAACCTTTTTCACTTCACATATCTATAAAAACTTTTGCAGTTAGTTTTTATGTTCACTGCCAGTTTTCTTTCATAATCTGTTTTCCCTTTCCTAATTAAGCCCTTTGTCCTCCTCTGCTGGACTCTGAATTTCTCCCAGTCCGCTGGAAGTCTGCTTTTTCTGGCTAATTTGTATGCTTCATCTTTAGTTTTGATACTATCCCTGATTTCCCTTGTAACCACGGATGCACTACCTTCACTGATTTATTATTTTGCCAAACTGGGATGAACAATTGTTGTAGTTCATCCATGCAGTCTTTAAATGCTTCCATTGCATATCCACCGTCAACCCTTTAAGAATCACTTGCCAGTCTATCTTGGCCAATTCACGTCTCATAACCTCAAAGTTTCCTTTCTTTAAGTTCAGAACCCTTGTTTCTGAATTAACTAGGTCACTCTCCATCCTAATGTAGAACTCACCATATTATGGTCACTCTTGACCAAGGGGCCACGCATAACAAGACTGCTAACTAACCCTTCCTCATTACTCAATACCCAGTCTAGAATAGCCTGTTCTGTCGTTGGTTCCTCTACATGTTGGTTTAGAAAACTATCCCGCATACATTCCAATAAATCCTCTTCCTCAGCACCCCTGCCAATTTGATTCACCCAATCTACATGTAGATTGAAGTCACCCATTATAACTGTTTTACCTTTGTTGCACACATTTCTAATTTCATGTTTGATGCCATCCCCAACTACTATCGTTAGGTGGCCTGTATACAACTCCCATGGCCTGTGTCCATATATGTGTGCACAGGCCCTTCGGCCCACCAAGTCCACACCAACCAGCAATCTACCATGCACCAGTTCTATCCTACATGCCAGGGACATTTTGCAGAAGCCAATTAACCTACAAACATGCACATGTACCGTCAATAAAGATGGACACATGATTCTGATTTCCGCCCTTAGTTGGATAACACACATCTCCAATCATTGTGTTTTGCATCGATATGGCTGGTTTTCAACCTCTTCAGTCTGAAGGTCTCGACTCAAAACATCACCCATTCTTTCTCTCCAGAGATGCTGCTTGTCCCGCTGAGTTATTCCAGCTTTTTGTGTCTATCTTCAATTTAAACCAGCACCTGCAGTTCCCTCCTACACTCTTTGTTAAGCGAAACAGGTCCTATTCTCATAATATTATTCACCTCAACTAAGTCTTTTCTTCACCTACATTGCTGCAGAGAATACGATCCGAGTTATCAAATCTTTTTTCAAAGTGAAAAAAAAAAATTCCAGCCATGCCAAGGTTTTCAAAAATTGCCCCTGGATCCTCTCCAGAATAATTGCACCCTTTCTACAATGTGTCATGGTCTTACAACATGGAAACAGGCCCTGCATCCCAACTTGTCCATGCAGATCAAGCTGCCCCATCTAAACTGGTTCCATTTATCCGCATTTGGCCCATATCCCTTTAAACCTTGTGTGTGGGAGAGTGTGTCTGAGGGGTGTGTGTGAGTGCGTGTGTGAGAAAGTGAGAATGTGTGTGTGAGGGTGTGTCCCTGTGTGTGTGAGAGAGTGTGTGTCAGGGTGTGTTAGGTTGTGTGTAAGAGTGTGTGTCAGTGAAGCGCCGACAACACCCAGAGTGAGTGGAAATTCGGAGACTTGGCGATATCTGGGGAGTGTTTCCCACTCCCACAACACCCCCCCCCCCCCCCCCATCTCTTCCCAGGAATGTGGGCTGCTCTGTATCCAGCTGGGATCTGGGGGAGGTGAGGGTCAGTGACCCGGAGGTCGGGCTTCGGAGCGGAGCCTTAGCCCGAGATTCATCCCCGCGGCTCCGGAGGCGGCATCAATGTCCCCACTCACCCGGTCCAATCCGGGCTCTTTGCCGGGGTTAAAACTCCATGGGGTGTGGACAGAGCCGCCGGAGGTGAGGGTGGGAGGTGTGAGAGGTGCTCAGGGGTCGGTGCTGGGACCACCGCTGTCTCTCACCTATCACATCATCTGCACGGGAATGTGTACATTAGTTTGGACTCTAAACCAAAGATCTACAATCTTTGCTCTAAACTAAACTATTATTTTCCAAATCATCCCGCGGGCCGGGTTGGACCCCTTCGCAGGCCGGTAGTTTGACACCCCTGCTTAAAACCGATGCCCTCTAGTTCTTGAATCGCATATCCCGGGAAAAATAGTATCCATTTACCTTATATATTCCCCTCATGGTTTTTACTCACCCCTAAAACAATTTTTGCTTTATTTTGAATTTCCAGCACCTGCAGATTTTGGTTCCATAAATGTCAAATGGAATCATTAGTAGTCCAGTTACATTGCCATTTTAAATAGTGTGCGATGGACTTAACACAATAAAATTGATCATTCTTACGTGAAACCCGCCGACGGAAAACTATTCTCATTGGTGAGTGTGGAAGAGATCTGGAAGCCTCGGGCGCTTTGAATTGTTCGTGACTTTATTTGTTTATTTATTTATTTATGTTTTAAATGACGTGATCAGCGTGAGAATTTCGTGAAATGTGTGAGTCTCACGCTCAATGCATGAGAGTTGGCAACCCTGAGGGTTTAGTTTTAGGTTTAAGAGGAGAGGGGAAAGATTTAAAAGGAGCTGAGTGGCAATCTCTTCAAACACAGTGATAGTGAGTTATGATTACGGAATTAGAGGTGGTACAGTTCTGATATTTAAAAGACACTTGGACAGGTACAATGGATATGGAAGGTTTGGAGGGATTTTGGCCAGGCACAGGCAAATGGAGTTAGGTTAGCTTTGTAAACAGCCTGTCCCACTTTCACGACCTAATTCACAACCTTTTTTACTCATGGACATTTTTCATCATGTTGAAAAAACGCCCCGACCTACTTGATGGCACGAGTACCCACAACTAGCTCACGACCTGCTACGACCTACCTACGACCTCCTACGACCTCGTGACGACCATGCTGCGAGTATGAGTCAAGGGCAAACTCCGCAGAGGTTGTGAATTAGGTCGTGAAAGTGGGACAGGCCCTTTAGGCATCTTGGTCGAAATAAACAAGTTTGGCCATAGGGCCTGTTTTTGTGTGTAATATGATTCCGTATTATATACTTTGTTTATGTAAAGGTCAACCTAAATAATTAAAAGAGTAGTAACAAAGTGTTTAGGGCACTCACTGAAGTACCTCCAGCTTGGAAGGGCTGGATTTAGACACCCTATGTCTTCCTGCTTTTGTCCTATCCATCTACTATCTGCACAATTGTACAGCAGTAGAGTTACTGCTGTACAGCACTTGCAGCGTTGGAGACCTCAGTTTAATCCCGACCACGGATGCTGTCTGTTCAGAGTTTGTACATTCTCCCTGTGACCTCGTGGGTTTTCTCCGAGATCTTCGGTTTCCTCCCACATTCCAGAGACATACAGGTTTGTAGGCTAATTGGCTTGGTATAAGTGTGAATGTCCATAGTGTGTGTAGGGTAGTAAGTGTGCAGGGATCTCTGGTCGATGCATACTTGGTGGGCCGAAGGGCCTGTTTCCATGCTCTATCTCTAAACTAAACTGCAAAGGGGATATTTGATGAAGGCCCGACTGAGATTCCACACTGCAGAGCAAATGCAACCTGATCAAATTGGGACGACATCAGTATCAGAGGACATGACAGAGGAATGCTATATTCATCAAGTTTATTAATTTTGTAGTCATTTCCAGGCAGATACTGTGAGCATGTCTGAAAATGTCAAATATAGATCTCCATTGCAACATAAGGTAATAATTTGAATTCCATTTAGCCATTTTGCAATTACACCAATGGCATATGGAATCTTTCCTTACAATTTAAAAAGCATCTTTGGGATTATGTGAACATTAGGAAAAATATCCACTGAGAATCAGGTTCAGCAGCATCTTCTGTCATGCAATAATGACTATATTGTCATAAAACCATAATGTGTTTACATTAACTATGCCTGTATGGTAAAGGTTCAATATTGTTATAATTCATGCAATTGTTTTCATAAATATTGAGAGAATTGAGATTCTTCATCTCAGTGGAAAAATAGCAAAAGAAAATTAATTTAGAAATCTCCAAAATATAGCCACCATTAAGTTATATAGCCAATAATAATGAATGCTTGGCATATTCACCCAATAGTTCAACATTCTAAATAAGTTAGCACCTTCACTGAAAACAGATAATAAGAGTTTTAAATGCTTGCATTAAACCTTTATGCGTAAAGACCCTTTAGTGCCCTGGTACAGTGTGACCATCTCATGTTTTCTCATTCAATTTGTTGTCCTTTATTTATCCAACTGTTGATTCTTTGCCCATCTATTCAATTTGGTCAAATGCCTCGGAATTCTGTCATTCTACCTTTCCTGTCACATGATCTATAAATCCAACCATACGTAAATATACTCAGTAAGCAATATTACAAGATGTAACTTTTCCCATATTATTTCATAACTCCTTTGAATTTTAGAGCAAAGTGGTCAATGTTAATACAACAGAATGAATTACCATGCTGTATTTCATCTTGAACCACTTCTGAATAAAATACAGACACCACATGTTTGGCAAATGTTTGGCAGATGCAGTATAATGTGGATAAATGTGAGGTTATCCACTTTGGTGGCAAAAACAGGAAAGCAGACTATTATTTAAATGGTGGCCGATTAGGAAAAGGGGAGATGCAGCGAGACCTGGGTGTCATGGTACACCAGTCATTGAAAGTAGGCATGCAGGTGCAGCAGGCAGTGAAAAAAGCGAATGGTATGTTAGCTTTCATAGCAAAAGGATTTGAGTACAGGAGTAGGGAGGTTCTACTTCAGTTGTACAGGGTCTTGGTGAGACCACACCTGGAGTATTGCGTACAGTTTTTGGTCTCCAAATTGAGGAAGGACATTATTGCCATAGAGGGAGTGCAGAGAAGGTTCACCAGACTGATTCCTGGGATGTCAGGACTGTCTTATGAAGAAAGACTGGATAGACTCGGTTTATACTCTCTGGAATTTAGGAGATTGAGAGGGGATCTTATAGAAACTTACAAAATTCTTAAGGGGTTGGACAGGTTAGATGCAGGAAGATTGTTCCCGATGTTGGGGAAGTCCAGGACAAGGGGTCACAGCTTAAGGATAAGGGGGAAATCCTTTAAGACCGAGATGAGAAAGACTTTTTTCACACAGAGAGTGGTGAGTCTCTGGAACTCTCTGCCACAGAGGGTAGTTGAGGCCAGTTCATTGGCTATATTTAAGAGTGAGTTGGATGTGGCCCTTGTTGCTAAGGGGATCAGAGGGTATGGAGAGAAGGCAGGTACGGGATACTGAGTTGGATGATCAGCCATGATCATATTGAATGGCGGTGCAGGCTCGAAGGGCTGAATGGCCTACACCTGCACCTAATTTATATGTTTCTATGTTTCCTACTGGGTCTGTGAAGGTTCCAAGTTCCCAGAAATGTCATCAGAGCTTCTTGACTGTACCCAGAATGTTTGCACATTTACCACCAGTTGTCCAGTGACTGATCATGAGAACATGTTGAAAATTTCTGACGTGGTCATTTAGTCTGAAAGTACTAATTTAACGTGAGTCTTCCAAAAGTGAGGATTATCACAGAGAGATTTTTTTCATCAGTCTGGAATAGCCAAAGATGGAATAGTAGTTTTCTTCTCTCCCATCGCCAGCAATCCCCACTTTCAGAAACCAAAAATGTTCTATGACAGGTGATCAATTCAGTGCTTGACTAATAAAAAAAAAAGATCGGAGACAGACAGGTTAAAAAAAATTACCATGCTTCAACTTTTTGTTTGAATTTTGTTCAATAAGACTTGTTTCCTTACAATTAATGGAAGTTACAAAAGCTTGATTTTTTTACAGTAATGATTGAAACATTCTTAACATTCATAACTTGCAAATCTGATAGCAGTGTCAAAAAAACTGCTTGTTGGAAATCAGCAATTGACCCTGTAAAGGAAGGCTGCAATCCACTGCTCATTTAGGTGTTCAGTAAAGGTGCGGGACTTAAGATCCTTAAGATGCCTGATTTTAGGATATATCTTATAATATGTGTATTCCCTTGAGATTTCAATGGAATAGAACAGCTGTGAGAGATAAAATAAATCATTTAAAATTTAAAATGATTATTAGATGAGATATCATAAATTTAAAATGCTCTTTTAAACCCTGCTAACTTTCAAATAACATTTGCATTGTCTTATAAATTAGCATTTCAAGGACGTTTGGAGGTGTTTTAGACTTCATATAATTTGTAGCAATGTTACAAAATTTTGAGATTTAAAAAATCAAGCCTGCAATTTATCCCATCAGATAGAAGTTGTATTTGACACCTAATTCACTTTCATATCTTGTTCCCTATTGCTTTTCCATTGACTTAACACAAAAGCTGTGATCAAGGAGAGTCAAAAGCCCATAACTTTCTTAAAAATTAAGAGAACTGAAAGAAATGTTCAGTTATTATAGATTGAAGCATTCTGAAACAAATATGAAAGAATCTTGCTTGGATGACCTGAAATTATAGCATATAATTAGTTAGTTACCCAATTGTAGCTAATTACCAAATTCAATTACTAGATCTAAACATTTATCTATTTCTTAAGAAAAAAATAACATTTTTAAATAGTCTAAGTGTTCAAATAACATTCACACAAGAATTCACAATAGAACATGATTTTAAAATCTCATTGTCATGCATGTGTAGGCCAAAGGAAGGAATTTAATGTTTAATTCCAATAAATTAATGGGCATTTAAATCATCTTGCAAGTGGGATTTTGTGGAACGCGATCGATTGGAACGTTGCGGTTGCGGTGAACCCATATCGGCAGGAAAAATACTGCCGGTTCGTATGGGGAATAAATCATTGTTTCGCAACGTAAAGTGTGGATTAAAGGCATCTTAAGAAGCACTTTTATACATAAAATAAACGGCTTTCCTTTACCTGTCCCGATACGTGAAATCCGTCCCCGTTGTCGGCATTGACAGCTTTAGAAACTGATTTTTAAATTACTCCAGCGCTGAACTTGTCGGCCGATTTAAAAATAAAAATAAAATCACTGAACGGCAGTCAGAACAATACTTCAGCAAAAGTATATTTAGGACAGGTAGGATAAACACCAAATTGTAACACCGCCCCCCCCCCCCCCCCTTCAAAGGCGCCAAAGTCGCGCACACGGCCAGTGGCAGAACTACAGCGCCGCTGAAGGTAAGTTTTGTAACATAGCTATCATTTGCATGTTTTTTTTCCAAATTATTGAATGATTTTCAATAACTCAATTCAGCAGATTTGACAATTCCAGCTAGATTTAAGGGTGATCTCTTCATTACCAGCAAATTTCTTTCCTTGTTTTGGATGTTGCTAGTTTTGGAAGACTGATTTATTGCCCTTTGTACACTTTTGGGGTTTGGGATGAGAACATATCCAGAATTGTCCTGAATATCTTGCTGAGAAGATCGCTAAAAATAGGGGGGCGTTTTTTACAGAAGCTGATGGACTGACCATAATATTCATGTCAATGTTTGGACCTCTATACTAACATGAAATACCTAGACATCCAATAACAAAATTGCATATTACATCAGTGAAGCATTTTGAGATAACTACTTCTCAAGTCTTCCCTTGTGGCTTCCTCAAATGAACCTGAGGCTTATTTTTTTAAAGAGTTCTGTGAGTGTTTTATTTAGTCATTCAAACACCTGCCATATTAAACAAATACGAAATAATATTGTGCATGGCAATTGCATAAGAGATTTCAGATCCCTGCTTTGCAATTGGGGCATGTATGCCAGGTACAATGACAGTGTGGTGGTTACAAGAGGCAAATTGTTTGTCCCACATTCCTGTACTTAACTTAATGCTATGATTCAGTTAAAATTAACCAGGAATAATTTTCACACTGGCCGATCATGTAAGCTAAGTTTATTGAGTATGGAAGTTCTCATACAGCTGAGGGGTTCAAGATTGTTAGAGATGTATTATAAACTACATTTTTTTTCCAAAATGTAACAAATTTAAGATGCCAACATCACTTTCCTGCAATTTAATATTCCTAATATTTTATGAATTGATCTAAGTACTTGATACATTAGCCCAACAATTCCAGTTGTAAGACAGCAAAGATGTCCATGTTTATTCAAGTTATTCTGTAAAGCATACCTTCATATCAACATTCACACGTGCAAAACTAGAAGAACAAATCAGAACTTGCAGTCAAAGATACTCTTCTCCTCCACAGGGTGCCCTGTTGATTGTTTATCTGGGGTATCAATACAGATTTGGTGAATTGACAAGAAATTTAACATTTCTCCAGCATAATACCTTTTGTTGATCAATCTGTTTGGCTTAACACTGACTTGTTAAGTAACGCATCGTACACGACAATTAATTATTAAATTATCCATAGCTGTTTAATTTTGTTTGTTTCTGAAATGTTACTTTCTATTGCAATCTCTCACACATGTCTTATTTACATGCTTCAAAGTTTATTCTGCTGTCAGTAATATGCTAAGAAAGCTAAGTAACATGAGTGTTTTTTACTTCCTGTTTGATAATTTTACAATCTGGTTGTAAAATTGCGAGACATTACAAAGTCCCAGTGTCTGGAACCCTATTGGAAAAGGGTAATTTGGCAGCCCATGTGTGCTGTTTTTTGGCTGTCAGTGGGCAATGCCATGTGGTGACTTAAAATCCAGACCTACATTTCACATTGGTGAATCACCCATCACATTAATTCCTATTTATTTTAATTGAATTCAGCTGTAAACCCCTTTTAATTTGCTGGTCATTTTGGAATATATTTGTTAAAATTGGATGCCATGTTGCAGAGATTTTAAAAGAGGACATTGATACAGGGCCAATATTTAAAACCTTGCTCTCTAAATATGAGCAGAGATATGACCAACAGCATGACAAGAGTTTTCTTTGGTTGCTATTTTAATAGATGCAATAACCTGTTACACTTTGGTTTTATGGAGGGAAAGGAGATGGGGGGAAAAAAATAGGTGAATGCCAATTCTACTTAGGATCAAATGTTCTCCATTAAATTTAGTGCTGGCTACTGATGGGTACTCGTTAATGTTTCATAAGGAGCGTCCAGGTGGCCATTAGCTTTATAACATTCAGTCGGATGTGAGCCATGCAGGTATTTTCACTGTTGTGTGATTTTGTCTTCTCTTAAGGAAAATTGAACAGCAAAATCATTACTGATTTTAGTCCTGATATGTCACATATGCAAAACCTTTCCATTTTTTCCACTCCATTGGTAGTAAGAGACAGCTTGCACGGAATAAAATTAGTGATGGTGAATGGAAATGTTGGCATTTAATTGTCTCAATAACAGCAAGCCCAGGAATTCTGGTGCATGCTGATAGACAAGATGATCCCAGATTTCCTGACAGATATGGAGCGCTGCATCTGTCACTTTGCTCTGTAACATAACTCAGCTTGTCAAGAATCACCAGTATTTCTTACATCTGATGGCAGGAACCTAAACCTCATTAATCTTAATAAGGATGATATGATTGTGGTTTAGAAGGGGAAAAAAGGAAGGCATTGGATTTGTTTAATGATTTTGTTGTTAATTTATGTATTTAAGCAACATTTTGAAATTAATTTTACATTTTAAAGATTATTTATTTATACTTTGAAATGAGTACTTTAAAATGTCAAAAACATTTATAAACAACATCAGTTTTTGCAAAGTAAAGACCCATCTCCAGTTTGAGATGTTGTCATGGAGCTTTCTGAGTCATCTATGCTATTTGACTGGAGCCCCAGTCACTGTCTCGAGCGCAATCTTGGACAGAGAAAGTGCCCCGAATACTGTACATCCAAACCATGTCATTACAAGCATGTGAGGCCCATGGACGGCATTTGCAATTGTGGGGATTAGGTCAGCAAGAGCTAGTCTAATATCACACATTTTTCCCACATGCCTGGTCTTAGCAAGGTATGGACCATTGTTGGGAGTCAAGTGGGTGTGTGGAGGAAGTTAGGCATTAGCAATCTGAAGGAGGGTCCCAACCCAAGACTATCCATGTTCTCCAGAGATGCTGCCTGAACCACTGAGTTGCTCCAGCACTTTGTGTCTTTTTCTAATAGAAATTTGTGTCAGCACCACATAAGTACCCTGCTTAACACTACCCTGCAGGCCATTGATCTATTGTACCTCTTTTGACCATGCTCCCTTGATCTAAAGCAAGGCACCTTCTCTTGCCTTTTGCAAGATGCTATCCCCTACTCTCAGTTGCTCCCTTTCCAGCGCATCTGCTTGCAAAATTATGCAATTTCTAGAACAACCAGGAAGTCCAATTTATTTGGTAAACATGGTGTCCTCTCTGCTGTCCAGATGGATCCCTCACTCGTGTCTCTTCATGAGGCCAAGCATTGATTCAACGATTGGTTTGCCAAGCACTTGTGCTTGGTCCACCAAGGCCTGCTGGATCGCTCGATAGCTATTCATTTTTAATTTTTTTATTTTAATTTTATTAGAAGTTAATACAGTACAAAACAATATAGTGGCACCTAATTTTAGGTGCCAACTATGTCATAACGTAATACATTCTATGTACAACCTCTAGTTTTATGTTTTTGAAAAGGAAGTAAATAAAGACAAGAGAGAGAGAAGAAAAAGAGGAAAAATAGATAGTAGAAAATAGAAAAACGTGAAGTGTGTATATAAGAAAAGAAAAAGTAGAAAGTAGAAATAGGAGAAAAAGACCCTTAAAAAAGAAAATTTTCAAATCTGTTCGGAGATGTAAATCTATCCACGACCTGACCTGAAATCAGTAATCTTTATGGTACTGCTGCATCACATGATTCCAAAAAGTCGATGAAAGGGGACCAACTCCTTAAGAATTGGTCATATTTATCTATTAGGTGGAGTCTCATTTCTTCAAGGTGAGCTATGTCCGTCATATTACTAATCCATATTTTAATAGTTGGTATAGCTGTATATTTCCAAATTTTAAGTATCAATTTCTTTCCAATTATTAACCCATAATTAAAGAATACTTTTTGGTCTTTGTTTAAATTGATATCTTCTACTTTTATTCCAAATATAATCCATTCCATATTAGGTTCTATTCTTAACTTGAAGAGCTTTGTAAATATATCAAATATATCACTCCAAAATTTATTCAACTTTATACATCCTACAAATGAATGTGTTATATTGGCATTTTGAAACAAACATTTATTGCATCTAGGAGAGACGTTTGAGTAGAATTTATTCAACCTCGTTTTTGAATAATATAGGCTATGTAATAATTTAAATTGAATTAAATTATGTCTTGCATTAATGGAACAATTATCTGTGTTCATCAGATACTTTTCCCATCTATCTTTCGGAATCTTTATCATTAGTTCGTTCCCAATCTTCTCTTAGTGCCTCTGTGGAGGGTAATTCTCTATTTAATATACTATTATAGAAATATGATATTAGTTGTTGTGAATCAGCCTTAATATTCATTGCTTCTTCTAAAGGGTCTAAAAATATAGTTTGAAATTATGTATATATTTCTTCATAAAGTCACATATCTGTATATATTTAAAATATTGATTATCATTCAGTTTAAATTTTGATTTTAATTGTTGAAATGATAACAAGTTACCCAATTCTTACATATCTCCTACTTTCCTAATTCCCAGTCTATCCCATTGTTTATATGTTTTGTCGATAAGGGATGGTTTGAATGCAGGATTATTCAATATTGGGGTTAGTACTGATAGATTATTTAATTTCAATGATAATTTTATTTGTTTCCAAATTCTTATTGTATTGTGAATGATTGGGTTCTTCTTATATATTATACTATTCAATTTTATCGGTGAGAACAAGATCGTTCCTATATCATACGGGAAACACTCTTCTTTCTCCATTCTTATCCACTCCGACTGGTGAGTGGGACATTCCAGCCAGTACATTACGTTCTTAATATCCACTGCCCAGTAGTAATACGTAAAGTTAGGTAATGATAAACCCCCAACTTCTTTAGGTTTACACAGATGATTTCGTTGAATTCTATGTTCTCTATAATCCCATATAAAATTAGTGATATTAGAATCTAGTTTTTTGAAAAAATATTTTGGAATATATATTGGGATAGCTTGAAACAAATATATTAATTGTGGTAAGAAAGTCATTTTTACAGCGTTAATTCTACCTATCGGAGAGCGGGAGCGTTTTCCAAAATTTAATCATAACATTCAGTTTATTTAATAGTGGCATAAAATTGGCACTAAATAATGATTTATGTCTTCTCGTAATTTGAATACCCAAATACTTGAATTTTTCTGTTGCAATTTTGAAAGGGTATTTCAAAATTTCAAAATGAGTGTCTCGCATCCCGTGGTTTCAAAGATATAATTTAGCTTTTATTCCAATTGATTCAAGATCCTGAAAAAGAACCAAATTCCTCGATTAGTATTAATAAGGTGGGGATACTCGTTTGTGTATTAGTAATATATAAAAGAATATCATCAGCATTTAATGACATTTTATTCTTTGAGTCCTTAGTATTATATCCGTGAATATTCGGATGGTTTCTAATCTTTTCAGCCAGCGGTTCTATCATAAGGGCGAATAGCAATGGTGATAAAGCACAACCCTGCCTATTACTATTTGTATATATGTATGTAGCCTGCTTGTGTATACTACTCTTATAACAAATGTAAAGCATTTTGGTCAATGAGAGTTGTTTTTTAAATGTGCTATATAATAAATGTGACTTGACTTGACTTGATTATCCCTTAATAAATAAAATTTTGGAGATAACATATTATTAGTTAATATTCTTGCCGTAGGTTTATCATAAAGTAGTTTAACCCGTCTAATAAAATTCTCTCCCGTATTAAATTTTTGGAGTACCTTATATAAATACTGCCATTGTACCTGATCAAATGCCTTCTCTGCATTCAATGTAATGACTGAAATATCTTCAATGTGCTCTTTGTGAGAGTACATTATATTGAAAAGCCTTCGCAAGTTATCTATTTAAATTCCCCTTGCCATTCCCATACTGACCTTTCTGTCATGGACCTCTTTCATTGCCAAAATGAGGCCATATGCAAACTGGAGGAACAGCACCTCATCTGCCACTTGGGTAGCTTACAACCTAATGGTATGTGCAATGAATTCTCCAATTTTTTTCTCTCCCCCTCTACAGTTAGTCTGAAGAAGAGTCCTGGTGGAAATGTAACCTATCTATGCTTTCCAGAGATGTTGCCTGACCCTTTGTATTACTCCAACACTTTGTGTGCGTTTTTATTGTAAAATAGCATCTGCAGTTCCTTGCGACTCTTTCTTATGCTGATGCTCTGTATGGCCGTGCTGGGAATCTGGGTGCTGGGAACTTGGAGCAGATCCGCCAGTGGCTGCGTGACGGCTGGTGTGGGGTGAGGCAGCATGAGTGATGCGGCTGGTCACACTGAGACACGGAGGCTTACCGGCACAGAGAATGGTAGTGACTGGCACAACCTCCTCCTGGCTATGATAAACCACCTGGATCCCACTGTCTCTCTCATTGCCTCCTGTTGGATATGATGGAAGCTGATCTCTCCCCTTCTTTTTGGCTGCGCTGCCCTCCAGTGATCACCATTGAGTTTATTACCGTGGAGAAATCCTCAGGCAAGGGTACGCCATGCAGGCAAACGAGAGAGGAAGAGGAGGTGCACATCTGCATCTCAAAATGTATAAAGCCATAATGACTCCATCAGGGTGGCACAGTGGTAGAGTTACTGCCTTACAGTGCCAGAGACTCTGGTTCGATCCTGACGACGGGTGCTTGTCTGTACGGAGTTTGTATGTTCGCCCCGAGACCTGCGTGAGTTTTCTCCGAGATCTTTGGTTTCCTCCCACACTCCAAAGAAATACAGGTTTGCAGGTTAATTGGCTTGGTGTAAATATAAAATTGTCCCTAGTGTGTGTAGGATGGTGTTAATGTGCGGGGATCGTTGATCGGTGTGGACTCGGTGGGCCGAAGGGCCTATTTCTGTGGTATATCTTTAAATTAAACTAAACTAAACTAGTGCTGATTCCATTCATGCTCTACTTCCTGGAAAACATCCTGTGAGCTAAACAGGTGACCAGTCTATATTTGGCACCAGGACCAGCCTAGCCACACACCTGGTTCCCAGCTGGAAATGTTAAATTAGTTTCTGCATTAAAATAACTTTACATTGTATATTTTGGTTAGTGCTAGGAATTTTAAAAAAAATAGTATTCCTGTTAAAATATCACCATGGTCCACATTAGTATGAACTGTTTTTAACTAAAAGAAGTATGTCTATGGATCAAATCACTTTAAATTGTTTTGTCCCATACTCCCTTAAGAAAATTGAGTCAGTGATTAAATTAAGAAAAAGCAAGTTACAATCCATCTGATAAAACCTACTGATCCAGTATTTGGGGCAATTAATAATCCCACGTTATTTCTTGTTTAACAGTTACATTGCAAACCAACCAAATCCGTTGAATATCAACGATCATGACATGGACTCGTACACTGGCCTGAGAAATCTGTGAGTATTTCAAATGTATTTGATTTTTGCATTAGCCAGTTATTAGAATGCCATTTATCCAGTGAGGTATTAATGCATTGAAATGTAATTTATCCACTCTATTTTTCAGAACTTTAGTTAATTGTGGATTGACATTTATTTCACGACAAGGATTTTTCAATAATCCTCGGCTTCAGTACATGTAAGTTCTTCCATTTTACTTGTATTTTTTTTCCGCCAACTTTCAATTTGTCTTCGCCCCTGTCACATCCATGATAATATTCGCTGAGTATAGTTTTATGATTACTGACCATTCCAAGTTATCTTGCCCAACCGGTCATATTTTATGACTCTTGATAAATTAGTTGATGGCTAGCAGGTATCAATGAGTAGCAGCAAGTCATGTGTAGGAAAGAACTGCAGATGCTGGTTTAAATTGAAGGTAGACACAAAATACTGGAGTAACTCAGCAGGTCAGGCAGCATCTCTGGAGAGAAGGAATGGGTGACGTTTCGGGTCGAGACCAGTCTGAAGAAGGATACTGCCTGTCCCGCTGAGTTACTCCAACATTTTGTGTCTCGCAGGAAGCTATGGCCTTGATATAGTATTTCTGCAAGGGTTTTTTAGATTAAAGGCACCAAAGTATTTCTGTGGACTTTCTGACAATATTCTTGCTGATATCAGGAAAAAATCTATGTAAATTAATCTGTGTCTTCTTAACCTTTTAAGTAGTAGTCAGTATATTGAATCCTGTTTATTATATCCTCCTTTTATTTGGTTCAGTCATTTGAAATTGAAAATTTCAACTTGACCAAGGCAGTTTGATGAAGATTGATTTTCCATTCCATTCTCTCCACAAATGTTTAGTTTATTGTCATGTGTACCGAGGTACAGTGAAAGGATCTTGTTGTGTGCTAACCAAATATTAGAAATATTAATCCATCCCTTTTTATCAGAAACTGATTCAATGTGCTGTGCATTTACAGAAAGTTTAGTGTTTCAAATTCTCAGTGCAAATTCCATTTTTGTTTTTAAATAATAACAATAAATAGACAACAGACAATAGGTGCAGGAGTAAGCCATTCGGCCCTTCAAGCCAGACGCCATTGAATATGATCATGGCTAATCATCCACAATCAGTACCCTGTTCCTGCCTTCTCCCCATATCCCCTGACTCCGCTATCTTTCAGAGCTCTTCCTTGAAAGCATCCAGAGAATCGCCTCCACCGCCCTCAGGGAATTCCTGAATTCCACAGACTCACAATTCTCTGTTTGAAAAAGTGTTTCCTCTTCTCCGTTCTAAATGGCTTACCCCTTATCTTTAAACTGTGGCCCCTGGTTCAAGACTCGCCCAACATCGGGAACATGTTTCGTGCCTCTAGCGTATCAAAACCCTTAATAATCTTGTATGTTTCAATAAGAACTCCTCTCATCCTTCTAAATGCCAGAGTTTGCAAGCCCAGCCACTCCATTCTCTCAGCATATGACAGTCACGCCATCCCAGGAATTACCCTTGTGAACCTGTGCTGCACTCCCTCAATAGCAAGAATGTCCTTCCTCAAATTTGGAGACCAAATCTGCACAAAATACTCCAGGTCTGATCTCACTAGGGCCCTGTACAACTGTAGAAGGACCTCTTTGCTCCTATACTCAACTCATCTTGTTATGAAGGCCAACATGCCATTCGCTTTCTTCACTCCCTGCTGTTCCTGCAAGCTTACTTTCATTGACTGATGAACAAGGATCCCTTGATCCCATTGTACTTCCCCTTTTCCCAACTTGACATCATTTAGATAATAATCTTCCTTCCTGTTTTTGCTACCAGTGGATAACCTCAAATTTATCCACAATAAACTGCATCTGCCCACTCACCCAACCTGTCCAAGTCACCCTGCATTCTCATAGCATCCTCCTCACAGTTCACACTGCCACCTAGTTTTGTGTCATCTTCATCTACAATAAACAGATTACCAAAGCAACAGCAAATCCACCATATGTTGAGATGGCTCTGTGGTTGAGTAGATTATGCCAAAGGCATGTACAGTAAGAATGATTTTACCCAGACTCTTCTTGTTCTACTCAAAGCAGTGTGCACTATTATATCCATGACCTTACCTGAAGAAGAAATCATTTTTCTGATCTGATCATCCAAATTTCCATTAGTTAACAGAAGACCTCTGACACAGAAGGAGGCCAGTCAATCCATTCTGTCGGTTGAGAAAGATTTTTCCCAGGTTTCAGATCCCAACAATCATCTGGGGAAAAAAAAATTCAGTCCCTCTAATCCTCTCCCAATTTCTTTAATCCCATGCCCCTGGTATCCGACTGTTCAGCTAAGGGAAATAGGTCTTTTCTATTGACTCTACTTGAATCCCATAATTTTGCATGCTCAACTAAGTTGAGTTTAGACAAGATTTAAGAGGGTGTAATTGTCATATTGTGAAATGGAATAATGAAATTATTAGGTGCTGCAACTTATTAGGCTGATTAATGCAATACGTACAAGTATCGTTCAATAATCATAATACAATAGGTTAATATTCAGTAATATTAAATAACCATAATAGCATAAAACCAAAATTCGCAAGGCAACCAAAAGCACAGTCTATAGAAGATAATAGTTGCTGCGATAATGATTCGTGTTCTGCAGTATTCTAGAACCCGATGGTTGCTGGGAAGAATCCATTCTTAAATCTGGTGGTCATGAGGAGGTGGTCAGTAGCATTAAGTTCCTGGGGGTGCAGATCACTAACAGTCTGACCTGGTCAAATAACATCTCATCAACAGTTAAGAGAGCGCAGCAGCGGTTGCACTTTCTGCGCCGGATGAGAAGAGTTCACCTCCCCCATCCCATCCTCACCACTTTCTACAGGGGCACCATAGAGAGTATTTTGACCAGCTGTATCTCTGTCTGGTTTGGGGACTGTAAAGCCTCCGACTGGAAGTCCGTGCAGAGAGTGGTGAGGACAGCGGAAAAAATCATCGGGACTTCTCTCCCCTCAATTGGGGATATTGCGACCAAACGTTGCGTGTCTAAGGCCAGCAGTATTATAAAAGATCCCCACACATCTCCATCACGGACTGTTCACTCTGCTGCCCTCGGGCAAAAGATATCGTAGCATAAGGAGCAGAACATCAAGGTTCTGCAACAGCTTCTTCCCACGAGCCATCAGACTCCTGAATGCCATGTAATGGGCTGCCACCATTGTCTATTTATCCTTTTATCCTTTTATCTATTTTTATCCATTTTATCCTCCTGTTAATTATCGTGTTGCACGGGGAGCCAAATGCAACGGAATTTCGTTTGGAATTGCATATATCGATGTATTTCTAAATGACAATAAAGTTTGTTTGACTATTGATTTGACATGGTTTTCAGGCTCCTGTAACTTCTTCCTGATGGTAGCAGCGGGATGAGAGCGTGCCCGTAATGGTGTGGGTATTTAAAGATATTGGCTGTATTTTTGCGCAGTACCTCCTTTAGATTCCTTGAAAGGTGGGAAGGTTGGGACCCATTTGGATCGAGCAATGACTATTGCTCTCTGCAGCCTGGGCTTTCGAGTTGCCGAACCGGGCCATCATGCAATCAGTCAGTATGCTCTCGACCATATGCATGTAGGTTAGATATAGTATTCCTCAATCTTCTAAGGCATTGATAAGATTTCTTTGTGATTGCATCTGTGCTGGGCCCTGGATAGATCTTCAGAGGAATTTGAAGCTATTCACTGTCGTCACCTCTGTCCTGTCAATGAAGACAGGTTCATTACTTTGTAAAAAAAAAGCCTTGTAGGAATCCCTGGCTATGATGAGGAAGGCATCAGGACATGCGATTGATGTTTGTTGACCACAGTGTGCATCTCCTCCAGTGCTAGCCGAATGTCTGCCTGGTGCAGGATGTAGACAGGGGACATATAGATAGCCCCATGCAGAACTTCCAGACTGCCAGAGCAATTTAGGTCATTACATTGAAGCAGGAATTTACATGGCACAAAGAGAATCCCCTGTGTGCCCAGTTTGAGTTTAATTTAATTCAGAGACACAGCAGGGAAACAGGCACTTTGGCCCCACTGTGCCGACCAGTGATCCCCGCACACTAACATATCCTACATATACTAGGGACAATTTACATGTTTACCAAGATTACCAAGTTTATCAAGGGATGTCTGCATTGGACTTTCTATTTACAATTTATGTAGCTCAAAACATTTTCTGGAGACACAAGGAACCGCAGATACTGGAATCTTGAGCAAAACACAATGTGTTGGAGTAACTCAGTGGGTCAGGCAGCATATGTGAATTTTGAAGCAAAATTATCTTTTTGAGTGGATAATAAACAAGAGACTTGGCTGAGTGTTTAGGGTAAAATCTACCTAGCCTGTGTTAACAGCAAGCCAAAGCCAAAGTTACCTGTTCCTCAGGAATCTGCCAGTAACCTCAGCAGAACATTGAAATGCCAATAGTCATACAAACAGAAAGCTGAAGCTGGGCCAGGCCAATTGGTCAAAATACCTCCCCCACCATTCAATAACCTCATGGTTGATCTGATTGTAACCTCAGCTCTGTCTTCCCACGTATTGGTGGCAACCTTTAACTCTTCCTTATGAAGTAGCTATCTACTTCTGTCTTAAATATAGTCACTGCCTTTTGAGGAAGAGAGTACCAAAGCCTCTAAACCAATTGAGGGAAATACTTTGCCTCGTATCTTGCGTAAAAGGGTGGTCTCTTATTTTTAAACTGTGCTCCCTCATTCTAGATTCTCTCACAAGAGAAATAGTCTCTCCACATTGCCCTGTCAAGACTCAGCAGGATCTTTTATATTTCAATCAAGCGCTCTTCCCCTTCTCTAAGGTTCAGTTAGTAATCAAATTTTGCTTACTTTCTTGGCCTTGGAAGACAGAATTTCCCTGTTACCAGTCGCTAAATCAAGGATATCCCCTTTATTTAAAATCACTCGTGCAAGTTTATCTTGAAAAAATCATTCTCACTGGTTATATCATGTCTAAATTCAAGATTTTATCACATATATGTTGGACATATTGTCAATAAAACCACATAAATGCTATTTTTATTTATTTATTTATTTATTTATTTATTTATTTTTAAATTAGAAGTAAATACATAATTAAAAAAATGTGTTTGTTATAATCATACATTATTAATATTATTCATATTAACAATTGTATCGTAATTGTACTTCTTTATATATTTTTAATTTTTATATAGATAGAAAATAGTAGAAAAAAAAGAGAAAAAAAAACACATGCATTTAAATAGTAGTTAGGTAAATATAATGAACATGTCAGATATTAGTGTTAATAATATCAGCAAATTCCTGACTTCCTGTTTCCAGACATATCTGTTACAACTAACTCTCATACTTTTGTTTTATTTCAGCAACCTTGCCAACAACAGGTTTTCAAGCTTGTCGTGGAAACCCTTTCGTAATCTACAACTGACTCATTTGTAAGTAGCCTTCCATAAATAGTTAGAACAAATATAATGTGTATATTATATTAATATATTATTTAAATATAATATATTTAATATGAAGATAAACTAAGTGTGAAAGTTTTATCTTGGCTTCCAGCACTTTGGCAGGACTGAATTGTATAGCAAATTGTTTGTATAAATTGTACTTATTGCAATTGCATTGTAATATTACCATTAGTAAATTTAACACATTGAATTGGAAATACATGTTGTCCAATAATTGAATGATGGTGATAATCTGTTTCTTTTGTCAAGGTTAATGCTTCCATTCAATCAAAGGATTGAAGCAGTTTTTCCAAATTACTGAGGTGTTTCTGGAGTATTTTAATTTCTGGCTGTTTAAATCAGTGTAGACATTATAATCATTGTTTTTTTATATTTTGCTATGGAGAAGCTTTCTGAACTTTAATCGGAAGTGTTAGCACTGAAGGCTTGCATTTCTTTGTTCCAGTTATAACAGGAAGCCGAATGTCTCCAGAGTGTAAGGATTTCACAAGTAGAATAAACACTTGACTATTCCCAGCTTCCCTGTTACTAGCCTTTCTCAATGTTCCTTCACCACAGAGAGACTTTCAAAGCAAACAAGTCAGCAATACTGCACTACTGGTTTTAGTTTTTTATATATATTCTTAATTTCTTTTATAAGTTCAATACAATTATTTTCCAATTACTTAAATTTGTTGTATATTGGCATAGTGATCAAACCAAAATGTGCAGTTGACAAGCATATTTAAAATAACCAGTTTTCGGAAAAGATTCACTATTCCAAAATTTGATATTATTGAAAGATCAAATGATAAAACGATGTAAGTTGGGTCTGGATGACCTGTTATGTTAAGATTTTTCATTTGTTGTGTTTTTATAAATGTGAATAAAAGTTTACCCATCTCATTAAATGGACTTTAAATACTTTTAGTCATTCTGCTGCTGAGATTGTAGATATATCGTACTCGGTGATAACTGAAATAGAATTCCAGCAAATATTTAGTTGCAGCTCCTTTTTGAACTTTAACTTTTTAGTATTTTAACTTTTGTTGCAAGCACCAAGGTTCGCAGTTAATGTAGTGTCAGTTTTTCTTTCTAATACCCAGTTCCCCAATGCAAATTCCTACCCAGTTATTTTGGGATTTATTTATCAAACTCATATCATTAAATACCTTATTTAATTAATTCTTAAAATCTTTTTTTCCTTTGCAGTATGACTCCATTCTAAATACACTGCAGAATGTATTCACCTCGTGATAAATGAAGTGCATGTGATCTGTAGGCTTTACCCATTTAGTTTGAGTAATAAGCAGAGATAAGCATCAAAACAGCCCCGTATCAGGGTAAAGTAGTCACGGTAAAGTCCATTAGTAACTTTAGATTATGAGAACTCACTATGTTTTTTCTCATTAAAGGTATTGCAGATATTTTTGGGTTTGGCTGATTTTATCTGATGTTCCAGCTGAACATTTTGTGCTAATCTGTGAAATATTCCAAGACTGAGTACAACTAGGGATCCATTGTGGTTTTAACATTGGCTGTTGGCCAATTCAAATCCGTTATAATGCTTGGCCATAATCTAATAACAAATATATGATTTTCTCCATATGGAATTTAAGAACTAATCAATGGAACATTTTTACACTCAATACATTTTTCATATACAGCAAATTCTACTTGTAACAAAATAGACACCAAGATGAATCAGCATTTGCTTTCAATAAAATGAGTTGAGTATGTTGGTAAACTAACCTTAAGGGATTCAGACGGTAATAGAGGTTGCAGGGTCACTGTAAAGACATATTGAACAGGAGAACTGTTACCTACATGTTGAATTTCCTGTAGCTTTTAGGATCAATTTACATCCTTGATGTTTGACGAAAATCAAGTTTGGCAGTTAAAATGTTTGCAAGTCCTTATCCTGAAGATAGTGGTTTAGTTTAGTTTATTGTCATATATATTAGGATGTAAGGAAATTCCTTGTTCAATGAAACTCATAGAGTAAATTGTAATAAATACAGTAAAAACTCATAGAGTAAACATAGAGTACATACAGTAAATATGAATACAACAATAAATATAAAATGCAGAGATGGTGTAAAGATTGTAGTGCCAATCGAAGTTGTATATAAAAAAATAGAAGCACACTAATGTAATAACGGAATGAGGGAGAGATAAGAGCAAGAATACGCAGCAGCATTTCCGGGAATGGGGTGTGAAAGAGGTGATTAGTTCAGGAGTCTGACTGCAGTGCGGAAGAAGCTGTTCTTAAGTATGGACATCTGGGGTTTCTAGCTACTGTGCCTTCTCCCACTAGCCCTTTCTTGATCTTTACGTCACTGTGAAGGGAGTAGGTTAAGTTGCTGGTGATGTGTATGCCTAGGAGCTTGAAGCTGGAACATTTCTACAGAAGCTCCCATGATGAGGACAGGATTGTGCTCACCCCCTCACTTCCTGAGATCAACAACAAACTCCATAATTCCTATTTCCTTCGCTCCATAGATGCTGCTTCACCAGCTGAGTTCCTCCAGCATTTTTGTCTACCTTCAATTTTCCAGCATCTGCAGTTCCTTCTTAAATCTTCATCTTGTTAGGTTGTTAGCCTAACACCATATGATAACAGGATCTGATTGCATCCCTGAGGTCTGTCCAGTTTTAATCTGAGGTCCATGAAAATAGTCCTCCCGTCTCAATAAGAAACCGTTGGCTTCCTTGATTGGGATCCCCATTGCCTGAGGTTTCTCAGCTCCTTTGTCATCCACTTGTGTAGGGGGACATGGCAACTGCCCCCAGATAGCCAACATTCCATTCTTCCCATCAGGAGTGAGATTGATTGGACTGGTCTCAGTGGAAAGTAAAGGTGACTCTTGAAAGTGGATTATTAGATTTCAATGTTTCAAATTTTTTTAGAAGTATTTAAGTATTTGTTAGCTTTTTTTTGTCTCCTGAGGACATGCAGGGGAACAGGCCAAAGCCCAATGAGCTGGAACAAAAGTTGAAATGCACAGCATAGTTGATGTTTATTCTGTCCATGCATCTTCAAGTTTTATATGCTCCAATTAATATTCCCTCCCTCTAATCTTTCCAAAGAAAATAACCCCAACCTACACAGTCTACCATGCAAACTGTAATTCTCCATTCTGGCAACATCCATGAAAATCGCCGCTTTGTTCTTCAGTGCGATCTAATTATTCTTGTAGAGTGGTAACCAGAACTTTATATTAAAACTCTGGCTGTGTCGTAACAAATGATTTAAACAGCTCCAGCATGATCTCCCTGCCTTGTATTCACTGTCTCATCCAATAAAGGCAAACCTCCTTGCTTGCCATTCCTAAGTCCGTTATCTTAGACTTTCCAAGACTGAATTTACAGATGGCAGAGTGGTGCAGCTGATAGAGCTGCTGCCTCACACTGTCAGAGACCTGAGTTCGACTGTAACCTTGACTGCTGTTAAAGTGGAGTTTACATGTTTGCCCTGTGATCATGTGGGTTTCTTCCTGGTGCTCTGGTTTCCCTCCACATCCCAAAAATGTGCAGGTTGCAGTTTAATTGGCCTCCAAATATGCACCCTAATGGACATGAAAGTGGCATAACATACGTAGAACTGTATAAACAGTTGATTGATGGTTGGCATGGACTCAGTGGGCCAAAGGGCCTGTTACCATGCTGTAACTTTCAATCAACCATAGTCATAGCGTCATACAGCATGAAATTAGGCAAACACCGGCAACTTGCCAACATTGACCAATGTGGCCCATCTGCACTAATCCCACCTACCAGTTTTTGGCCCATATCCCTCTAAACCTGTCCTATCCATGTACTTGTCTAATTGTTTCTTAAACATTCCAATAGTCCCTGCCTCAACTACCTCCTCTGGCAGCTTGTTCCAAACACCCACCACCCTTTCTGTGAAAAAATTACCCCCTAAATTCCTATTAAATATTTCCCCCTTCACCTTAAACCGATGGTTCTCAATTCCCCTTTTCTGGGCAATCTCTTCCTCCCATGATTTTGTATACTTCTATAAGATCACCCCTCATTCTCCAGCGCTCCAAGAAATAGAGTACTACCCTGCTCAATCTCTCCCTGTAGCTCAGACACTTGTCCTGGCAACATCCTTGTAAATCCTCTCTGTACACTTTCGAACTTTCCAACGTCTTTCTTGTAATATGGTGCCCAGAAATGAACATAAAACTCTAAATTCTGTTTGCCACTTTTGTGTCCACTTAACCAGGATATCTTCCTATATCCCAGAACCTTCTTTCTTTAACAGGGAAAAAATTCCCTCAGCAGTGAGAATTTGTAAGTGGGGGGAGTTTAATTTAATTGTTGGAAGGATTGTATAATACATTGTGGAGGTGTGGAACTCATTCATCGAAAGAATAATGGAAGGAAAATCATTATCCCATCTAAAAATTATCAGGATGAGCACTTTGATCTAAGAACCATAATCTAGAAGGTTATGGACTAAGAAATTGGAAGTGAGATTCAAGTTTGGAGGGCATAGCTTTAAGGTGAGAGGGGGCAAAATTTAAAGGTGAAGTGCTGAGCAAATTTTATATATAGAGCGATGGATGCCAGGAACGTGCTGCCAGGTGGCGGAAGCAGATACGATAGTGGTGTTTAAGAGCCTTTTAGATAAGCACATGGGTATGCAGGGAATTAAGGGATATGTATCATGTGCAGGCAGAGGAGGTTAGTTTAACCTGACATAATGTTTGGCATGGACATTGTGGCCAAACGGCTAGTTCCTCCGTTAGACTGTTCTATATTGTATATTCTGTCAATTTTTGGCTGAATTGGATATAATTGGCTGAATGGACTCCTTAGTGTCATCAATTTCTGTGATTCCCATGTGGGGTATCCAGAGCAAGATTAATCACACAGGTCTTCCCTAGCTTACGGCAGGTTTCAATTCTTGTGAATTGTTTGTAACACAAACTGTTCGCAAGTTGGACATGTGGCCATGAACCGTGATCCCAGAGTGGCGGAACGGCAAATCAAAAGGTCATAAGTGATAGGTCATTTGGCCTATCAAGTCTACCCTGCCACTCAATCATGGCTGATCTATCTCTCCATCCTAACCACATTCTCCTGCCTTCTCTCCATAACCCCTGACACCTGTACTAATCAAAAATCTATATCTGTGCCTTAAAAATATCCACTGACCTCCTCCACAGCCTTCTGTGGCAAAGAATTCAACAGATTCACCACCCGCTGACTAAATAAATTTCCCCTCATCTCCTTCCTGAAAGAACATCCTTTAATTTTGAGGCTATGACCTCTAGTCCTAGACTCTCCCACTAATGGAAACATCCTCTCCACATCCACTCTATCCAAGCCCTCTTTCTTCTAAACTCCAGCGGGTATCGGCCCAATGCTGACAAATGGTCATCATAGGTTAACCTACTCATTCCTGGATAATCTATACCACATGTCTCCCAAACGTTTGCCTGAATGACATACAGTACATAAGATGGGTGATGGTACATAAGATCTTTAATTACTTCTATATTGGTGGATGATTCTAAAGTAGGTGTCCATTTTTTTTTCTCTTGCAGGGTTTTAACAGAAAACCCCTTCCTGTGCGACTGTGGGATTGCATGGATCCAGATATGGCAGCAGAAAGGCCTGGCCACACTAGATGTTCAGAACCTGACGTGTCGGGATGAGAATGACTTGAGGATAACATTGTCACACATGAGGAACCAAAACTGTGGTATTGGCATTTTCTCATTTATCCATCAAAAGCATTAAAACTTATTTTCTTTCCCTCTCTTATAAGATTCATCAAAGCAGAAAAATAAGGGAATAAGGTCAAACAAAGTAGAACCAAGAGTAGAAATGTTGAAAATAAAGTTGTTAGCAGAGTTCTATATAGAGTAAATATGCTTGAATTATCACGGTAATTGTTAGACTGAGCATCTTGTAAGATTCTGCATCCCTGCTAATCATTTGAAATGGCCACCAATGTTACGTCATTATTGATTGATGAATAATAATAATATGCTTTGTCATTTTTGTAAGTGCTGTGTTGAAGGTTTTATTATTCTTTCACTGTTGGTACCCAAATGTACAAAGTTCTTTGTTATTAGGTTCAGGACCATGTGATCAAACGTGGATGTGCTGATATTAAAGATGGTTCCTCACTAAAATGCCACGGACATCCCTACTCCCTCCATCCCCCAAAACACCCAAAGGCTGCACATAGTGACTGTCTAGCCAAGATGTGTTTGGTCTGTGATTAGGACCTGGATCTGTGCATAATTCCTTCATGGGGGATCAAAAATGCAAACCTGAGCAGGAAAGAAGTGAATTTGATGACACCCCATTATTTGAACGGCTTATGTTTCCCTTTAAATGGGGGCATGTAAAATCAGAACTTTATTTAGTGCGACCCTGAACACAACATTGAGTCAATTTTGTCAGCTTCAAAATTTGTTGCCTTTCTTGGCTTGAACTTAATCAAAGTATGGATAGTAAATAAATGTTGAGGTTTCTAGTAAAAAAAAGGTTATGTAGTTTACAAATGGTGTGCCTAGTGATAGATGCCAGATGCTTTGGAATGAATTATTTACAGCATGATCAATTGCACATTAAAAATGGACCAGTGGACTTGTGTGTTAGATTAGAGTGCCAGTGCATTTTGCAGCAGAGAACAAGTCCTGGCTTCCTTCCTACTTTCGTTGAACAGAAGGCCTCCCATGTGCACCATGGCGTCAGCATCAACACTCTATTGATCCTCAAACATTTCTCCACAAATAATTGTGGCAACAGAAGTAAAGCACCTAATAATCATAATAATACTTGGATCTCAGCTCCCCCGCACCGGGCGATCTGACCCCGGGTCGGGGCTGGTCGAACATTCTGCGTCATTTGGAGCCCCCGACATCTACAGCCTCTACTCGAAACTGCGAGCTCCTTGATGGTGAAATCCGTAGGCCGCGGTTGGAGCATCGATCCCAGGCAAGGGATCCGAATCTTAAGTCCACGACCCCCAGGGGGGCTTAAAGTCCGTCCCGAGCAAGGCCTCCAGCAGAGCGACCGGAGACACTATCCGGAAAACAATCGCATCTCTGGCAAGGTACAAGACTGAAAACAAGTTTCCCCCGCCCCCCCCCCCCTCCCCACCTCCCAAATAAAGCAAACCAGAGAATATTAAACTTTTAAAACACACTAAAAATAACAATAAAAAGACGTAAGACAGGCTGTTGATGAGGCTGCCATCGTCGGCGCCCCCTGGTGGTACTCCCGCTGAAAACAACTGAACACAGTTCAGTTTTATTATGGTCTATATGAACAATAACTCACCCAGTGATTCAGTGACCCAGCCGATCACTGAAATCTTAACCCAATCTAGATGATGTAAATTGATAGTTAATCCTAGATGGTTACTGAAGAAGGGTCCCGACCTGAAACATCACCTATCCATATTCTCCTGAGATGCATGCTCCCTGATCTGCTGAGTTACTCCAGCATTTTCCTAGATGGAAACAGGTGGTTTACATGAGTTCCTCTCAAAAGGAAATATTGCATCACATATTCTGTGATGTGCATTGGCATCACTGCACTTATGTGTACTGACAGCATTGAAACTGGATTACTGTAAGATAAACGAACATTTTGTTAATACATCAATTTTGCCTATATTCTTTCTATTTAATTGTTAACATGTATTTGAAGCCAAAAAGGCATCCACTGGTTTCCCATGTTATCTCAATACTTCCTGAGGTAACCAAATAAGAATGCTTGTTCCGCCACATCTCTCACCCCGTGTCTTCCAGACTCAATCCCCTACTCTCAATTCCATCTACTAAGATGAGGCTTTTCATTCTAGGACATCCAAGTTGTCCTCTATCTTTAGTAAATGTGGTTTCCCACCTGCTGTAATGGATGGATCCCTCACCCATTTCTCCTGTGTTCTTTTGTTCTGCTCTCACTTTCCTTCCACCAGACAGAACAAGGATAGAGTTTGTCTGGTCCTTACTTTTCACTCTACCAGCCTCTGCATCCAACACATCAGTCTCCGACATTTTTGCCACCTTCGACGTGATCCCATGACCTGTCACATCTTCCCATTGCCACCCTTTTTTGCTTTGCACAGAGACTATTCCTTCTGCAACTCCTTGGTTCACTAATTTCTTCCCACCTAAAGCACCCCCTCCCCAGGTACTATTCCCTGCAACCACAGGAGATATAACATCTGTCCTTATACCTCCTCCCTCAAATCCATTCAGGAACCCCAGCGGCCCTTCCAGGTGAAATGGAGGTTCGCATGCACCTCCTCTAACCAAATCTACTGCTTTCAATGTTCCCAATGTGGCCTCCTTCATATTGCTGCGACTAAGTATAAAAGGTGACCGCTGAACACTCACGTTCAGTCTGTCCAGGCCTGCTGTGCTCTCGTTTGCTAACAAGTTTCACTCTTCTCATTCCCATACTGACCTTTCTGTCCTGGGCCTCCTACATTGCCATGGTGAGGCCACATGCAAACTGGAGGAACAGCACCTCATATTCTGTTTGGGTAGCTCATAACCTAACGGTATGAACATTGAATTTTCCAATTTCAGGTAACTAACCAAACAACAATGACCTCCCTCTTCTCCTCCCTCATTTCATCCCCACCTCTCTCTTCCCTGTGCCCACCCCCCCCCTTGAATTTGCAGCCACTCACCAGGCTTTGTCCTGTTGCCCCTCTCTCCACCCCCAACCGCCAACCCACCACAATCATCCTGACGAAGAGTCCCCGCCCAAAACACTGCTTATCCATGTTTTTCAGAGATGCCGTTGACCGGCTGAATTACTCCAACTCCTTGTGTCTTTTTTTGTAAAGCGGCATCTGCAATTCCTCTTGTCTCCACTAATACTCACTTCCTTGATATGAAGTGGGATGGATGGTTCAGTCATGCTTGCCCTCTCCATTGTCCTCGTCTTTATGTAGCTACCAGGGTAGAAAGCAGATTGTGTTCCTTTGCTGCAGCCCTTCATAATCAGACCATCAACAATAATGTCACCTTTGATGTGGCAAAGCTTTCCAATGTGCTCCACTGGAGCATAATACATTGCAATTGGGTTTGTCAAAGAAGGAGCTTCTAAGAAACATCAGAAATGATGAACGTGAGGTGCAGACACCACAATGCAGCCCATCCATGCTCACTGGATGTTGTCCCCGTGCTGAAGTTAGAAACCCCAAAAGCTAACGGCTAACACCATTTCCAAAGGCCTCTTACAACATCAGCAGCAGTAATTTGATACTTTTGACTGTTTTGGAAATCAGTGCTTCTGCGTCCGCAACACTAATAATGATTCAACCTTCATAAAAGATTGAAAATGATCAAAATAAAAAAACAGAAATCAAGCTAATTTAGACATGCTAAATTGAAGTTTACACCGATATAATAAGTTACTTTTATCAACCTTTGTACCATGATTGTAGGACTCCTCATTGAGATCTTGTTCATGAGGAGAATGGGTTGAAATTTGCTGTAGAAACAAGGAACTGTAGATGCTGGCTTAACAAGAAAAGACAAAAAATGCTCCAAATTGTCACCTATCCATGTTCTCCAGGAATGCTGCCTGACCTGCTGAGTTACTCCAGCATTTTGTGTCGTTCCTTGAAATCTTGCTGCCTGGTATCAGTAACAAAGGCATTTAGTTTTGATGTGTTAAATCTTTGTTGCAGATATGAACAGAATATCTGGAACCATTCTTTTCTTTCTATCATGGCAAAACTCACATTTGTCAAGTAAACCTTTTCCCATTTAGATTTAATTATTTTTCCATTCACAAAACTGCATCTTAATAGGAGACACAAAGTGCTAGAGTAACTCAATGGATCAGGAAACATCTCTGGAGAAAAAGGATGGATGATGTTTCGGGGCAGGGCACTTCTTCAGACTGCACCTATCCACAGTTATCACCTATTTATTTTCTCCAGGATGCTGAATGAACTTACTCTAGCATTTTGTATCTATCTATCTACCAGTATCTGCAGTTCTTTTTTATGGCATCTTAATAGTAGTTCACACAAGAACACACTAGTTCACAGGGACGGCACGGTGGCACAGTGGTAGAGTTGCTGCCATAAGGGGCTGTCCCACTGTGGTGACCTAATTGGCGAGTTTAGAAGAGTTTTCCCTCGACTCATACTCGCAGCATGGTCGACATGAGGTCCTCGGAGGTCTTTGTAACTTTCCTTCATGCTCGAGAGTAGTCCCCACGTATTCGAGGCCTCAACTAGGTCGCGGCATATTTTTCAACATGTAAAAAATGGTCGACATGGAAAAAATCTATATATTTTTTACTTGTAGGTTTAGTCAAAGTAAGTCGTAGTAGGTCGGCATGTTATTCGTAGATAATCGAGGGTAGTCGAAGCTAGCTTTCAACATAGTTGAAGGAGGTCAAAGAAGGTCTTCTACATAGTTGAAGGAGGTCTTCAACATGACACTTTTTCAAACTCTCCTAAACTCTTCTAAAATCGCCAATAAGGTCACCGCAGTGGGACAGCCCCTTTACAGAGCTTACAGCGCCAGAGATCAGGGTTTGATCCTGGCTACGGGTGCTTGTCTTTAGTTTATTTTAGAGATACAGCACGGAAACAGGCCCTTCAGCTCACCGAGTCTGCGCCGACCAGCGATTCCCGCACACTAACACTATCCTACACAAACTAGGGCCAATTTACAATCTTTACCAAAATCAATTAACCCACAAACCTGTACATCTTTGGAGTGTGGGAGGAAGCCAGAGCACCCGAAGAAAACCCCCGCAGGTCACGGGGAGAACGTACAAGCTCCACACAGGCAGCAGCTGTGTACGGAGTCCGTACGGAGTTTGTACCTTCTCCCCGTGATCTGCATGGTTTTCTCTGAGAACATCTGTTTCCTCCCACACTCCAAAGACATACAGGTTTATAGGTTAATTGGCTTGGTATAAATGTAAAATAATCGTCCTGAGTGTAGAACAGGATAGAGTTAGTGTGCGGGGATCGCTAGTCGGTGCGGACTCAGTGGGTACTATACCTCTAAACTAAACTAAAATATTTCTGATACACCCAACCATCCACTTTGGCAACCATTCCCTGTTTACAAGACTTGTTAAAGTACAAGTAAGTTTCTAAAAGTGGTCTGTTTTGATATTGAGCACCCTGTATGTTTCATGCAGCCTGTTGGGTTTGAGAGTGGCTTGTTTCTACTCCGATTTTATGAAATCTGCTGAGGCTGATGAGGCCATTGTGGGAACCTCAGACACTTCCGTACATGGGGCAGAAGATGCCTGAATGGGTGGGCGGAGGGCAGTTTGTGAGGTGCTTTGCTCCTTTTGCGGTTGCCAGAGGGATTCTGAGTGATTTTTAAGCAAGACACAATGTTTTCAATATTATTCTAAATTCTCCTCTTTCTCTTTGATTACTCATTGGCCAGAAGTTGCTATAAATCAGTGGGAATGTTGCAATTCCTTCCAGGAGGCATTGAGCAATCCTTAAATCTTTTCTTCTGTCCGTGTGGTAATTGCTTTCCATATCAAAGCTTGCAATAGAGTGTTTGTTTTGGGAGTCTGGTATCGGAGCAAGTAAACAATGAAGCCTGCCCAACGCAGCTGACTTGGTGTAACCTGGGCCTCCATGGTGCTGGCTATGTTGGCTTGGAAGAGGTTTTTTTCTTTGAGTGAATTTGGAAAATTTTGTTTACATCTGTTTACTTTGAGTGAATTTGGATAATTTTGTGGGGACAGCCTCAGTAACAAGTATCTAGTGTCTTGAAGACTTCCAGAGAAGCAAGGCTGGTAGGAAAGTGAACTAGGGTTGTACCTTCCGCACCCTCAAGATTAGCAGTGGGAGGTATGGAGTAGAAGTAGACATACTTGCCTGGTAGACATGAGCCTGAACAGCACCTTGCGAACCATCACTGCTCCAGTCGAACAGCTCCCTATACTTGCAGACATTCCGCCTGCAGGGATCAGAAGGCAAGCAGCAAATATGACACTATCTCGTCGTGCCATGGTCGCAGATCACCTCCTCCAGCAGGCTACCAGCAGAGAGCAGAGGGCACTCCAACTGAAGTCCCGTCACCCTTTTGCTCCATGTGGAAAACAACTCCTAGATTCCATCCAGCCAACTGAGACAAAAGCACACTGGATAGCCACAAAGTGGTCACAGGAGTGGAAGGCAACCTCATCTCCATTACAGTTACATCTCTTCACCAGGTAAAAACTGTCCAGGGTCTGACATCCCCAGAGGATCATGGGTGAAGCTGAACACCCACTGGAGTTGGGTGTTTCAATGCCAGCATGTGGAGATGGGGGCTCCGCCAGAGCCCAACCGGTGAATGCGGAGCAGAACAACAGACAGCCAACCATGTTATCTCTGGGTGCCTGCTCTACCACCCACTAAATAGAGCTCAGGGCCTGGCAGACATTGACGCAGGGACAATAACCTGACTGCTCAACACCCGGCTTGAGATCTAACCATTCCTTTGGTTTATGTTTCATTCGCAAGAAGAAGAAGGTTAGCAGTGGGAGGTGTCTTTGGGGCACAAATGTGGCCAGGCCAGGTGTGGGATGTTGGTTTGTTGAACGATCCAGACGATCCAGATGAAGGCGATGGCTGGAGGCCCTGCAGAAGCATTGGGCTTGCCTGGATTGGGTGCCACTCCATAAAACCTAGTGCGCCGACCAGTCCTTAGAACCTTGGAAATTATGCCAAATTTGGTGACTTGAAAAATAATTTCAGTGTTTTGCACATGGGACAATAAAGCACCATTGCACCATTGAACTGTTGTAAGTAATCCAGGTTTTGTAAGAGTAGGGCAGGGTTTACTGCTGTCCCACAGACTGTGAGCTTTATGTCAGGCCTGAGGTTGTGATCTTCAATATTCTTTTCTTCAATTCATCCAAGACTATGAAGGCACTTTGAAGGGCAATGGTGAATGTTATCATCGATGTCTGGCTTGATGAGAGTGGTTCCCGAAAATAGGGAAATGGTCACGTTTCCAGGGTCTCATTGTGAACCTTTCTGGTCAGAAGGCAGTTCTATGCAGCAGAGGCAGGTAATGGATCTTGTCCAGTGGAACTGAATGTAAGGTCCATCCTGTTATAGGCTTTGGTGAAAGCACTGACCTTTGCTTGCAACATTGCTTCTGAGCACATGCAGAAGCAGATGTCATCTGCATACTGAGGTTGACTCCTGATCTTTGGGTAATCTTAGTTCTGGAGTGTGGTCACTGTACATAAATCAGTTTGGCTTCATTGTGAAGATTATGTCCAGTCACGCAAGAGGTTTGTTGGTGCTGAGGTGCAACATTGCTGTGTAAACTGATTAAGAAATAATGTTGGATTAATGATGCAGCTTTGTTTGTTACTGGTCTTGAGTGAGATTGACTTTGTTGCAGACCTGCTGGCGAGAATCATGACTGCATCACGGCTGGTGTGGCTTCTTGCATTTTAATGTAACAAGTCACTCATGAATCATATGTGTCTGTAGATTGATTGAATTGACACTATGATTCAGGGAACAGCTGATCGATCACTTGGGGAGGGAGTTGAAGAAAACCTTGGTGATAACTTTCCATGTGGCCAATAGCAGGGAGATCCTAACGTAGCTACTGCAGTGGGATTTGTTGCTTTTCTTCAAGTTGGCCACAATGACGGTGTTTCCGACGTGCCCTGGTGCATCTTCATTTTCTCAAGTGTGGACGATGTGATTGTGGATTTGTGTCTGAAGCTCTTTGCCGCCAAGTTTTAGAAGTTCAGCAGGGACACCATCTGCTCCTGAGCTTTATTTATTTTTAATTGAGATATGGTCTTTTCAACTTGGAGCCACACAGTGACACTGCGGTAGAGTTGCTGCCTTAGAGCGCCGGAGACCTTGGTTCAATTGTGACCATGGGTGCTGTCTGAACGGAGTTTGTATGTTCTCCCCGTGACCACGTGGATTTTCTCCAAAAATGTACAGGTTTGTAAGTTAATTGTCTTTGGTAAAATTGTAAATTGTCTCTAGCGTGTAGGATAGTGTTAGCGTACGGGGTGATCGCTGGTCGGCGAGGACTCGCTGGGCCGAAGGGCCTGTTTCTGCATTGTATCTCTACATTAAACTTCTTGTTGGACAGGCTTGTGACCACAAGCCTGGGTTGAATAGGTTGCTGTGGTTGGCATCAAGGGCAGAGATGAGGCTGAGGAGGTCTTCAAAGAATCCTTGCAGTGAGCACTGATGGCCTCTCACTCTGGCGATTTCACTCATTCTTGGCTCCTAGTGAATGGAGCCTTGCGGTGTTTGCATCACAGATGGCCCTGACACTGCTAAATAACTCGCGTATGTTATGGCTGTCATTGAGCTGGTGTGGCCATATAAATTCCAAGCGCATGTGTCGATTTCTCTTCTGACGACTGGAGGTATTAAAACGACAGGTGCTTTATATAGTAGAAAACAAATCACAATGTTTCATAGAAGTTTGGTTTATCATCACCCTCATGAGGCTAGGTTTATGTCACTGGTAAATAATTTTTTCAGATCAGAAAATCATGAGCACGGGGCACACAACTTCCTTATGTATTGCTGTTTGCAGTGTTTATTTACATGCGTAGAAACATATGAATGAGGAGCACAAGTCGTTGCTCCACCCTTTAAGCCTGCCTCACCTTTAATAACATTAAGGCTGATCTGAATGTAATTTCAAATCTGCATTTTAGTTTACCTGGGGTAATATTCCACAGCCTATCTTGTTGAATATCTGAAACATTACCTGTTCAGCAATGTTATAAATCAATGGACTTCTCTGAAGACTGGGGCAGCTCAAGGACCTATGACTGACATGTTTCAATCTGTATGTGCATCAGTAGGTGGATCTTTGAATTTAACAACCAAAGGGCAGAGACCTGAGCACTTGCAGTACTGGAATTAGTTCAGAAGACACAGAACACTGTATGTTGACAAATTAAATCCAATTTCATCAAATTATTTTAACAACAGAAGTATGATGCATTAGACTAACCCCTACTCATATTTAATTTGGGGTCAACTACTCTGAATTCATGATTGATATTAATAATTGTTCTGCAATTGTCATCGCCAAGCATTTAACAGGGAATGGCACTGAGACTGTACATAAGGCCGTTGCTTAATCTTTAGCGGCTGGGTGATTTGCTGTATTTTGGAGTTATTCAATTAAGCTGTGCGTCAGAGATGACAAAATAATAGTGTGAATATATGATTCCTACTTTGGTTGTTTGCCATTATAATTTTGTTTTAAAGACTTCACTTCGAGAGGTGTATTGTCATCTAATACCATTCTTGGCAAATAAAAAACACAAACGCCATAAATCTGCAAAAGGAAAACTATTAAAATATGCCAGTCTAAAAGAAGGCTGTAGAATTTCACTCTAACCATATTTAATAATAGTAATTATGACAGATGTGAACGCATCAACATTTCTTCAGACATCTTAAAGATTACAGAAGAGATGTATCTTCTATTGAACAAACACTAAATGTCTTTTTGTGATTGTTACTTTGCATCTAACAACCACATAGCAAGAGTGTGCAATTTTGAGAAGTGCATTTTCATTTAATATTATCGTGTGAATGGAAAAATTAATAGATCTGCTGACCTTTAAAAGACCATCAACGTAAGACAAGCTATTTTTTGTAGTCTGCCATCCATCATTGAGGAGGAAATAAACAACCAAATCATTAAAATAAATTCTAAATTTAAATCTAAATAAAGTATATGAACAAGCAAATAATATTTGTCAACATCTGCCTGGTGCTGGTCAGGAAAAGATGCACACAACCTGGTTAAACCATATAAAGTCCGTCTCATTAGATTGAGAATAAGGGGTAGGCCATTTAGAACTGAGATGAGGAAAACTTTTTCACACAGAGAGTTGTGAATTTGTGGAAGTCTTTGTCTCGGAAAAGAGTCAGATTGGATCAAAAGATAGTTAGATAGAGCTCTTAGGGCTAGCGGAATCAAGGGATATGGGGAGAAGGCAGGAACGGGGTGCTGAATGTGCATGATCAGCCATGATCAAATTGAATGGCGGTGCTGGTTCGATGGGCTGAATGACCTACTGCATCTATTGTCTATGTATCTATGTATCGTCAGGAATTAATAGTGGGAGTTTGATCTCTCAGCCTACCTAAGTTCAAACTCATTGCACCAGTCCTGGGCTTTGGTGACAGAGAGGGATTGATGGGCATGAGGCACCGGCCAGTGTGCTTTTCTCCATTCATGGGCTATCTACCCACCTCATCTCCCTTCCATGAAAGAATTGAGAATTTTGAGAACTAGCAACAGATTTAGGAAAGCTGTCCCACAGTTTGATAGAAACAGAAAATCTCCTTCAATTGTTTTGCACATTATCCCATTCAAATAACTTACATGGGGCCAACCCACGTTTGTCTTTATGTGGGTAGCGGTCCTTGTTTCAGGCCCACACAGGCCATCTGTGAAAAGGTTTTTCCTCATCTCAGTCTTAAATGGCCTAGCCCTTATTCTTAAAGTGTGACCCCTGGTTCTGGACTCCCCCAACTTGGGGACCATTTTTCCTACATCTAACCTGTCCAATCCCTTAAGAATTTTATGTTTCTTTTCGATCCCCTCATCCTTCTAAATTCCAGTGAATACAAGTCGTGTCAACCAATTCTTTCATTATATGTCAGTCCCCCCATCCCGTGAATTAACCTGGTGAATCTACGCTGCACTCCCTCAATAGCAACTAAGCTGCACTCCCTCAATTTTGTGAGCATTGGTTTAGTATCTCCCTGAATTTTGCTCCATGGCCTGCAAGCACCTCTTCTATGTATTCTGTTGCACAGTACAGTTGGATTTCTTGTTATAAGTTACATCTACAGCATATGGTTTCTGAGGAACTAGCCATCCGCCTTTCATTCTGTGAACTTTGTGTTCGGGTAAGCTTTGTTTGTCTCAATTGTGAGCTATTTGCATAAATATTGTGTAATAGGGCTACAATTGATGGCCAGAGCATTAATGTCAACATTCAGTTCATCCAGTCTTTCAGGACGCCACAAATCTATTTATAACTTTATCAGCATCTTTGGTGGTTGACGTTACTTTTCTGTCAGTTTTGGCCAGCCAGTTGAATGCCTTCTGTAGGTGCTAGCATGAATCTTATACTAATAAGCTCATTAACACATTGTATCATCAATGTGCAGTCCAGACAGGTTCTTTAGGGCCATCTTCTTTTAAGTCACCAGCACAAGCAGTGAATGCCGATATTTTAATACAATTACAATGCTGATGAAAGATGACATAGGTTCAATGTATTAATGCTAAAACAGCTTTGTGTGCTAAAATAGTTAAGTTAACAATCAGATATCTGTGGTGAAGGAACAAATTTAAAGTGTTTGCCTCGTGAAGGGGTGGAATCTGGAGACTTGAATAATTACGTTCTGACATGTGAACTGTTTCTCTCTCAAGCGATGCTGCCTGACCTGCTGAGTCTTTATATATTTTTATTTCAGAATTCCAGTGGCAAACATTTTGTTTTTTGTAAGAACAAATTGTTTTATTCAAAACTAAAATCTGTTGAGTTGCTAGAAAAACTCATTTAATTACCCAACTATTATTTTCATATAACTTGCAAATACAGGTCCACCACTGATTGTCCAGGGCTGTGGTTCCAGAACTTTTCTGGATTACCCGTTTTGCCGGACCAACAGAGGTCATGCCCTCTGAGAGGAGTCCAACTGTACTGGGCCAGTCCGCTGCGGGGTCGAGCTATCAGCCCGCAAAGTTGGCCTCAGAAGCCGGCTATGGGAACAGATCTGCCGGCTCTGGCTGGGCTGAAGTTCCAGAGCCCCAGCCACAGGGGGCAAATTCGACACACCGATTGGCGCAGTAGTCCCGATGAAGTAGAGAATGGCTGCATCACATGGCCCAAGCACCATATTTCTGGAGGAGAGTGGGGGGGGGCTGGGGTGGTGTCAAGTGTGCTCTAGTCATTTTGTCCAGATTTAAAGAGGTGCCAGAACACCAGTTGCTAGAAAATCTGAGGTGGACCTGTACATGTTTCATCTTCACTTAATGGAAAGAATGATTATCCTAATTGTAATTTTCCTGAACTTTCAAAACATTTTTGTTTTGCAGAGATGCCTAAAACTTCTGTAAATGTTACTCACCTGACTGTAATTAAAGGTGGAGACGTTGCTATTAAATGCAGTGCCACAGGACATCCAAATCCAACAGTGGACTGGGAAAAGCTTAAACTCTACTCAAGTTTCCAGGTATAACCAAGATACTCTCATCATTTAAGTATTAGTAACACAAATCAATATTTTAAAATTTGTCCCCAAATTTCTGCACATCTATTGCAAAGGTTTGCCTGCAGAATTAAGTTTCTAGATTGGGACCAGTGTGCCTTGGTGTCTGGATGTGAGGTGCTGAAATTCCACCATCAATGGTTATCGTTGTTCTTACAAAGTGCCAGTCCTGCACTTCCTGTTGTTGTGCTGGGAAATCCACTTGCTGAACCCTCACTAAGTTAGACAGGAACAGGTTCAGCTTCTCCATTCCAATGGAGGGGAGCAGGTTAAACCACATTTTTATAAATTTAATTGTGATAATTTCGGTTTAATTGGTTTGTCTTTTTATATAATTTTTTAAAAAATTGAAGTCGCTTTAAATGAAATTGTGCATTTGAAATAATTCATAACCTGTACACAGCCTCTCTGACCACATTTTTTAAAATATATTTCAAAATAGACTTTATTCAGGTAATAAATATATACAATACATGAACCGTGCAAAAATTCATCCGACATTTTCGGAGGCTATACAAATTATTCAATACAGTCTACATAAATTGCTCAAATTTCACAAATTTATCCCCCATCCTTGCCACTCATGTGGGCTACTGGCAAGGGATCCCTTCCCTTATTTTGAGGGGCATCTCCACCACATCCCTGACCATTTTTTTTTTTTTAATTTCAAAATAGACTTTATTCAGGTAATAAATATATACAATACATGAACCGTGCGAAGAATTCACCCGACATTTTCGGAGGCTATACAAATTGTTCAATGCAGTTTACATACATTTCTCAAAACAAATTTCACAAATCTGTCCCCCTCCCGTGACACTCGTGTGGCCCCCCAGCGTGGGATACCTTCCCTTATTTTTGAGGAGCATCTCCCCCATACCGTGCCCCCCATGTCCAGCAGCGGAAGAACCCTAGACTGTGGTCCTCCCCCACCGAGCCTTGGCGTTGGCTGCACCGAGCTTCAGTTCGTCCCTCAGCACATACTCCTGCAGTCTACAGCGGGCCAGTCAGCAACATTCCCTGACGGACATCTCGCTCTGCTGGGTGGTGAACAATGCTCGGGCAGACCAAAGGGCGTCTTTCACCGAGTTGATGACCCTCCAGCAGCACTCGATGTCAGTCTCTGAATATGTTCCTGGGAACAGTCCGTAAATCACAGAGTCCTCTGTGACGGAGCTGTTCAGGATAAAGCGTGCCAGGGATCCTTGCATACTTCTCCAGACTCTCTTTGCAAATCCACACTCAGTGAAGAGGTGGGCAACCGTCTCCTCCCCATAGCAGCCTCCTCGAGGGCAGCATGTGCTGGCAGTGAGGTTCCGACGGTGCAGGAAGGATTTGACTGGGAGGGCTCCCCTCACCACCAGCCAAGCCAGGATCAAATCAGGTTTTTGTTTTTTTTTTAATTTCAAAATATACTTTATTCAAATGATAATTATATACAATACATTAACCTTGCGGAAAATCCATCCGACATTTTCGGAGGCTGTACAATAGATCAATACAGTTTAGACATTTCTTTCCCCCAAATTTCCACAAATCAGTCCCCCACTCGTGCCACAATGGCGTGGGATACCTTCCCTTATATTGAGGGGCGTCTCCACCATACCGTACCACCCCTGTCCAGCAGCAGAAGGGCGTTAGACTGTGGCCCTCCCCCACCGAGCCTTGGCGTTGGCTGCACCGAGCTTCAGTGCGTCCCTCAGCACGTACTCCTGCAGTCTGCAGCGGGCCAGTCGGCAACATTCCCTGACGGACATCTCGCTCTGCTGGGTGGTGAACAATGCTCGGGCAGACCAAAGGGCGTCTTTTACCGAGTTGATGACCCTCCAGCAGCATTTGATGTCAGCCTCTGTATGTGTCCCTGGGAACAGTCCGTAAATCACCGAGTCCTCTGTGACGGAGCTGTTCGGGATAAAGCGTACCAGGGACCCATGCATTTTTCTTCAGACTCTTTTAGCAAACCCACACTCTGTGAAGAGGTGGGCAACCGTCTCCTCGCCATAGCAGCCATCCCGAGGGCAGCGTTCGCTGGCAGTGAGGTTCCGACGGTGCAGGAAGGATCTGACTGGGAGGGCTCCCCTCACCGCCAGCCAAGCCAGGTCTTGGTGCTTGTTGGTGAGTTCTGGCGATGAGGCATTTTGCCAGACGAGCTGGGCAGTCTGCTCAGGGAACCACGCCACCGGGTCCATAGAGTCCTTTCCCTGCAGTGCCTGCAGGACATTCTGTGCTGACCACTGCCCGATGGACATGTGGTCAAAGGTGTTGGTCCGGAAGAACCCTTCCAACGACGACAGATGGGGCGGCAATGTCCAGCTGACTGGCACATTGCGTGGCACCTGCGCCAGGCCCATCCTTCGCAACACCGGGGACAGGTAGAACCTCAGCAGGTAGTGACACTTGGTGCCCACGTGCCTTGGCTCTACACTCCGCCTGATGCAGCCACACACGAAGGTGGCCATCAGAATGAGGGCGACGTTGGGCACGCTTTTACCCCCGTTGTCTGCCGACTTGTACATTGTGGCCCGTCGCACCCGGTCCATCCTCGACCCCCAGATGAACTGGAAGATGGCCCGGGTGATCCCTGTGGCGTATGAGGGAGGGACAGGCCACACTTGTGCCAAGTACAGCAGCCCCGAGAGCACCTCACACCTGATGACCAAATTCTTTCCCGTTATGGAGAGGGAGCGTTGCCTCCACAGCTCCAGCTTCCTCCCCACCCTGGCTATCCGCTCCAGCCAATTTTTTGTTACATGCCTCAGCCCCCCCGAACCAGATCCCCAGCACCTTCAAGAAGTCAGGCTTGATGGTGAAGGGGACGGAAGATCTGTCGGGCCAGTTGCCAAAGAGCATGGCCTCGCTCTTCCTGCGGTTTACCCTGGCTCCCGTGGCCGACTCAAACTGGTCGCAGATACTAATCAGTCTGCGAACCGACCCTGGATCCGAGCAGAAGACAGCGACATCGTCCATGTACAGGGAGGTCTTTACTTGAATGCCCCCACTGCCTGGCAATGTCACTCCTCTTATGCCAGCATCCTTCCTGATGGATTCAGCAAAAGGTTCAATACAGCAGAAAAACAAGACAGGAGAGAGAGGGCAACCCTGCCTAACTCCAGACAGGATCAAATCAGGTCATGCTTTCCTTACAGAGGTTCTCTATGGAAACTTGGGTTTGGAGGGCAGGAGAGTGGTGAGCTTGTGCAGCAAGTCACATCAAGGAAGTGCTGGGTCAATATGTTAACAGCATTAAATTTCCTTTGTGATTTTCCACTCACATGTGGGTATCCCACATCCATCCTATAGGTGGAGCCACCTGCTGGGGTGCAGCTCCCATGGAGTGCTATTAAGTTCAATTATCTAAAACCAATAAAATATTGCACTTTCTTGATGTTGTGCTAATCCCTTCTTCAATGGAAGCTGTTAGTAAAGGGTACCTTGATCACCAGGTGGAAAGATGAATTATAGAAACCTAACGTTGTAATTTGGACAGTTACATCTTGTCATTTCTCTTCAGTCTACAGAAGCTTCCAGACCGCCAGTAATATTAAAACTGAACAACATTTCTAGTTCTGACAACGGGCAGCAGCTTATATGCACAGCTGAGAATGTAGTGGGAGAATCAATAGTTGTTGTCAATCTGACTGTTTTTTGTAAGTAAATAGTACTTCTATTGCCTTGTTCTTTATTTAACTTTTTATACATAAAGTAAACGCAGACAAAATCAAATGCTGTTGATAAATTAAGATAAAAGAAATTCTATATTTTATGCTTTGCAACTTAAAAGTCTGGGTTTAAGTTTCAAGTGGATTGTAATCATTTGTTATCTCTCTTTGGTGATATTTTATTGTGTTTAACAAATATTGGAATACAACACATTTAGAACATAAAAATGTGCAGCCCATCGGCCCACAATGTCTGTGTCGAACATGATAAACTAATCTAATTTGCTTGCATGTGATCCATATCCCTCCATTCCCTACATTTCTAAAACCATCTTATTATCGCATCTGCTTCCATCACCACCCCTGGTTTACCTTAAAGGATGGCACAGTGGCGCAGCTGGTTAAGCCCCTACCTCACAGCGGCAGAGATCTGTGTTCGATCCTGACCTAGGGTGCTGTCTGTGTGGGTTTCAACCAGATGCTCTGGTTTCTTTCCACTTTCCAAAGAGGTTGTAGGTTAATTGGCCTTTGTAAAATTGCCCTTAAAGTGTAGGGAATGGATGTGAAAGTGTGATAACATAGAATCTCTGTGAATGGGTGATGAATGGTCAACAAGGATTCAGTGGGCGAAGGGACTGTTTCCTTGATGTATTTCTAAAAAAAAACTAAACTGAAGCATCTAGTTTTTGAAATTTTCACCTTGGGAAACAGGTTCTGTCTGTCTACCCTACCTATGTCCCATAGTTTTACATATCGGGTTCTATCAGCTCCTCCTTCAGCCTCTGACGCTCAATTTTGTCTAACCTCTCGTTATAGCTAATTTCTGATGATGCAATGAAAAAAAAATGATGTCTGTTAAATAATTGACATAGGAAATACCTTCTCAAATGGCACAGAATTACTCAGAATAAGACGGAAGACTTCATAGAACATGTTCTTATAAAGTAATCTGGTTGATCACATGTGATATTCTTTGCTGGTTCAAGGAGATGATGATATACAAAAGGCAAAGATCATGGGATGAGGGATTTAACCTTGTTAAAGCCTGAATATTCTGGAAGCACATTGAGTACAAGCCATTCTTGCCAGCTTTGTCATTCTTTGAGACATTCTGAGATTGCACCCATTAATACATTTGTTTAGATCATGTATTTGGTTTAAAGAATAACATTGTCAAACAATTCACAGCTAAGGTAGATAAAGCATATTGAGCCATGAAGGGAGAAGTTAAAAGCCCTGGCCTAATTGTCAGAGTTGATATTTTAAAGGTTGAGTGAAGTTGGTGATGCAAACGCGTAGTGAGAAATTTCCATGCCGCAAAATAGATTTTGCCAACAGTGGTGAAATGGAGTGACAGAGCTTTGTAGAGTTTGTTTTTAATTCTCACATATCTGATAACTGCGCTGTGATATTATAACCTACACAACAACTTATGTACCACTGAGTTTAACTATTTATATTATTTTTTTACTTCTAGTTCCTCCCAAGATAATATTATTGGGTGAGGCCATCCCAGATCATCGCTGGTGCATTCCTTTCAGTGTAACTGGTAATCCTCCACCCAGAATTCAATGGTACCACAACAATTATCCCCTGAATGAAACTGATTTTATACTGACCCAGATTCATGAGGAGAATATCAGTGAGCAGCATGGTTGCCTGCAGCTTGATAATCCGACCCATCTGAACAATGGGAACTACACTCTGTGTGTGAACAATGACTGGGGTCAAGACAAGGGCACAGTATATGCCCACTTCATGCACCATCCTCCTGGTTCAGGTGGGTATTTTATTATTCTTTGTCACTGTTGCTGTTGTATATAAAACATCCGACCGTTTATTTGTGTACCGGTATTAATATATTAAAAATACAGTTATAACCATATAACCATATAACAATTACAGCACGGAAACAGGCCCTCTCGGCCCTTCCAGTCCGTGCCGACCATTTGTTTTCCCCTAGTCCCATCTACCTGCACTCAGACCATACCCCTCCATTCCCTTCACGTCCATATACCTATCCACTTTACTCTTAAATGTTAAAATCGATCCTGCCTCCACCACTTCTGCTGGAAGCTGATTCCACACAGCCACCACCCTCTGAGTAAAGAAGTTCCCCCTCACGTTACCCCGAAACCTCTGTCCCTTAATTCTCATGTCATGCCCTCTTGTTTGAATCTTCCCTACCCTCAATGGGAAAAACGTATCCACGTCAACTCTTTGTCTATCCCTTTCATCATTTTAAAGACCTCAATCAAGTCTCCCCTTAACCTTCTGCGCTCCAAAGAATAAAGACCTAACTTGTTCAACCTTTCTCTGTAACATAGTTGCTGGAACCCTGGCAACATTCTAGTAAATCTCCTCTGTACTCTCTCTATTTTGTTGACATCCTTCCTATAACTAGGCGACCAAAATTGTACACCATACTCCAGAATTGGTCTTACCAATGCCTTGTACAATTTTAACATTACTTCCCTACTCCTATATTCAATGCTCTGATTTATAAAGGCCAGCACACCAAAGGCTTTCTTTACCACCCTATCTACATGCGATTCCACCTTCAGGGAACTATGCACAGTTATTCCTAGATCCCTCTGTTCCACAGCATTCCTCAATTCCCTACCATTTACCATGTAATAGAAAGTTGTAATAGAAACATAGAAACATATAAATTAGGTGCAGGAGCAGGCCATTCGGCCCTTCGAGCCTGCACCGCCATTCAATATGATCATGGCTGATCATCCAACTCAGTATCCTGTACCTACCTGCCTTCTCTCCATACCCCCTGATCCCTTCAGCCACAAGGGCCACATCCAACTCCCTCTTAAATATGGCGAACGAACTGGCCTCAACTACCTTCTGTGGCAGATAATTCCACAGATTCACCACTCTCTGTGTGAAAAACGATTTTCTCATCTCGGTCCTAAAATACTTCCCCCTTATCCTTAAACTGTGACCCCTTGTCCTGGACTTCCCCAACATTGGGAACACTCTTCCTGCATCTAACCTGTCCAACCCCTTAAGAATTTTGTAAGTCTCTATGAGATCACCCCTCAATCTTCTAAATTGCAGCGAGTACAAGCCAAGTCTATCCAGTCTTTCTTCATATGGAAGTCGTGCCATCCCAGGAATCAGTCTGGTGAACCTTCTCTGTACTCCCTCTATGGCAAGAATGTCTTTCCTCAGATTAGGAGACCAAAACTGCACGCAATACTCCAGGTGTGGCCTCACCAAGACCCTGTACAACTGCAGTAGAACCTAAGGGTCTGAAGAAGGGTCTCGACCCGAAACGTCGCCCATCTCCTTCGCTCCTTAGATGCTGCTGCACCCGCTGAGTTTCTCCAGCTTTTTGTGTACCCTGCAGTAGAACCTCCCTGCTCTTGTACTCAAATCCTTTTGCTATGAATGCCAACATACCATTCGCTCTCTTCACAGCCTGCTGCACCTGCAGGCCTACTTTCAATGACTGGTGTACCATGACACCCAGGTCTCGCTGCATCTCCCCTTTTCCTAATCGGTCACCATTCAAATAATAGTCTACCTTCCTGTTTTTACCACCAAAGTGGATAACCTCACATTTATCCACATTATATCTGCCATGCATTTGCCCACTCACCCAGTCTATCCAAGTCATCCTGCAGCCTCCTAGCATCCTCCTCACAGCTAACACTGCCCCCCAGCTTCGTGTCATCCGCAAACTTCGAGATGTTGCATTTAATTCCCTCATCCAAATCATTCATGTATATTGTAAATAGCTGGGCCAGCACTGAGCCTTGCGGCACCCCACTAGTCACTGTCTGCCATCCTGAAAAGGACCCGCTAACTAGATATTAATGCTAACTAGATATTATAGCTTCAAAGAACCAATTAATACAATATAAAATCAGTAGCAGAGGTGGAAAGGAGAAGCCTAGATCAGAATAAGATGTGCCTTAAATAATTATTTTACCATTGAGTTATAACCAAGCCAGTGGTTGATCAATTTTACACAACACACAAAAAATGATGTTTGACTCTGTCTCAGGAAATGTGAAGACAGATATAAAGATTAATTAATTAATAGTGTCAACCTAACTTGTTTAAACTGGTGTATTATATATATGAAGACAAAGGAATAAAATTTGTCTGGGTCATAGAATACCCTTCTCATTTAGTTGTAGGATGGTATTAAACGTAGTCACCAATGTGTGTGAGCATAGCTGACATTTAGAACGTGCCCCATGTTCCATGCTTTCGTAAGTGCAGTATTTTAAACAAGCAGGTGATTGCACAGAAAATGTAATGGTACAAATGATGATTAAATTATTATTGTGGTGATAGCCTGTTTCTCTTGCATTCACAGATGTGAATACTATATTTATGCAAAAATTAAAACACTATATTTTTAGACTACATAGAACTGTTTCATGTTAAGCTGTTTCTTGGGTTGTCGTTTGCTTGAGACAATTTCCATCTGCACACATTCTCTAATTACTAGACAAAAGACAAACTAGAAGACAGGATGCATCAATATTACATCTATCCCGCCAGAAAGAAAGTTTTGGACTAAATATTAACTTTTCCTGAGTTTTTTTAGGTGTTCACTTAGGTAATTCAACTGGTCACTCCTTGGAGCAATTTACACTTGCATATTTGATATCATTCCCATGTCATTTGCATATAGAATTATGTCATTCCCCTTTTGGAACATTGTGGGAGAAATTAGACTAAATAGACTAAAGGAACTGTCCCACTGCGGCAACCTAATTGGTGAGTTTAGAAGAGTTTGCCCTCAACTAATACTCACAACATGATCGACACAAGGTCCTAGGAGGTCTTTGTAACTCTCCTTCTTGCTCAAAAGCTGCCACCGCGTACTCGAGGCCTCAGCCAAGTCACTGAAAAATGCCCGCGAGTAAAAAAAGGTTTCCATGGAAAAAATCAATATTTTTTTACTCGTAGGTTTAGTTGAGGTAGGTCGTAGTAGGTTGGCATGTTATTTGTAATTAATCGAGGGTAGTTGAAGGTAAAGCTCGTTGAGGAAAAAAAAGGTAAGTAAACCGACCAGTAATGTTAAATACCTGCTAAACTTTATTTCTTCTTAAAAGTGTCAACCCCCCTTCTCCCACCCCCCCCCCCCCCCCTCTCTCCCCGCTCTCTAAAGGACTTACCGTAACTGTACCAGCCATCTTTTACCTTCTTGTTTATCGCGGGTGTGAATTTCAGACAGCGCTCCCCTGCTTTCCCTGGCCCCCGCCTTTGCAGTGTGTGTGTGTGTGTGTGCGCGAGCGCAGATGGTCGATCCGGCTTGCGGTTTCATCGCTGACGGTCGATCAAGCTCGAGGTTTTTCTGGCGGGTGCCCTCGAGCTTGAAGGTCGAAGACAGTCGCTGAAAAGTCGCGTTAGTGGGACAGGCCCTTAAATTGTCCAGTGGCCATTATTGGGTTTTTATGGGATAACTATATTTTAGCAGATAGATAATTAGATAGCACTTTGTGTCTATCTAAGGTATAGTGTAGGCTGCAAAAGTGTCAGAACTAATAAGGTTTACAAGAATGATCCCAGGAATGAGTATCATGAGGAGCTTTTGTCGGCATCGGGACTGTACTCGCTGGAGTTTAGAAGATTGAGGGGGACCTCATTGAAACATACAGTATAGTGAAAGGCTTGGATAGAGTGGGTGTGGAGAGGATGTTTCCACTAGTGGAAGAGTCTAGGACTAGAGGTCATAGCCTCAGAATTAAAGGACGTTCTTTTAGGAAGGGGATGAGGAGACATTTCTTTAGTCAGAGGGTGGTGAATCTGTGGAACTTGCCACAGAAGGCTGTGGAGGCCATCAGTTGATATTTTTACGGCACAGATAGATAGATTCTTGATTAGTACAGGTGTCAGAGGTTATGGGGAGAAGGCAGGAGAATGGGGTTAGGAGGGAGAGATAGATCAGACATGATTGAACGTCGACTTGATAGAAACATAGAAACATAGAAATTAGGTGCAGGAGTAGGCCATTCAGCCCTTCGAGCCTGCACCGCCATTCAATATGATCATGGCTGATCATCCAACTCAGTATCCCGTACCTGCCTTCTCTCCATACCCTCTGATCCCCTTAGCCACAAGGGCCACATCCAACTCACTCTTAAATATAGCCAATGAACTGGCCTCAACTACCCTCTGTGGCAGAGAGTTCCAGAGACTCACCACTCTCTGTGTGAAGAAAGTCTTTCTCATCTCGGTCTTAAAGGATTTCCCCCTTATCCTTAAGCTGTGACCCCTTGTCCTGGACTTCCCCAACATCGGAACAATCTTCCTGCATCTAGCCTGTCCAACCCCTTAAGAATTTTGTAAGTTTCTATAAGATCCCCTCTTAATCTCCTAAATTCCAGAGAGTATAAACCGAGTCTATCCAGTCTTTTCTTCATAAGACAGTCCTGACATCCCAGGAATCAGTCTGGTGAACCTTCTCTGCACTCCTCTATGGCAATAATGTCCTTCCTCAGATTTGGAGACCAAAACTGCACGCAATACTCCAGGTGTGGTCTCACCAAGACCCTGTACAACTGAAGTAGAACCTCCCTGCTCCTGTACTCAAATCCTTTTGCTATGAAAGCTAACATACCATTCGCTTTTTTCACTGCCTGCTGCACCTGCATGCCTACTTTCAATGACTGGTGTACCATGACACCCAGGTCTCGCTGCATCTCCCCTTTTCCTAATCGGCCACCATTTAAATAATAGTCTGCTTTCCTGTTTTTTGCCACCAAAGTGGATAACCTCACATTTATCCACATTATACTGCATCTGCCAAACATTTGCCCACTCACCCAGCCTATCCAAGTCACCTTGCAGTCTCCTAGCATCCTCCTCACAGCGAACACTGCCCCCCAGCTTAGTGTCATCCGCAAACTTGGAGATATTGCCTTCAATTCCCTCATCCAGATCATTAATATATATTGTAAATAGCTGGGGTCCCAGCACTGAGCCCTGCGGTACCCCACTAGTTACTGCCTGCCATTGTGAAAAGGACCCGTTTACTCCTACTCTTTGCTTCCTGTTTGCCAGCCAGTTCTCTATCCACATCAATACTGAACCCCTAATACCGTATGCTTTAAGTTTCCAGGTTTGATGGGCCGAATGGCCAAATTCTACTCCTATCACTTATGTCCTTCTGATCTTAATACAGCAGCAGTGAATTTGGACTTCTGCAATGGAAGTCCCATACTTAGCTTCGGTTTTAACATGACTGAAATTTGCAACATTGGTCCTGTGATTGAAATTGAGGTTGGAATGCCACAGAAAAATCCATCTAAATACCCATTGCGGCATGCTGGAATTTTAAAGCAAGTTTATTTGTGACTTTGCTGCCTGTAGTATGAGAAACAATGTCTGGAATGTTTCATGAGGTCATTTTTGGGATATTTTTTTCTTTGCAAGACTCCTTTTACAAAAATGTTTGGCCCTTTTAAGAAAGTAATTTGCCATTTCTTCCCATACATCATTTTGCATCACGTTATTCCTTTGATTATGTTACTTTTTATTGGCCATTATTATTTGAAATGCATTAATTTCATACAAATCTTTTATTCTTTTGGTAACCTTCATCTTCTGTGGTGGTTTGATTCTAATGGATTATTAATTACATTAATATTTTCATTCCTTGGTTTCAAAGTCCCTTATTAGTGTTATAGTCAGTGTTATATCACCATGATGATGCCATGATGTGGCAGTTGCAAGTCGAGTTTATTGTGATACTCTGAAACTGATGAACCATTTCCCTGCTGTACGTAAATTTCCTTGTTTTTATCTCATTTGTGAGTCATAATTATTTTTCCTGGTTTGAGTAATGGCTTAATAATTAAAAATAATGGATTACTATTTCATAGAAGCAATATTTTTCATATCCAAGAAGAATGGATATGCCATGAAACTCTGCAACACATAGTGTAGTTCAGATCAAACATAAAGGATGAAGTAGTTGTGGGAATTTAGTTTATGCCATGTTTGGGGTATGGTCTCATTTTTGAACTGTTTAACCATTACTGGGAACACTACTGGGAATTTTGATGCAGATCCAGACATTAGATTGATTTATAATTTTTCACAAAATCCCAATTGTTTGAGATATGTTTGTAATTTTTGTTTTAAGAAAACAATAGTAATTATTGTCAATAGTGTAAGACTATTGATTTATGACCATCTTTGTGTGATATCCAATACTTTTATGTAGTTCAGCAAAGCATTAATAATAGTGGATCAAAAATAATAGTAGCTCAAGTAGACTTCTGGCATAGGATGTGATAGATCAGGGAATTTAACATCCTCAGGTTTAAGATTTTCAGTAGTGATGGAGTAAGAAAAATAATTTGCAAGAAAATATTCCACATTGTCAGTAAGGTAGTCTTGTGGCTTGTGCTAAGGTGGATTCTATATGGAAATAGTAAGAAGTCGGATAGAAAATTGTACCATTCTCTGGTCCAAAACATTTGTTAGTGTAGAGAAGATAGAAGCAGTGAAAAGGTGGCAAACAAAGAGATATGCAAGATCAAAAAGCAAAAAATTAGGTATTTTACTATACCAAGGTGTATTTGAATTAGTTCTGCATGTGGTTAATCAAAATTCATGTCAGTTTGAAGCACTAAATGCAGCAGAGAAGCAATGTGTTCTCCTTCACTCTTATTGATTTTAATAACACTGATCAACTGAATGAAATATTGAAAGGAGACACTCCATTTAAAGTCAAAGGTAAAAAGTTTGGATCAGTGAAAGGTATTGTACAGTGGGATAACAAGGAAATGGCAGACAAGTTGAACAGGTACTTTGGATCCGTCTTCACGAAGGAAGACACAAACAATTTCCCTGATGTACTAGTGGCCCGAGGACCTAGGGTGACGAAGGAACTGAAGGAAATTCACATTAGACACAAAATGATGTTGGGCAGACTGATGAGACTGAGGGCTAATAAATCCCCAGGGCCTGATGGCCTGCATCCCAGGGTACTTAAGGAAGCGGCTCTAGAAATCGTGGACACATTTGTGATTATTTTCCAATGTTCTATAGATTCAGGATCAGTTCCTGTGGATTGGAGGGTAGCTAATGTTATCCCATTTTATAAGAAAGGCGGGAGAGAGAAAACAGGGAATTATAGATCAGTTAGCCTGACATCGGTGGTGGGGAAGATGCTGGAGTCAATTATAAAAGATGAAATAGCGGCACATTTGGAAGCAGTCACAGGATCGGTCCAAGTCAGCATAGATTTACCAAGGGGAAATCATGCTTGACTAATCTTCTGGAATTTTTCGAGGATGTAACTAGGAAAATGGACAAGGTAGAACCTGTGGATGTAGTGTACCTGGACTTTCAGAAAGCATTTGATAAGGTTCCACATGGGAGATTAGTGGGCAAAATTAGAGCACATGGTATTGGGTACTGACATGGATAGAAAGTTGGTTGGCAGACAGGAAACAAAGAGTAGGGATTAATGGGTACCTTTCAGATTGGCAGGCAGTGACCAGTGGGGTACCTCAAGGCTCGGTGCTGGGGCCGCAGCTATTTACAATATACATCGATGATTTAGATGAAGGGATTCAAAGTAACATCAGCAAATTTGCAGATGACACAAAGCTGGGTGGCAGTGTGAACTGTGAGGAGGATGCTATGAGGATGCAGGGTGACTTGGACAGGTTGGGTGAGTGGGTGGATGCACGGAAAATGCAGATTAATATGGACTAGGCCAAGTGTGGACCTATTGAGTAGCAATGTTACAAAATTTTGAGATTTTAAAAATCAAGTCTGCAATTTATCCCATCAGATAAAGCATAAAAATAAGTTTAATTTGACAACTACTCCACTTTCATATCTTCAGTATTAAAAAAGTTATAGCAATTTTCATACTCTGAAATTAGCATCTTGTTCCCTATTGCTTATCCATTGACTTAACTCAAAAGCTGTGATCAAGGACAGTCAAAAGCCCATAACTTTCTTAAAAATTAAGAGAACTGAATGACATTTTCAGTTATTATAGATTGAAGCATTCTGAAACAAATATGAAACAATCTTACTTGTATGACCTGAAATTAAAGCATATAATTAGTTAGTTACCTAATTGTAGCTAATTACAAAATTCAATTACTAGATCTAAACATCTATCCATTTCTTAAGAAAATATTAACATTTTTAAATAGCCTGTGTCCAAATAACATTCACACAAGAATTCACAATATAACATGATTTTTAAATCTCATTGTCATGAATTTATAGGCCAAATTGAAGGATTTGTTTAATTCCAGTAAATTAATGGCCATTTAAATCATCTTGCGAGTGGGATTTTGTGGAATGCGATTGATTGGAACGTTGCAGTTTGCGGTGAATTTAAACCCCATATCGACATGAAAAATACTGCCGGTTCGTATCTTTTCTAAGTCACTTTTTCGCACCATGAAATTTTGATTAAAGGCATCCTAAGAAGCACGTTTATATGTAAAAATAAATGCCGTACCTTGCTTTGTCCCGTACGAGATCCTTTCCGTTGTCGGCATTGACGGCATTAGAAGACGCTTTTTAATTTACTCCTGCTATTAAATTATCCAGCGTAGTTTAAAAAAAACTTCATAAAACAAATGTCAGAGCGATTTTTCTTCAGCAATTAAACAGCCTGACAAAGATCGATATGAACAGGCTGGAGAAAATGGCATTTTAAACCCGCCCCCCTCTCAAAGGCGCCAAAGTCGCGCACACGGCCAGTGGCAGAACTGCAGTGCTGCTGAAGGTAAGTTTTATAACATGCCTACATTGAGCCCGTTCCCCCAACGCAATATTCCACCACTTACCCTTAGCCCTCAACTACGCCGACTCGGCTGACGTGTTCCCGTTGTGATGCCAGAGATCTCTGTTGTGACGTGAGTTACGGCAACAGTCACCCAACTGCGCAGGCGCGACCGGCAAGTGGGAGCACGAATGCGACGTTTCAAAAGTTTAAAATGGCAATAACATAAAATATAAAATCAATGTGAATGCATCGCATTCTCCCTCTTCAGTTCCCTATTCTCCTCATTCATTATCTTCCCACTCCCTACCCTCCACCAACCCTCCTCTGCATCCTCTGCTCACCCACTCCCCTCCTCTCCTCTCTCTTCCTCCCCTCCATTAACTCACCATCCCTCTTCCTACCCCTATCCTCCTCCATTCTCCTTCATCCCCACTCCCTCCCCTCCACTTCACCCTCCCCCTTCTTTCCCTTCTCCTCTCCCACCTATCCCACACCCCCCACTCTCCCTCCTCACCTCCCCCACTGCCCTCTCTCCCTCTATCCCCCACTCGCTACACCCTCCTCTCCCACCTCACCACCCCAGGATCTCAATGTAAACCACCGCCTGCCCCGTTTTCTCCACCACGTCGTTGATGAAGTTGTACTTGAGGCAGGGGCTGTCGGGGGGACGGGCCGAATGGCCTGGAGCTGGGGGCTGGGAAGGGAGAGGCCGAGGCTGCGGCTTAGTCCTTGCCCCGGGTTTTCTCCTCTCCCTCCTTGCGGGCCCGAAGCAGAAGCTCCGCCGTCACCAGACCTAGCCACAGCCTCAGAGCCGCGGTCATTTCAAATCCCACACGCGTGGATACCGGGCCCACTGCGCACGCGCGTGGAGACTTTCAGTTATTTTAAAACCCACATGTACGATACCGGGCCCACTGTGCAAGTGTGTTCATTTCATGCCGCTGACGGGCAGGGCAAGTGGAAAAGTAATTTTTTAAAGTTCAATGGTGAGTAAGTTGTGTCAAGAATTATAGCAATATCGTGTTCCGTTTTGGCGGAGTTACCAGAACACGCACGCATGCATACAAACAAACAAACAAACAAGATGAGTGTTTTAATAATATATAGATATGTGATGTTTTCCACTTTAGGGTGAAAACAGGAAGGCAGATTATTATCTGAATGGTGTCAAGTTGGGAAAAGGGGAAGTACAAAGAGATCTGGGGGCCCTTGTTCAGCACTCACTGAAAGGAATGTTGGCCTTCATAACAAGAGGAGTTGAACACAGGAGCAAAGGGATCTTTCTGCAATTGTACAGGGCCCTAGTGAGACCACACCTGGGGTGTTGTGTGCAGTTTTGGTCTCCAAATTTGAGGAACAACATTCTTGCTATTGAGGGAGTGCAGCGTCGGTTCACCAGGTTAATTGCCGGGATGGAGGGACTATCATATGTTGATAGAATGGAGCAGCTGGGCTTGTATACTCTGGAATTTAGAAGGATGAGAGCATATCTTATTGAAACATATAAGATTATTAATGGATTGGACTAGCTAGAGGCAGGAAACATGTTCCTGGTGTTGGGGGAGCCCAGAACCAGGAGCCCCAGTTTAAGAATAAGGGGTAGGATGTTTAGAACAGAGATGAGGAAAAACTTTTTTACCCAGAGAGTTGTGAATGTGGAATTCTCTGCCTCAGTAGGCAGTGGAGGCCAATTCTGTGGATGCTTTCAAGAGAGAGTTAGATAGAGGTCTTAAAGATATTCTTGCCACAGAGAGAGTACAGAGAAGGTTCACCAGACTGATTCCTGGGATGGCAGGACTTTCATATGAAGAAAGACTGGATAGACTTGGCTTGTACACGCTATAATTTAGAAGATTGAGGGGGGATCTTATAGAGACTTACAAAATTCTTAAGGGATTGGACAGGTTAGATGCAGGAAGATTGTTCCCGATGTTGGGGAACTCCAGAAAAAGGGGTCACAGTTTAAGGATAAGGGGGAAGTCTTTTAGGACCGAGATGAGAAAATCATTTTTCACACAGAGTGGTGAATCTGTGGAATTCTCTGCCACAGAAGGTAGATGAGGCTAGTTCATTGGCTGTATTTAAGAGGGAGTTAGATGTGGCCCTTGTGGCTAAAGTGATCAGGGGTATGGAGAGAAGGCAGGTACAGGATACTGAGTTGGATGATCAGCCATGATCATATTGAATGGCGGTGCAGGCTCGAAGAGCCGAATGGCCTACTCCTGCACCTATTTTCTATGTTTCTATATGGTGAGAAGGCAGGAATGGAGGGTACTGAATGGATGATCAGCCATGATCACAGTGAATGGCGGTGCTGGCTCGAAGGGCTGAATAGCCGACTCCTGCACCTATTGTCCATTGTCTATTAGTTAACAATGGAGTTTCTTCAGATTTTTATGATCTATTAATTGAAACAAAGTATAGTACCTCAAAGAATAGATTTCATTATTTGACGGGCAAATAAAGCTAAATCGAATCTTCTAGGAGAAACCTATCATGAAAAAGCAAATGCTGCTACAAGCACCACAAAGTCACTTCCATGCCTTGTACTGCAACTCTGAATTCTTTCCACTGATTGGGAATAAATTCCTAGACAAGAATGAATATAGGACAAAATATATGGGTTTACGTAAGCATACAGATGAAACATAAAAGTTGCAAGATTTGATGATGTACATATTTGTGAGATGAATCACACTGGGCTCTATTCTTTAGTCACATTTTAGTTTCAATTTTAGTTCACTTTAGTTTATTGTCACGAAGCATATAAAGCAAGCAGATGGCGATGAGAATCAACATGGATCGTGCATTGAGGTACCACTGGGCTTGGGCTGAGCATATTTGCAAAAACGTTCCAGCCAGTGTTATGTAACAGAAATACAACTGATTACATTTCATTTTCCCTTCCTGAGGGAGGTTGGAATGACTTTACATGAATTGTGGGATTTTCCTTGGTGCAATGCCACTGCCTGCAAGCAAACCACACATCAACCTGGTGATGGATCACAAAGACATTTCTGTTCCTCAAACTCAGCCTAGTCTGATATACAGTTCATTACATCCAGTCTGCTGGCAGTGCTGCTGGTGACATCATCCTGTGCACCTCAGCTGTGCCACTGAAACTACTCAAAGGTGGCTGCTGGACAACAAGGGCTCTCTGTTTGGCAACTTTCAATCCGTTGGATTCATGCTTGCTCTTAATGAAGCAATCCCATCAGTCTTATCCATCCGATTATTTCTCTACAGTACGGTAACTTTCTCTCTCTTGCACATCCATCAACTCCTCTTCAATTGTTTTGCCACTTACATACACGAGGAGTAGTTTACAGTGGTCAAATAATATATGGGATGGGGAAGGAAACTGGAGCACCTGGGAGAACCCAGTGTGATCCGCGGGAAGACATGCAATCTCCACACGGAATAATAACTGAGGTTAGGATTAGGTTTATGCCTGGGGCTGTGAAGCAGCAGCACTATATGTGGAGCCACCCTGATGACAATGATTCTGATACACACTCTGAACACAGGTGGCCAGCACAAATGCACAAAAGCTATGCTGCGCCCCAATATGGAATAGTCCATGTCATCAGCAGGCCTGGATTATTCTGCAGATGTCCTGCACTCCTCAGAGTGGCTGCCAAGACTGGTGCATGTTGTACAAAGTCAGCACTGTGAGCATACGCTACTTCCCAACAGCAATATGTCAAACACGAGGTGGGAGGAAGAAAACGATGAGAAATAAGTGGGGAAGGGGAGGAGGAGTTCACTATAAGCCCTTTAAGCCAGGCTTTCTTTGCATGACATTTCCCAATGTGAGACTGGTAAACAGTACTCTAATTTCCCATTCAAAACAGTCCTGCACCCTGTTTCTGATAAACAAAGGCAACAGAAAATAAATATTTCAAACAATATTTACAATATCAGGTCAATAGTGTGTCCTCTGCTAAGGAAGAGGAATAGGTAGGAGAATATTGTCATCTTTATTAGTTTTAGCCCTGCCACTGAGTAATACATCCTTCATGATGGAGGCCTAGACAGAAAGGTTGACATTGTCTTAACTATTGCTATAGTGCGGCAAACTGGAGGAAAAGCACCTCATATTCCGCTTGGGTAGCTTACAACCCAATAGTTTGAACAATGAACTTTCCAATTTTTGGTAAATTAACTAGAAACACTGTCCTCTCCTCCCTTTCCAGCCCTCTACCTTCCCTGTTTTCCCTTTCCCCTTCCCCTTCCACCCCCCCCCCCCCCCCCCCCCCCCATCTCCACCTTCTCACCTATAATCCTTTCTCTGCTTATCTCACACTTTTTGGTCTTTCCATTTCTGGTCTTTGACCAACCATCTGCCAACACAAACCCCCTCCCCTCACCTACATCCACTTATCACTTGCTAAGCTTTGTCCCTCCCCCACCTCTCTTCCAGCTTTCTTTCCCTCTACTGCAATCAGTCTGGAGAAAGGTTCCTGACCCAAAACATCAGGTATTTGAAGCTCGATTCATGCATTGTATTTCAGGAGGGCTCGATGGCCTCTGCAGATAGAGGTCTACAATGCACCTTCTCTTCTAGACTCTGCAGTACCGCAATGGAAAACCATGATGTCGCTCTACGCTGCCTAATCCCAATCTTTCCCAGATCAGCATCTGTTGTAGAATTCAGACCTACATCCGCTCCAGTTATAATCTCCTTTTAAGAGGCGCAGGCTGACTTTATGTTGTACAGACCAGCTTTGAATGGAGCCAGACTCTCACAATATTGGGTCCCCTGTTGAGGCTTGCAGCCAATAAATAGTATGGTTAGTACAGGCCGTATACAGCAATTATGTACTTAAATGGTCTCTGCAAAGTGGCCTTGCTACAGGCATAGCAATCAATTTATGCAGGCTACAGGGACTATCCAAATCAGCCAAATTGATTTTGAAATAACGGAGGTATTAAATATTTTCCAGCATTTCTACAAGTGGTGGTAAAAGTAGAATGCAGGTGCAATAGAGGAAATGGTGACAGTTGCTAAACAATAGTTCAGAAACAAGTTGCTGGAGTGCAATTTGTGTGGGTTTCATGATATTACTGATGTCCCAATGTACTGATATTACTGATATCCCAATGTTGTTGCAAGAAATTAGAAAAAACATTATGGAGGTTCTGACCAAAATTTTCAACTTACATTAAAGTTTCTGTTTGTCTTGACAATGGATCAACATTAAAACTTTGGAAATAAGACTTATTAGGAATAAAATTCCTATGCACAACTAGCACTGGAGCAGTCAGTGCTTTGCCACAGAGCGACTCTGTGGTGACCCAGAGGCAGCAATGCAAGTCAATGTTGTCCACTTTTCTCACCTCCTTCACCATGTACAGCCCGGGCTAAATACAGGCACCAGTCAATCCCTATCTGTACAATGCATCTGGAAAAGAGCAGAAGGGAATAGGAATGACATCCATGTTGACCTGCAGCCAGTGACAGAAAGAGTTCAAGTCATCCAAGAAGGAGTTTCCAAAATAACTTACTGTTGTCATCATGATCTCTGCTTGGTCTCATCATACTCTTCCATTTATAAGCTATCTAAATGCCAGATTTTCAGGAATGCTGCTGCGCTGGGTTTAGATCTGAAACCCTAAGGAGAATTATGTTACCTCTTTCTTGCCTAATTCCAATGTAATTCCAGTGCCTATCACAGGTGCAGGCCCATGTGCTCATTTCCAGGGTATCTGTTTGGAGCCAAAGTTGAATTTGACACCAAATCTCTAAGCACAAGACAGAGAACTTTGATTCTTTATTTCTTCTGCATGAACATTTTTTAAGATCAAATTTAACAAAAGTTAACAAAATTAAGTTCACAAAGTAAGTGTATGTGGAAAATATCTAACCGATAATGATTTTGTTTTAAATTTAGGCAATGAACCTATCACAGACCCTGGATTTTATGGTAAGCGAAGGATGTCCTCCTATTTATTGTAAGATATAAACTGAGAAAAAACATTTATGTTATCATTCTGCTTGACAAAATGTTGAGAAGGCTCAATGTCACAGAAATGGAGTATAACACCATTATGAACATAAATTGTTAAATTCGTCCAAAATGATCATAGGGTGATTATTTACAAATAGCTTTTTTTCTGCCCTAAAGATTGAAGTAAAGTAGTTTTATTTGTGTCCAACTATTGTCCAATTCTGGTGCTGATGGTGCATTATTGCAGAGGGAACTATTCTATCCTATAACATGAATAGGTTAGGTTTTTCAGTGATGGGTTATTTAGTAATAAAATCTGAAGAACCTATCCATGTTCTGCGGAGATGATGCCTCACCCGCTGAGTTACTCCAGCAGCTTGTGTCAATGTTAATTCTATTTCTGTACAGTAGTTACTATTGTTTGATGACCACTAAGAACTATCATCTTAACAAGAAACAGTTATAATAGTTTTGAATAAAATGTTCCAATAAGTGTAATTAAGAAGTATTTGGTATTATTTGGGCCGAGTGAGATACCCAAAATAACCATCATACTTTTGTCTCGAATTGTTCACAATTCCTTGGCTGGTCTGAAAGTCTGTAACTTCAGTGCGTGTGACACCATTATTACAGGAAGCATTACAAACAGGTGGAAGTTTTTACTCTGTTACTTACATGATATATACATTATTGCATGTATTTAATTTCTGAAATTCATCTATTGAAGTCAATCTCAGAATCAATCCAAAACATGAAGCCAATATATTTATATTTAATTCAAGTTATAGAATAGAGTAGAATAGAAAATAGGTGCAGGAGGAGACCATTCGGCCCTTCGAGCCAGCACCGCCATTCATTGTGATCAAGGCTGATCGTCCCCTATCTATAACCCGTGCCTGCCTTCTCCCCATATCCCTTGACTCCACTAGCCCCTAGAGCTCTATCTAACTCACTCTTAAAATCATCCAATGAATTGACCTCCATTGCCCTCTGTGGCAGGGAATTCCATAAATTCACAACTTTCTGGGTGAAAATATTTTTCTCACCTCAGTCTTAAATGACCTCCCCTTTATCAAGGATGAGTTTCAACCCTGTAGAAATGCCATAAGCTCTAATACTTTTTTGTGGCGTCTCATACTATTTTGGAAGACAATGACCTTGTCCATACACTACCACACTGTTGGAATTGATGGTCACTACGCACTCTGTGATAGAGGACAAGAAATTGAAATAAATAATGCTGTTTTGGGGCTGTTGTGATCAGGATGTAATTAAATCCAAGTGCTTTCTTAATATAGATAATTGAATTGTATTAGGTTATATGAACTTGTATACTATAGATAAAGGAAAAAATTGCATAATGTTTGCAAATTATAATTAATCTACTCCCGTGATTGAAATATTTTTTACACTGTTCTTAAGTAGTTAAGCCACACAGATGCACCATGTCTAATCTGATACTGAAATGATGGACAATTTTGCTGTGAGATTGTCTGTAAACTTCCAGTTCTATTTATCTTAGTATCATGTTGTTGACAGTGCGGAATACAATTACAGGAATGAAATCTTATCAGGATTAATTTTGAATCTATCTTAATGCATTTAATCGGATATTAGAAAAGTTCATGAGGGAGAGTGGAGCAGAAGGAATTGTTGATCAGTTGAGGAGAAGTAAGATGGGAGGGAGGCTCATGGAGTGCATAATGTTGTGGGGACCAGTAGTGCCAAACGACTTGTTCCTGCGCCATGCATTGTAAACAATTTTCTATAACGCCAAGCATCCAGTTAATTTAGTAAATACAGTAAATGCTTGATATCACAGACCTCTTTACAAATGGATTTTGGTTATAGCGGACGGCTGCCGACACCACCCGCTGCCAGCACTGCCTCCCCGGCTGCTTCCAGGCCGGGCCTGCCTGTGCCACTGCAGACCCATGCAGCTTCCTCGGCCACTTCCATGCCGCCCCCACTGCCGACCGTTACCTGCACTTTGGCCACCCATGGGCCGCGACCCATGACTCAGCTGATCCTCACCGTTCCTCCGGCAGCCCGCAGGCTGGGGCCGTCAACTCACCTGGATTCCAGGCATAGTTCCAGAATGAGAGTCTGAAGAAGGACCTCGACCCGAGATGTCACCTTTCCATATTCACCAGAGATGCTGCCTGACCCGCTGAGTTACTCCAGCACTTTGTGTCCTTTTGTGTATTAACGAGCTTCAGAAGTTCTTTGATTTTACTACTTGTGCTGTGATACTCCATTACTCGGTAATCCCTACTTGGTAATAGCAGATAATCGGCAAAAACAGACACCACTGCCCCTCCCCACCCTCCATGGACCGTCAATACAAGGGTTTACTATAGTAATATTTTGTGAAATGTTATGCACCTAAACATTTAAAATACATCCTGCATTGTTATTAAAAGCCAGGCCGTAGATGAAAGTCTGCTGGGGGGAATCATCTGACACTGGTCTCCCTCGTATTTTGGAGAGAAAGCTTCATAAAAGTGATGGAGAGGATCTATTAGAGTAAATTGGAATAAGAGAATATTGAATTTATGAAGGTATTGTTAATGTACCATCAGAGCAGATTGATGTTGGATATTGATCCATATTCCAGGGGTTGTTGCAGCTTTGTAATGGTTTCACATGTAAACTATAAGCTCTCTCTTTCAGTCACTGTTGAGGAAGACATAAAATATTTTATCTCTTACTTACAGATGCATATGAACAGGATATGTTTGGCGTGAATTCAGATAATTCAACTGCGATGGGCCCACCTAACGTAACGGAAAAGACAACGGAAGATAGTATGACTGTAAGTATCAAAAGAAGAGATTAGTTAATGACAGACCAGACTTAATCAAAGATTCCTCAAGATTAGAGTAAAATAACATTTTGTAACGTTCTGATAACTTAAGGAATCGTACACTAAACAAATACTTTTGAAATGTGGTCTCTTGTGTCTCATCAGAACAGCCAATTTGTACAGAGCAAGCCATGACAAACAATACTGTGATAACAACCAGACAATCTTTTCTTGTCACTAGTGTTGGTTGCCAGGAGAGCAGTGAGTAGTGAGATATTTTGCATCCATATGGGAGTATAGGCAAGGCCTCGATATATCTGCTTAGCTGAAAGCAGCTCTCAATGTTGTATAGAATGGTCAGCTCTCACAAGTATGTTATCTCTCACAAGTGGGACTAGAACCCTTCAATGATCTGACTTGAAGGTAAAATTAAGTGGATATTAAATGAGTATTTCATAATAACCACAGAAAATCCATAGAAGCAATCATGTTATAGGCTAGTGCTAATGGAGGTCGAAATTTGGGGATGGTTTGGGTAAATCACCTCAGTCATCTAGGTGTATTTTATGGATTGTTGTGCTCCAAAGAAACACTTTCACCAGGTTGGCACATGCCATAGTCATTCACCATTGGTGATGATACAGGATCAACATCACATCCCAGCCATTGTCCCAGAACCTATCATTCAGCTGATGATTACCTTCAGGATTTAAGAGCATTTAATTAGGTTATTTAAATTTGATGATGTACAGAATTTTGCATTTTAGTGTGTACTTATTTAAAATTGGAAATGCTTATGTTATTTAATTTCAATTTCCTCAGTGCCCTGGAAATATCTTGTTGATATTCCCACTGGAAGTATTCTGTATTAAGTAATTGAAACGGTTTTATTGGGTACTATTACATCTTTGTGGTTTCTTGGCAATAATGAATCAAACTATTTTCTATTGGGATCTAATAGTAAACAGACACATTTGCAATTTTCGCCTCTTTAGGTATAGTAACAACAGTTTGTCTCTGCATAGTGTCTAATGTAGAGTCTTAAGGTTAATAGGAAGTAAAAAAATTGCGTGTTCTATGCATACAATCAGCCGAAGCAAATGAAAAATGCGAGGCGATAGCTCTCCTTATTTGCTCTTGCATATTTGCAAGTCTTAACATAAAAATTGGCAATAATGTACGAGATCAGTACCCAGCAGAAAGCTATGAGATCACCATGAGGTTCCCACTTGAGAAGTTCCCGATTCCTTCAGAATTATAGAATCAGAGAGCATGGAAACAGGCTGTTTGGCTCACTTAAGTCCCTACCAAACATCAACAGCCCATTTAATCGAGGAAGATAGTGGACAGTGAAATGCTGAATTGTGATATAAAGGAAGTGGATGGTTTATTGATTGAAAGATACTGCATGGAAACAGGCCCTTTGAGCCACTGAGTCAATGCCGATCATTGATCACCCATTCATACTAGTCCTATGTTATCCCAGTTTAGCCTAACATCTCTGATAGAAAAGTTAGTGGAAAGGACTCTGAGGAATTAGATATATATGCATTTGGGGAGACGGGTTAATTAGGGATAGTCAGCATGGTTTTGACGTGTGTAATTGTGTCTCATTAATTTGATTTTGTTTTTTGAAGAATAACCAAGAAGGTTAATGAGGGCAGGGCCATGGACATAATCTATATGGACTTCAGTAAGGCCATCGATAAAATTTGCATGGTAAGATGCTCTGGAAGTTTAGATCACATGGAATCCAGATAGAGCTAGCTAAATGAATACATTCTCAGTAGCAAGTAGAGGGTGGTGGTGAAAGGTTGTTTTTTTAAGATGAAGAGCTATGACTGGTGGTGTGGCTCAGGGATTAGTGCTGGACCCATTGCTGTTTGTCATCTATATCAATATAGATGAGAATCTACAAGGCATGATTAGTAATTTTGCAGATTACACCAAATCCTGAATAGTGAAGATGGTTATCAATAATTATTGTGGGATCTTCATCAACTGGGCATGTGGACTGAGGAATGGCAAAAGGAGCTTAATTCAGATAAGAGTGAGGTGGTGTATTTTGGGATTTCAGACCAGGGCAGGACCTTCACAGTGAATGGTAGGGCCCTGGGGTGCATTGTAGAGCAGAGGGATTCAGGAGTCTAGTGATTGGTGGTGATTGGGTGGCGAAGAAGGCTTTTAGCACGTTGGCCTTCATCAGTCAGGAAATCGAGCATACACGTTGGGAAGTTATGCTGCAATTGTGGTTACTACGTGTTGGTGAGGTTACACTTGGTGTATTGCATTCAGTTTTGGTCAGTTTGCTATCAGGAAATATGTCATTAATCTGTAAAGAGTGCAGAGAAGATTTATGAAGATGTTGCAGAGCCGGAGCTATAGGGAGAGGTTAAGTAATGTGAGAAAAATAAATGGATTGAATGCACAGTCTTTTTCCCAGGGTAGGGCAATCAAGAACAGAAGGCCTTAGGCTTAAAGTGAGATTGGGAAGTTATAACAGGAACCTGAGGGGTTTTCCTTTTCACACACTGTCAGAAGAAATAGTTGAGGCAGGTGCTATACCAACATTTAAAAGGCATTTGGACACGCTTATAGATAAGGAAGGTTTAGAAGGATATGTGCCAAATGTGGGCAAATGGGACGAGTGAAGATGGGACATCTTGGTCGGCATAGATGAGGTGGGTCAAAGGGTATGTTTTGTGCTCTATGATTACAATCCAAAACACATTGGACTATGTCTGCAGTCTTTCTAAAAGTTGATTTTAGTTGAACAGATAGCTCTGAACAATAACAAAGATATGCAACCTCTATTTGAATCTTGCTTCCATTTAATATTTGCCATTTTCTTGTAAAGATTTGTAGTTCATTGCTATGTCTTTTGCCACAAAGATTTAACCCATTATGTACAGTAGCTGCAGGTCCTTAAAATGTTTATAACATGGAATATGATTAGAAGGATTTAAAAAAATAGACCCGATGGAAAGGTTAATGCTTGGAATACCACGGATAAATAATGACTGAAATTATTTCTATTATCCCAGTTTAATTATTTCTACAAAAATAAAAGGATTTGTATATGATAGTACTTCTTGAGGATGGCATCCTCACAAATCTGGTCATAATGTATGACCATCAGGATCTTTATGAAATATTTTTTTTAAATCATTTTTTAAAAAATGTGCTAGATGGGTGAATAACTTAATTACTGGTTTATTAAATTACAGATGGAACAAATTTCTCCCGGCTTTGGTTCTCTGGCACATTCCAAACCCTCTCCATTCTCCCACAATGTCCCTTCTCTTTCCAGTTCATGACCTTCTAATTGTTATTAAGTCACCCATCTAGTTTTCACTGTTTGAGGGATAAAACTGACTGCTGTGTCCACTTAGTATGTGGATATGCTCCACAAATATTAGGCGCTACTAATTTTATTTAAAAAATATAAATGTTTGCTACAGATCTTGATGGTCAAACATTATGCATTTTCTGGAATCAGTAAGTTAATGGACTAATAAACTCAGATAATATTACAGTCAACATGTAATGGACATCTAAGCACAAATCTTCATTACGCTATAAACAGCAAAGACATTATACTTCATTATACATAAATCAATTCTGCCAGTCATAAAACCCTTACATCCTTGTAACATTACTTAGGTATTGCAAGTAAAGTGCATTATACAATATTTTCTTAACTGAATCATCTACACTGTCAACATATTCTGGTTGCTCCTATTGCTCCAGACCCCAAAGTTGTGTTGTGATTCTGTCCTTGGTGTAAGTGAAACTGATGTTATTGTCCAGCCACACGATGATTCACATTTCAAAGAAATCCAAATTCCATGAGTTCCAGTTAGATTGTGACACTTGGTATATGCATTAACTAGAGAGATGCAAGGAACAGTAAATGCATGAATTTTGAGCAAAACACGAGGTGCTGGAGTAACTCAGCGGATCAGGCAGCAATTTCAGAGGGAATGGGTGGGTCAGGTCACTTCTTCAGACTGATTGTGGTCAGGAGGAGAAATCTGGCAAAGGGAGGTGGTGGTGGGATAAAGCTTGGCAAGTGATAGGTGGATATGCATTATCTATGTCCATTGGTAAAACCCCATGGGATTGGTGCAATGCATGCCTCAAACCCAAGTTGTTGTTGTGACACCCATACCATCAGTTTTTAGATTGTGTACTGACTTTATATAAGCACTGGGTGGTTTGGTTGTCATAGCTGCCCAATGTTGCCAGCATGATAGATGCATCCAATGGTCAGAGCTCAGTTTAACTGAACAGGAGAAGCACAATAATATAGAACACAGAAAAATCTGTTGGGTATCTGCAGCAAAGGATAGTAGAGTGCAGTTGGACTAATGCAGTAGGGAGGGAAAGGACAGGATAATTTAAGGAGGTAACATTAATAACTAGATGAAAGGGTAGCAATTACGATCATCATGCTACCCATGTGACAAATACATTACATTTTATTCATTCCAGATCTCATTCTTTTAATTCCATTTAGCAAAGCCATTTTCAGTTGTTTGGTGTTTGGTACAGTGGAACATAGGGAAGCAAGAACGTTAGCAACAGGGGATTGCATGTGTTATTTGTTTATTTTTGTGATAATATTTTGTGTGGGGATTTGCTTCACAGATCACCCCTTTCCACCCCACCAATCACTTCTTACTTCTTCACTCCGCTACCCCTCTCTTTATATTAGGTATCTTCCCTCTTATGCAGGGTTTTGACTCGAAACATCGGCCATTCCTTTCCATCTACAGATCTTGCCTGGCCCGCTGAGTTCCTTCAGCAGCTAATTTGTTGTGTGGAACATATGCTCTAAATTTTTTAATAGCACCAATCTCAATCTTGAAAGCTGCAATGGGCTCTACATTCAAGGCCTTTAGAAGGCTTGGAAAGTAAGCAGATGAAGTCCTCACCATGAGGCATTCCCATCAATATCAAAACATCATAGAAGCTGTGTTAAAGAATGAGGATCCAGTCTATGAATTTTGGACACTAAATTGAAGCCTAATCAAAAATTAGAACAGATAGGAAGAGTATTGAGGTGGTTCCAATTAAAAGTGTGTGTCGCTGTACTGAAGGACAAGAAACCTGACTGGCTTCAATAGGAAATGGGATAAGATTCAATGGATTTGTAACATTTATGTCACCTTGCATATAATATATAGAATTACATGGCCAAGTGCAGTGAGAAGGGGAATAGTTTGTGGGGATGCAAGAGTGGATGGAGTTGCAGAGGGTTATCCTCTTGAAATGCTGAAAGTGAAGGGAGGGGAAGTTGTGCTTCCTGGTGGAATCTTGTTGGAGCTGGCAGAAACAGTGAAGGAACCGGAGGCCCTCGGACTATCTTGATGTGGGATTGAGGTGTGAAGGGGTGGAATGCCATGGCAAAGGTGACCAGGAAATTAAGAGATTATTAAAGTGACACAAAATATCCGAATTGTCATGGATGTAGGTGGGAGAGGATTGGACCAAAGGAAACATGAAGGAAGGAGAGCAGTTAAGGGGAAAAAGCTGGCCAAAACTATGAGTGTGCTTGGATTGTTCTGCTTGACGTGAACTTATTTTTCTCTCTTTCCCAGTTACCATGAAGAACCTTCGACTTGAAACATTAACTTTGTTTCTCTTTCCACAGATGTTGCTTGACTTGTGCCTGTTTCCAGCCTTTTCTGTTTTGTATTTCAGATTTCTGGTATTTGTAGTTTTTTTAATCTAATTTTCAAAATAGAAGAACCAACTTTTCTTCAAAGAATTTAGAATTTTACAATTTTGTTTCAAACAATGGTTCTATTCCAATAATTTGGAGATAGATTCCAAATACTTTGATCATAACCTTTACCTTTTATTAATTGAGCTGGAAATGTTTGCTAAGTGATGGAATGGGTTTCCTCCATGTCCTCTGGTTTTAAACCTTTAATTATAGACCAGGAGACAATTTTGTATTTAACATCAATTTAAACTACATATAGCAATTTTGATTGAAAGCTTGGGAACGTGCCGTATGGCCCACCAAGCCCACTCCAAACATCAATCACACATTCCCACAGTTTCTATGTTACCCCACTTTCACATCAACTCCTTACTGACAAGGGGCAATTTACGGAGGCCAATTACGCTACAAACCCGCAGGTCTTTGGGATGTGGGAGGAAACCGAAGCACCCGGAGGAAACCCATGTGGTCACGTGGAGAATATGCACACATACAGCGCCCGAGGTCAGGATCGAACCCAGGTGGTTGGCACTTTGAGGCAGCTACCCTACCAGTTGCTTCACTGGGCTGCCTATAATTCTGGTCCCACCAATTTGGTTGAAACAAAAATGTCTTAAGTTCAATAGATGGTAACAGTAACCTACTCGGGTGGAATCTGAGGCCAAAGTTGGAGCACGCCTTTAACATTCGGATTAGATTTGATGACGTTTCAACGACAAGTCTTTGGTTTTATTTCTGGATTTAGCAGGAACCTCTGTGGATAGAAAATAACCAGTCTTAGAGGAAGATAAAATATTTTCCCTTCCTCCCAGTATGCTTTTATTTTCCAGTGCCGTCAGAAGAAGGGTTTCGGCCCAAAACATTGCCTATTTCCTTTGCTACATAGATGCTGCTGCACCCGCTGAGTTTCTCAAGCACTTTTGTCTACCTTCATAGCTGCTTATTTCCAAAGTGAAAAATATACAGAAAAAACTGTACAGCAGATTTGGTTGTCTAATTTCAGAATAACGTATAATCCAAACTATTGTGTTTCCTAATTCCAAAATGTTTTTTTTGTTTTAGATGTATGTTATCGTTGGGATTTCATTACTGATGGTCATTGGGATATCACTAGGGATAGGTATCGTCAAGTTTGGAAAACACTCAAAGTTTGGAATGAAAGGTAAGAAAGTTACAGTGTGTTCTGAATAAAAATGTATTCTTGCAGGAGGCTGGGTGGATAGGTGGGGTAAGGGGAGGGGTGGAATTAGTTTAACCTGCAAATACTAATCACTTAATTGCTAGATTATTAAAACCTCCTGAAAAATATGTTGGACTTGCATTTCGTGCTAATTTTGATTGGTGTTTTGAATTTCATGAAATATTACTCATGGGCTGAATGGACTTGCATATAGACACATAGAAAATAGGTGCAGGAGTAGTCCCTTCGGCCCTTTGAGCCAGCATCGCCATTCAATGTGATCATGGCTGATCATCCACAATCAGTACCCCCGTTCCTGCCTTCTCCCCATATCCCTTGATTCCGCTAACCCTAAGAGCTCTATCTAACTCTCTTTTAAATGCATCCAGTGAATCGCCTCCACTGCCTTCTGGGGCAGAGAATTCCACAAATTCACAACTTTCTGGATGACTCTACATTGTGACCAAACATGAGAAGTGATCATGTGAGAATTTTGTTGTGCCAATTAAGGATGTTTGTAGAATTAAATGTAAAAATCTAGGTGTAGTTTTAGTTAGATACCATACCTTTATCCTCTTTCATCTTAATTTAAGAAATTAATTTAGGTGCACTCTGCTGAATAGTTAAAGTAACTATTAAACTCAGTATGAATTATAGAGTCATACAATGTGGAAACAGACCCTTCGGCCCAGCATGCCCACACCGACCAACATGTCCCATCTACACCGTCCCAACTGCCTGCGTTTGGTCCATATCCCTCCAAATCTTTCCTATCCATGTACCTGCCCAAATGTTCCCTAAACGTTGCAACAGTCCCTGCGCCAACCACCTCCTCTGGCAGCTTGTTCCATACACCCACCACCCTTTGTGTGAAAAAGTTACCCTGCAGATTCCTATTAAGTCTTTTCCCCTTCACCTTAAACCAATGTGACATTTTCTAATAATCTAAAAGGCACAGAATGGTCTGGGTTACATTAGTAAAGGTACACAGGTAGACACCTCCAACTGTCCTTTCTCCACGATTCACAGATATAATCTTATGTTAGCCTTCAATGACTATATATCCTTGCAATTACCACCGGCCAATTCTTCCTGCTCGGTGGTATTAGCAAATGACTCTTGGTCTTTTGTGAGGAACGTTAGCTTCTAAAGCAACAGAATCGATAGGCTTGCTATCCAGTGTCATGTAGCACAGATTTTTTTTCTTTGCATTGCTTCTGAACTGAGAACTGACCTTGACAATTTCATTGCTTTTTGTCCTGCAATGTATCAGATCAAGGTCTTTATTTGTCATTGGAAGCTGCTGCATGTAGAACCACAGCCTAAATGTTTCCAGATCATCCGTGTCTATGCCCTTGTGCCTTTTTGTCTTTTGAATTGAGCATAATAAATTTCCAAACCCCACTGCTTCGGTTTTCAACAGTCTCAATCCTGCTATCTGGATATTCCTCCTTTAATTCTTAAATCTTTCTGTTTATTTTGTTTCTATTTATAGAAACACATAAAACATAGAAAAATAGGTGCAGGAGTAGGCCATTCGGCCCTTCGAGCCAGCACCGCCATTCAACATGATCATAGCTGATCATCCAAAACTAGTACCCCGTTCCTGCTCCCCCCCCCCCCCCCCCCCCCCCCCCCCCCCCCCCCCCCCCCCCCCCCGGATAACTCTTGATTTCTTTAGCCCTATCTATATCTAACTCTCTCTTGAAAACATCAAATGAATTAGCCTCCACTGCCTTCTGTGGTAGAAATTTCCACAGATTCACAACTCCCTGGGTGAAAACATTTTTCCTCATCTCAGTTCTAAATGGTCTTGTCATTCTTAAACTGTGACCACTGGTTCTGGACCCGCAACATCAGGAACATTGTTCCTACATGTAACCTGTCCAATCCTTTAAGGATTGTATATGTTTCTATAAGATTCCCTGTCATCCTTCTAAATTCCAGTGAATACAAGTTCAGTCGACCCATTCTTTCATCATATGTCAATCCCGCCATCCTGGGAATTAAGCTGGTGAACCTACGGTGCACTCCCTCAATATCATTGGTTTGAAGGAGAAATGTGCTTTGTGTGAGGAGCGGGTTCAACCTTAAATAACCCCTGGAAGCTATATAATGCAAAGATTAATTGCAAAGAAAAATTATATTTCCCAGCTTTGTTTCTGATGAATCCTCATCAGGCTTCCTTGCACCCAACAACAATTTCAATGGAAGTAGCATTGAGAGAGTTTGGCATTCATTCCAATCATGGGGGACATCCTCAGCAAACAGATGTACAAATTCAAACATAACATTGACTCACATGTAGAATGGGATCATAATGAATTCAATGAAACTTAAACTTGGTGACTTTTAAATTGTGTATTTAAAGTCAACTAATTTCCATCTGATTGCTAACAAGCAAAAATAGATTGATTTTGCCACAAATGTGTGCAAAAATGCATATTTCTTTTTGGTTGTTTTGCACCCAGTGTTCATTGCTGATGTGATTGAATTGGGATTCAAAGAACTGCAAATGCTGGTTTATACCAAACGTAATACACAAAGTGCATGAGTAACTCAGTGGGTTAGGCAGCATCTCTGGAGAAAGAGGGTGGGTGACGTTTCAGGTCGGGAATAGATGCTGTCTGACCCGCTGAGTTACTCCTTTGATCAAATTGAGGTATGACTGGACTTTGTTACTGTCATAGTTCATTTTGTGCACATGCAGGTTGGTCACATACTGCAATCATTTTAATAAATTATACAACACAGTCCTTCAAGTTTTAAGTTATCAGTAGAGTGGGCACTTGAACTTCATTGGCATTTGTTCACGCACTTTTTACAATACATTCTTCAGGCAATCTGCCCTTAAATTGGTCAGAAAGGGTACTGATGAAAACATAGAAAACCTCTCCAATGCAGAAACAAATGCCAACATAATTAATGTAGATCTCCAGTTTACATTGTCAGACCTATAAATTATGATGACGAGATCATCATCTTAATGTTCAATGAATATCCCTTTTGATTGGACAAAGGGCATCCCCCTTTTCAAGTCATTTCCTTCTACGAATAACTTTTCTATGTCGATATGCATTAATTGCATGACTTTCTTAAGAAATTTATGAAATAAACTAAAGGATCAGTGGAAACTGTTCTGTGCAGAGGGTTATCAGGATTCCCAATACCTTTCTAAAAATATTGACAAAAGCAGAATCATTATGAACTTTTAAATGTAAAGTAGATCAAGATATGAATATTGTTTCAAAGCAAAGGTGCAATAAAACTGAGGGGGAAGGTCTTTCATAACTGACACCATTTCATTGAATGTATCTTTTATTATGCTATAAAAATATACGATTTTGTAAATATGTAAGTGAAAGTTGTTGGAGAGATAACGAATCACAATTCTCCATCCATTTATCTCGCTAACAAGCATCTCGGCTCAATTCTGTCTCACCCAATTGTTCTGCCAAGATCAATAACTCATATTTCAATAGCTTAGCTCTACACAAGCTTCTATCAGCTGCTCAACTCTATTTTGACAGTGCTTTAACTGAGTAACTCTTTCTCTGGTAATTGCATGTTTCACTAATAGATTAAGTATTCTGACTGCATCAAATTTTATCGAGTAATGATCTAAGATTTGCATCTCTGTCAACACTACTGCTTAATCATTCCTTTATTGACTTTACACTATCCAGCACAATCCAAAGAGGTTTCTGTCTCTTCCCAGCATTCGTATGAATCCTCAAAGCAATTATGTAAAGTGGATAAATTGTGGACAAAATGCAATATTGCTGATATTGAGCCAGACTGTGAGAAATAACTGATGGAATAACTTTTTTGTTCTTTAATCAGTTATTTCTCATTGTCTGGCTCAATATCATAAGGATGGCTACCAATACTACTGCCTGCTAATCAAGTCCAATTGTGGACTTAACTATAAGTAATTATCTGAGAACCATATGTTATAAATATTAAAAAGCCTGTTGGTTGATTTGTGAGGAAAACCTCGATGCCTTGTGAGCAGTGAGAGCTCCTCTATTTCAATCCCCATCAGTGCATAAAGAAATCGTTGTATCTTTTATTTGTGCACAATCTGTGTAAGATATACCGTAGGTCAGACTATGTTACTGTGATAAAAGGTAAGATCTATAAAATTTAATTTGATCTAGTAGGGAGCTGAAGAGCTCTCAAAGATGAAGGCAAATGCAGATACTCTGTAGTTTCTTTGGACCATCTTTAATGTATTTTTTGTCCCTCTGCTGGGCATTGGCCGTGCTAAATATAGGCTTGTAACTTGAGATTACTATGTAACATGGAACTCTATTTTTAAATGTCCACCCAGACATAGCAATTGCTTCAGAAGTGAACCACAATTTTATTACACTGAAACTCTCTTTTTCCATTGCAGTTGCATAAAGGAGTCTCAGTGTATTGATTTCAGCTGAACCCATGCTGCATTCACCTTGAATGTACTGATGAACTCTTGATGATTTGAAGCAAAAGGATCCAGTTTATTTTGTTAGGAATGGGCCTAAATAAGCAAGACTGCAAATAATATTCTTGGAAAAAATTAAGTCATTGTTTGAGAAAATTGTTGCTGCATTAAAAATGTGTTGCTGATGGCAAATGCCATCATGAACAGTGTATCATTACTGGGTAGCTGCAACATTACTGCCTGCACTTTGTTAGAACATAATGATGATTCATGAGATTATTATTATCTTGACAAGATCCTAGAATAATGTCGTGCAGAAGACCATTCAGCCCAATTTCAGTCCTGGTTAGGACTGGAAAGTTACATCTAAAGTGCAATAACTTAAAAAAAAGTCCAAGGACGTTTACTTCATTATTTATGTTTGCTTTTATGAATGCGTCTTGACTTCATCAAAGTGAAGGACATTTCAATGCTGGGAAATGCATTGTGGAAAACTAGTATCAACATTAAGCACTTGAGCACAACTTAGTTACCTTCAGAGTGGAGATTTACAGTACATTGTCTCCTGTTTTCTCTAATATAGTCAGGGATATATATCAATGCTGTCCCCATAATCTACCTGCATTAACTCCTAGCCTATTATATATTCACTTCTGACATTTCATAAAAATATGATTTCAAATATGAAGTAGTTTGGAGAATGAGGATAACTTTTCTCATTAACTAAGAAACAAAATACAGGTTGTCCTCAGATTACTTCAGGGTTCCATTCCTGCGAACTGTTCATAACCAAAACAGTTTGCAGGTCAGAAATGTGGCCTTGAGGTGGGTTCCTGCACGGCGGAAGATCCTTGCAGCATTTGGCAAATCTGTACCGGCGATCTCCTAAACACTCGCTCAGATGTACGGGCTGTACATACATTGGGCGTTGGTAAATTGGGGAAGACCATTATCGTAGTTACATTGCTTCTGTAAAAGATGCATTGTAATGAATGCATATAGGAGAAAATGAGGAAAACACAATAATTGTCAAGCTCACTAAGATCTGCTTTTGGTACCTATTGGGGAACAGACGTGAGTTCAAATGCTGAAAGCACGGGGTAATGAAAAAAAGCTGCGTGTGCCTTCATCAATAATTCAACAACAGTGGTTTCAGTTTTCTCTCTGTTAAGACGAGTGCCATATAATCAATAAATCAGTTTCAAGGTCAGAAATGTCTTCGCTCATGTCTGTCTATCCACCTGCATCAAAAAAGCAATACAACATGTTTATGCTATGCATTGCTTCATTGATTAGACTTACCAGCTGGAAGAAATCTTACTTATGCCCTTTATTTTGGAGTTACTAACATGTATCACACAGTGATACCACGAGGCACTTCAAGCTAGTTCTGTGAACACGTCACGTTTCAGTAATATATTAATACAAAAATAAGGGGATAGAATCTACAAATATTTGACTTTTTTTCTCTTTCAGCTTTAATAGAATGTAAAAGTATCTTTGCAGTAAAATTTGTTAAGCTCTTCCCACCTCAATTGTTGTATTATTTCCCATAGCTTAGATGACTCCTAAATGTTAGAGGCAACATTCAGAAACTTAAATTTAGGAGGATCATATATTCCTGCCATTTTGGTGCCCTGAATTCACCTGGATTCATGTGGCCCAACAATCTAGCTGAACGATCAGTGTCTGTTGCTCTCATCATGTGTAAGATGTGCTGGTTTAAATCGAAGATAGACACAAAAAGCTGGAGTAACTCAGTGGGACAAGCAGCATCTCATAAGAGAAGGAATGGGTGACGTTTCGGGTCGAGACCCTTCTTCAGAGAGTATGGCCATGAAAGCAAGACCACACATCCCTCTATCCAGCAGGCCCTTCCTATAGCCCTGTGTGATTCATACACTGACCATGGGAAAATAGATACTAATCTTAAAATTAAAAAAAAAAAAATCAATCACAAACCAATGAAAATGATTAACAGCTTTGCATGTTTAATTTTTTTGTTGTTGTTGCTGATTGCTATTAATTAAGAGTAAAAAAAACAATCATAATTGGGATCACAAGCTTAAACAATTTATTGCGGCTGACATTGTGAGAGAGCTGAGATGAGAGAGTCATTAATCTAAACTGATTTTATCATTAAGTATGCACATTAATTGAACTCAGGAGGTTTTCTCAGCTTTTATTCCCAGTCGAATGTACAGCACTCACTATTTCCACATAAATAACCACCAATCACTCTGTTCAGCGTCCTGCAGTAGAGCAAGTGGGTTTGAATGGTTGGGTGACACTCGCCTACTGCCAGCCAATTGTGCACCTACAGAGGACACCCGCTGGAGCTGCAGCAGCTTTGGATGGTTCTGATGGGTGGGAAGGAGGCAGTGCTTGCGAAACCTGGAACAGTGCAGCAGCCGTTCCTGACTCCACAAGAAACATTCAAACCTACTGCTCCTTGTCCTTCTTTCCAATAAAAGTTTCACTGTGGTCGGATCAGCCACAGATGATGTCTCACTCACTTAGTGGTATAAATGTGGCGATGATGCATATTATGCATCATTGAATGTTAATGGTTATTAAAGTGGATTAGACTGAGCTGGAAATACTCAGCAGATAAGGCATCGCGTGTGGAGAGAGAAACATTTTCGTTGAAATTGGCCCCTCTCTGATGGAGCATCAACCTGCAGCTGGCTTCTATCTGGAGATTAAAGTTCCTGCTCTGCTTTTTATCTTGAGTTTTAAGTATAATTCAGGTTATTTTAATTTGTATTAAATTGTTAGAACTGTGGTGTTAGATTAGGTGTTCAAATCTACCAGCATATTGGCCTGGGATGCTGCAACCTGTGAGTGGTGAAAACCCACTGTTTGATAGCCCGGCCACCTCCTGAAAGAATCCATGACTCAGCTGAATGAGCACCTTGAGATGGGTAGTAGACCATCGATAGTGGAGAAGCCACCAAAATGTACTGAGCGAAGCCTTGGTCTTAAAAATAGCCACAATCCTGCAGTAATGCAGCAGATCAAGACAATTAAATGATATTCAAGATCCCCTTAACAATTGACCGATGTTCATCAACACCTGAAATTACATTTGAGTGGTAAATCTTTGAATAACTGATTGAGCTAACCTCTCTTTTTCACAAGATCAGCTGGAAGTCAGCAGTATTGGCTTAGTGCTAGCGTCTTTGTTTTATCATATCAGTTTCAGTTTTGCGTTGGATAGATGATTTTCATCCGTGTTCCCAACTCAATGGCATCGTGCTCATGCCAATGTCACAAGATTTTGCCCTTCAGTTATCCCAGGGTTTGAGTTTACAATCTGAGCTGAGGTCGGAAGGGTGCTTGGAAGCGAATGAAAGATTAAACCAACAATTCAAGTTGTTACTATGGTACTGATTAAAGAAATGCAGAGGAACATTTTAGAATTCAGATTAACAGTTTTACCCCAACCAATTTAAAAATGGTGGTCAACAGACAATAGGTGCAGGAGTAGGCCATTCGGCCCTTCGAACCAGCACCGCAGATTGTGGAGTGTTAACTGTAAAGATTGACTGCTGCAACTTTTGCATAACAGTCAACCATTTTTAAAGTATTCATTACGTGCAAGTTATTTGATGATGCTTTAAAATTGCAATGTTCCAAGTCCATGTAATAATAATAATTAGTTATATATCTCAATAGAAAGCAGATAATATATGTGCCTGTACAATATGCATATAGGGTAACAGGGTCAAGCAATCTCATCTCTTGTGTTTGATTCCAGGTGGGAAGTCCATTTAATTAAAGTGCTACAAATAATTTATCCACTAGGTGGAGCATTAATTAGAAAGACTTGTTAAGAGTATGTAATTTAATAGTTTGTAGATTAGAGTTTATATTGGTTCTTTCTTTGTCTGCGCAGTGATGTAAAGACCATGGTTAGTGCTGCTGCCTCACTGCTCCAAATGATCGGGTTTAATCCCGACCTTCAATGCTCTCTGTGACCACATAGGTTTCCCACAGGCACTCATGCCTAAGATATGTCCATTGGTTGGTTAGTTGGTACTGTAAAATGTCTCCAGTGTTGGTGATTGACAGGAGAATGAGAGGGAGTGTATAATTGGAATCCGAGAGAATAAACATGATCAGAATGGTTGCATGATGTTCAGTTTAGTTTAGAGATGCAGCATTGAAACTGGCCCATCCACCCACTGTCCATATTATATAACATATAACATAACGTATAACAATTACAGCACGGAAACAGGCCCTCTCGGCTCTTCCAGTCCGTGCCGACCATTTGTTTTCCCCTAGTCCCATCTACCTGCACTCAGACCATACCCCTCCATTCCCTTCCCGTCCATATACCTATCCACTTTACTTTTAAATGTTAAAATCGATCCTGCCTCCACCACTTCTGATGGAAGCTCATTCCACACAGCCACCACGCTCTGAGTAAAGAAGTTCCCCCTCACGTTACCCCTAAACATCTGACCCTTAATTCTCATGTCATGCCCTCTTGTTTGAATCTTCCCTACCCTCAATGGGAAAAGCTTATCCACGTCAACTCTGTCTATCCCTTTCATCATATTGACCATTGATCACCCGTTATATGTTATCCAACTTTCTCATCCAATCCCTATGCATTTGGGGCAATTTTATAGAGGCCAAGTAACCTTTTGGGATGTGGGAGAAAACCGGAGTACCTGGAGGAAATCCGTGCGGTCACAGTGAGAACATGGAAACACCACACAGACAGCACCCAGGTCAGGATTGAACCCAGTTCTCTGGTGCTCTGAGGCATCAGCTCAACCAGCTGTACCCCTGTGCCGCCCTACTTTGATAGCCAGTGTGGGATGAGTTTCTGTGCTAAATAGCTTAAAGATTCATGATTTTGTTCGTAGTAGTTTCATCAATATAAGGGGTAACTATTTAAAGTATAAATTAATTTTCCAAATTGTTAAAACGCTTACTTTTGAACATTGGAAATGTCGTTTCCTTCTATGTTCTTTAACAGTCTGAGTTTTAAAACAAATTAGTGCTGCATTTCACACAGAAGTTTCTGTTAGTTGTGCCAAATCAGATGAAATGTGAAACTGTGTCACTCATTCAGCTAATTGACAGCGACAATGGCCTTAAGTTTATTTGGTCAAGAGAGAGGTGTGCATGTTCCTTGTGTTTATCAAGGATTTGTTGTGGAATTTTTATCATTGGAGGACAGTGATGGTAGAGAATCATTGCGTTGGTGATGTTGAGTGTAAAAAACTCCTAATCGCCTGTGCTGTTGTGAATGAATTGATGATGACTTTGGAGTTAGTTTCAGAATGTTTATATATATTTGATGAGTGAAGTTGGATGTGCTTGGTTCTGGAGCGGAGGTGATGTATATTGAAGAGTTCCCATTTATCTTTTACATTAACTTTAATCCACCAGGAAGAGGGTTGGAGTTGAGGCGAATTAATGCACATTAAAGGTTAGGGAAGGTGTTGGGGTGGGGGGTGATCCAACCTTGATCAACACAGTCTACTCTGATCATGTCTGTTGCAGATCCTCTGGTTAACATCCTGGTTTGCCTGCAATCAAGTTACAAATTCTGGGGGCAGCCAAATTGCAGAATGATATTCTGAGCTGCCAGTTTTTCAAATTTTCCATAGAATTACTGTGGTCAGTAATTTCAACAATGTTGGATGAACACATCTGTCCCAATCTCATTATTTCCCTTAATGTATTTTTCCTAAATGAAGAGAGTTTGGCAGTGGGTTGAGGTCAACAGTGAAAGATGGAATCTAAGAGAAATTTGCAGTGTATGACGGTAAGGTGATACCCAATAGCAGGAAGATAGAAATGGTGAGTGATCGTAAAGAGTTTTATTGAAGTGTGGGGAAAGAGTAAATATGACCAGCAGACAATATCTGATGACAATAAAATTGAGATTATTGAGAGAAAGCATGCAAAAATAATATATTTGCAATTTGGTGTGTAGAACAAAGGAGACACTCAAAAGTGAAATAACCTGTGTTGACAAGTAATCAATATAATGCAAAAGAAATAAAACCAACTTGGACAAAATAATTGAAAATCCATTTATTGCTGCCACTAAATGCTGGGTAGCCAGGTAACATTGTCACATGAAGCTGGATCCTAAGATTCATGTCTCTGGAATTATGGGGATATGTCAATTAGCAACAAATGTATCTGTTTTCTTAGAAATCCTCATGTCTAGATTTATTACATTCCCATTAACCATTTATTACATCCCATTAACCAATCAGAAAAGCTTAAATACCTTTATTCATTTTGGGCTATTTAAATCCAATCTAGAAATGCTGCTGTGTAGCACAAAATACATGTGCTCTAGAGGATAGACATTTTTCTGAAACATATCAATGGAAAGAATTACGTGTGTCACGGTGGCGCAGCGGTAGAGTTGTTGCCTTACAGCGAATGCAGCGCTGGAGACCCGGGTTCGATCCCGACTACGGGTGCTGTCTTTACGGAGTTTTACATTCTCCCCGTGTCCTGCGTATGTTTTCTCCGAGACCTTCGGTTTCCCCCCACACCCAAAGACGTACAGGTTTGTAGGTTAATTTGCTTGGTAAATGTAAAAATTGTCCCTAGTGGTGTAGGATAGTGTTAATGTGCGGGGATCGCTGGTCGGCATGGACCCGGTGGGCTGAAGGGCCTGTTTCCGCACTGTATCTCTAAACTAAACTGAACTAAACATCATGTGTGCAAGTCATTGAAGTAACTTTGGGTCCTCTATGCACCTGGAATGGCGTCTGAGAGTGTCTGTACACATTCAGATGCCATTTCTGCAAAGTCTACCCATCAGTGATATCAGCCAATTGTGGAGAAGCCACTTTTCAATGGATGTGAGATCAACTTCATCAAAACACAGAACGGATGTGGAGCTGTGGGCTTCGGCTCTTGGAACATCTACAGTTAGTTGAATGCACAGTCTTTTTCCCAGGGTAGGGGAATCAAAAATCCAAAGACATAGGTTGATTTATTTTATTTATTTATTTTTTTGTTTATTTTTGTTAGAAGTTAGTACAATAGTGTGGTACTTGAGTACCTAGTACATACATATTTCCATTCTTGTACAACTTTGTATTTTCAATTTTAATGATAAAAGAACAGTGGAGAAAAAAAGAAATAAAGAGTGTCGGAATATATAGACAAGCGAGTAGAAACAGATAGCAAAAGAAATGAAGGACAGAGATAAGAAGCTAAAAAGATTGAAAGAAAAGGAGAAAGTAGAGAAAAGAGAGATTAGGAGAGATCTACCTATTTCGTATTTTTGCCCGTCCGTCACCGGTTCTAAACCATTTAATTTCTAAGGTTATGTTATGTTGCACCATATGCTTGCAAAAAGTTGATAAAAGGAGACCAAGTCTTTAAGAATTGGTCTACTTTGCCTGGTCGGAGGAATCTCATTTCTTCAAGATGTAGCGTTACCGACATATTTGAAATCCACATTTTGAATGTTGGCATGGTTGCGTTTTTCCAAAATTTGAGTATAGGTTTTTTTGCTGTTATTAAACCGTAATTAAGAAAAGCTTCTTGGAATATAGTTAGTTTACTTCCCTCTTCCATTGATCCAAAGATAATCAGTTCTGTATTGGGGTTCAATTTTGTGTTAACTAGTTTTGTAAAAATTCCAAAAATTTCATTCCAAAATTTATGCAGTTTTGTACAAGAGACAAAGGAATGTGCTATAGTAAAGACATAGGTTTAAGGTGAGAGTGGAAATATTTAATAAAAACCGGAGGGGCAACTTTTTCACTCAGTGGTGGATATATCAAATGAGTTGTTAGAGGATGCAGTTGAGACATATTATAACAGAGGGATATAGGCCCAATGTGGGCAAATGGGAATTGCTTAGATGGGGCAACTTGGTTGGCATGGACATGTTGGGCTGATGGGCCAGTTTTCTGGCTGTATGACTCTATGACTCTTGGTCATCTTTATGTTATCTACCTGCCCCTCTACACAGGTTTCCTCCACATCTCCTCTAACCTGCCTGGGCTTCCCCCGAATCAAGACTTCAATGCCACCAGCTGATTATGTCTTCCACAAATCCTAAGCCATTACCTGATACTCAAAGTTCCTCCTCATCTCCCCTGTTGAGGATTCTATCCATCCATCAAATTAGGCTTCCTTCATCAGCAATGTATCTCACAATAAACCTGATACTTTAACTCCCTCGGACATTGGATAGTCTTCCTGCTGTTAAAGTGCAAGCAGTTTAGCTCATTCTGGAGTTGAATCATCCATGTTTCACAGCAGAACTGTGAATTTCATGTTCAGCAAGCACAGTTAGCTTGTTGCACTGGCAGCTGATTACAGTAGAACGATTGATCTGAGAGCAACTCTAAAAGTCTGAGATATGCAATATGGATTATTTCCCTTCCCGATATTGGATAGAAACCTGGCAGCATCACTTCAGAATATGATGGAAAATTAAGTTTTCTGCTGCATCATTGTCTTTTCAATCATGAAGCAAATTAATAGAGATCTGCAATTCCCGCTCCTGTTGAATAGCCCGCACGTCCACTATAGTTATTACTGCCTCCCCACTCCGATGTGGGCCAGGTAATGGACCATCAAACATTGGGCAATGAGGCTGGATACCTCGAGATGCCTACATACAGGTTATCTGTGTTCAATGATAACATTCTTGCTTCTGTCCCAAAAGTTGTTCATGTTCGCTTTAGGGGTTCAGCACCAAATCTAAGCTGTATTTTCTTCACGGCAGCAGTCTAGGAGAGCTGCGCTGTTAAATAAATGGTTTTTCATATCAGCATTGTCAAGGCGAGAAGTGCTTCAGGATGACCTATGAAAGATAGAAAAAATATATATAAATGCCACTATTTCCACTTTGTGCTCAATTTGTAATTTCAAAAATATACTTCATTGATAATATATACCCAGTAAATGCAATTGGTGAATGTCTTTCTCTGTTCATCAAAACATTAATTTAATACATTTTCTTACACTGCAGCAATGACAAGGTTAGCATTTGGAGAACAGGGATCGTTGTTATGGTGTGGCCAACCTCTATACTCAGTAACTCAATATGCCATATGATAGGAGACCAAGTTAGCAGGATTCATCCATGTTCTTTCCAAGGTTAACTGATGCCTGACAATGCTGGGTCCACACTATCGGAACTAAGATTGCTGTGCCGTGAATATTGTTTGGATATGGAATGAAAAATAACGCGATTCTGCATTTAAAAGGCTGAGAGGAGACTAATGTGAAGCATAAACATTGCCACAGACTAGTGGGTTCTAAAGGTTTCAAGTGTATTTTATTGTCATGTGTATCAATTAAGGTACAGTCATATGTGAATCACCATACAGCCATACTTAAAAAAAAGCAACAAGACACACAACTACATAAAAGTTAACATACACATCCACTACAGCAGATTCCCCATATTCGTCACTGTGATGGAAGGCAATAAAGTCCAAACTTCTTCCTCTTTATTCTCCCGCGGTCGGGCAGTCGAACCATCTCAGGGCGATCGAAGCCCCCGCGTCGGGGCGATCAAAACCCCCGCATTGGGGCAGTTGAAGCTCTTTCCGTTTGGAGCTCCCGAAGTTATTCTCTAATCAGAGACCATGAGCGCCACGACCGTGAGTGCCACGAGTCTGCAGGCTCCCACGGTTGGAGCTCCGTGGTCCCTGGCAAAGAGATTGCAAGCTCCACAATGGGAAATCCGCAGGCTCCTGTGGTTGGAGCTCCTGCAGTCGGTCTCCAACAAAGGCCGCAAACTCCTCGATGTTAGTGCGGACGGAGATACAATACTGGAAATAATCGCATCTCTGTCGAGGTAAGAGATTTAAAAAAAGTTTCCCCCAATGCCCCACCCCCACATAAAACAAGCTAAAGAACACTAAAAACATACATTTAACACATACTATTAAAACAACAAAGAAGGAAGGGACAGACAGACTGTTGATGAGGCAGCCATTGCTGGCGCCACCAGGTGGATCAACCTTCTTGAACTGTAAATTGTATTTGTATGACATACAAATATTCAGGTTTGGACATGAAGTCTGATCACTTGGATAAGGTACTGGAGGATTTGCAATGGAATACTTGTTTGTGCAATGGCTTTTGAAAAGGGAGGAAAGAAACGTGGCGAGCAAACTTTGAGAGTAATTTGTTGAATGGGATACTAAAGAGTTCAAAGGTTAATGAATGTTACTGTGTTAATCAATTGTTATGGCTGAGTCACGTGGTTATTAAAATGATTGGTGGGTTATTAGGCATAAATCCTTGTTATAAACCTTTCCACAAAGTGATTAATTCAAATGCTATAAATATTACCAGATTTAGTATTAAAAGTATAGGTAACAAAATAGTTCTAAAATGGTTAGACCGAAACAATGAGATATAGAGATTCCAGTTAGTCATGAGTACAGGGTACTAATTCAAGCATGTTCAAGTTGTTATGATTTATTTTACTTTGATTGGCCTTTCACACCATTTAACATTCTGTTAACATTAAATTCAGCCTTATGTATCACAGTGCTGAAAAATATTTCTGAAACCAAGCCCAGAATCCGTATCTTGATTTTTATCTTTTGTTTTGGGAAATAAATGTGTGCATCTTTGGAGGGAGGGCGTGGTAGGGGAATGGAAGACTAATCCTTTTCACTAATCCAGTGAATATTGGACAGGTTTTGCAGCCTATCTTCACTTTTCTTTTATTAAATTTTATAGGAAGACAACGGCATATTGTGGAATGGTGAAACCAGTGGAGAAGGCTGTCATGCAGATTTGATTTTAAGGAAATGTACCAAAAGGGATACTGCTTCTTTAATTGCATGACAAAAGTGAGCTCTAAGTGCTAAAATGAATTACACATTTGACTTCATTATTGCTGCTCCACTGCACTTCCTTTTGATGGGTGAATTCAATACTACATGGCAAGGGTTATAATTAATGTAATGGCCCATAAGACTTGCTGGATGTTTTTCTTCACAATGTTTGATTCAGAGCAGAGTCTGGTTGTAAAATAACTTAAAATTTCCTGTGCTTAGGTTTGAATTTTTTTTTTGTTTTCTTATTTTAATTGAAATAATAAAATGATGGTACCTTTTTGTTTTGGTTGTATTTTATCATTTATTCTATTGTTTGTGCCTAACGTTATTTCCATTTTATGGAATGTTAATTGTTTTATCATTTGACACTTTTTTTGTTGTTCATGTGTATTTGTTATTATGTATGTTGTTGATTTGAAATGTTTATTTTTAAAGATATTTTCCATTTATGATTTTTCAAATATGAGCAACAAAGAATAGAAGCAAATGGACAATATCACATCCCATTTATCATCATCAGAGGTTGTTACCCAGGAATAAAAAATAACAAAACATTTTAATTTATGGTACTGGCGAATATATGGTTAAATAGGGTGTAATTCTGCTAACTCATGGAACATAGGACAGTACGGCACAGGAAATTCACTTAAAAAAGTATTTGAACACAAAGCTCTTCTTTCCTTCCCCAAATATTCATCTGAATATCAAACAGTAATTAATGCCATCAAGCAAAACAGTGTATTTCAGTGCAGCTGTTGCTGTGGTTTTATATAATGAACTTGCTAAACATCTTGTCCTCTTGACAAAAGAGCCAATATTTTTCTGGGGAGTTTCGTTCAAAATGAGCACAACCCTTATGCTTAACAGTTCAAAGCTTAATCCACTGTGTTAACTGAGGCATGAACGCTGCATATGTGACAGATACTATTTCCTTTACTTTTTAAAAAGAGATGAGGGTTAACCATGTTTCCTGTCCCTCTCCTCCCACAATCAATAGTTCTACAAGTAATGCCTGTTTTGAAAAGAGGTGGCTACAGATTCTTCTGGAAGTTAAGCAAATAATAACACTCACTGAGCTGCATGAAATTCTCCTTTTATTTTTAATGGTGCATTTTATTAAATAATATGGCTCAGTGAACTCACACTATGCCAACACTGCACAGGCATCAAAGAGAATGTACCATATCCTATCCTGGTAAGGTAATAAAGAAATGGATACTGTGTTACAATTATTTTTTAAGTTTGTTGCTACATGTGATAAGTTTTGCATCATTTTGTTTTTTTTTAAATTTTAAGTTGTATCCATGCATGCTTATGTATCATATCATTGTACACCTAGAATTAAAATATCAAGACCATGTATAAAAACGAAGTATTTTTATACATAAAAACATTTCAGTCAAGTTTTTTTCAGATGAAATGAGTTAAATCAAAGTATGTACTAAAAAACTTTCGATTGCCTTTTCAGAGTGGTATAGAAATAGCTTTGTATGGAAGGGGGATTTTTATCCTTTGAGATACCAGATAGGGCATGATGGAAGAGGAATTGCTTATTCACCAAGATAAAGTGATAGTTGTGAATCATTTAAAAAAAAACACATTAATTTAGGGAAAACTGGAAATTTATGATGCCACTTCTTGATAAAACCTAACCCTGCATTTGAGCAGCTACGTAGCTATGAAGAAATTGTGTGTATCAATGTCGCCTTCACTGTCTTCCAAGTTTGAAGTAGCTGTCCGTGTCGCACACCCGTGCCTTGATGCAATGGGACAGAATTTGGGAAAGAATGAGTTGGAGTCTTGCACTCTCTTTCAGTGAGCTTTTAATTTTCCTTTTAATATTCTTGATGTTTTTTTGGGGAAAATAGACAGCCCCACCAATCGTATGTTTTTCTTGGACAGGAATTGAATAGCTGGGGGGATGTGTGCGTGTTTGACTGGCTGCTGGGAGAAAAAGCTTGGTACAGGCTGTCAGTGAGATTATGAACGGGTCATGAAAAGGATGACTTTTATAATTAATTTTGAGCTTGTCAGCACCAACAGTGGTCACCTGTTGAAGTGAAATTAAAGAGTATTAATTGCATTCATTCTTTCCCATCTGGGAATAGTTCTGAATTAAAACATGTTTTGCAATAAAATGTGCTTTGTTAGGGGGAAATAATCAAGCCTGCATATTCTGTACTTGGCTCAAAGCTTTTATTCCTTTTCGGAGATTATGGAGTGTGCCTGGACACAATAATAACTGAGTGGGGGAATTTAATCACAAAAAATCCCTTTTCCACCGAGAGCTCCTAAATTAGTTAAGCCTTGCTTTGACTTGCCAGGAAGGCTATTCATGCCATTTGTGCTCGAAAATATGTTTAAATGGTGGTTGAGAAGAAAGAAAATGAATAGAACTGACAGCTTGGCAGTGAAAAATATACTGCATATGATGAGCGTACTAAAAGGTTATTGTTGTAATGTGGAGGGGGGCAACAGAGGGAGGTGACGGATTAAATCACAGTGGCGATGGTTAATGTTCTGGGCATCCATTTTCTTGTTCCTTCAGTTTTGTTTTACTATTTACTATAATTCAATGCTGGTTGCATGTTATTTCTCCTTTCTGTCGCAAAATGAGTGCAATGGCAGCTCCTGCTGGAGACATGCAGAAAGATTCTCTCACATATTTCCACGTCTGTCGAGAGGGCAAGGTTTCACAAGAGTTCTGCTGCCAAAGGCTCAGATGAAAACTGTAAAGAAGCGGTTTGGGCAGCACAATGGTGCAGCAGTAGAGTTGCTGCCTTACAGCGCCAGAGATATTTGATACTGACTACGGGTGCTGCCTGTATGGAGTTTGCATGCTCTCCTTGTGACTGGGTTTTCTCTGGGTGGAACGGTTTCTCCCCACAGTACAAAGATGTGCATGTTTGTATGCTAATTTTCTTTCATTAAAAAAATTCCTTAGTGTGTAGGATAGTGCTGGAGTACAGTTGATTGCTGATTGCCACAGGCTCGGTAGGCCAAAGTGCTTGTTTCCATGCTCTATCCCTAAACTAAACTAAAGCAGACTACAGAAGCAGGCTAGAGACACAAGGGACTGAAGATGTTGGAAATTTGAGCAAAACACAAAGTGCTGGAGTAGCTCAGCAAGTCAGGCAGGATCCATAGAGGGAATGGATAGGCGATGTTTCAGGTCAGAACCCTGTGGAGCCTCAGTTTGATGAAGGGTCTCAACTTGAAACATTCACTTCACAGATGCTGCCTGGCCTGCTGAATTCCTCTGGCACTTTGTGTTTTACAAAAGTAGGCTAGTGTGCACCCACAGTGGAAATGCTTGCTGCATAGACTAACCTGCCAGAAAGCCAGGGTCCATTTATTTTCCTGTATTCACTTTTTGGTGATCAAGGTAACAAGAACATAACCAGCATTTATTATCCATCTTTAATTGCCCATGAGAAGGTGGTGATAAATCTTCTTTTTTGAAATGCTGCTGTTCATCTATAGTATATCTGTAGTGGTGTTGGGGAGTGAGTTCACCCAGCAACAGTGAAGGAATGGTAATATATTTCCAAGTCATTGTCATGTGCAATCTGGGGTGGGATGGGGTGGAGTTGGGGGGATGGAATCACAAAGGCGGTGGTGTCTGCATGCACTTGAAGCTCCTCTTTGGGAGGCGTCTTGGTGAGTAACTGGGGAGCATTTTGTGGACAATGTAGACTGCAGTGGCTGCACTCTGGTGTCAGAGAGTGTGAATACTTATGGTTGTGAATGGGGCTGCTTTGTCCTGGATATATTGAGCTTCCTGAAGGCTGGTTGAGTCACTCAGCCAAGTGGAGAGTATTCCATGACACTCCTGACTGCCTTGTGGATGGTGTAAAGGCTTTGATTTGTCAGGATATTCACTACAGAGTACCCCACCTCTGACTGCTTGAGTAACAAATATGTTTGTATCACATCTGGAAATCCAGCTCTGAGCCTACATGAGGCTTTACAAAGAGCCTGGAGTTTACCTTTCCAATGCGGAAGCAGTGGATAATTCCATTTCCAGATGCCAACCATGGAGCATTATCTGATGGACATTGTCTCATTTCTCATTACAACACAAACAAGAGGCTACCCAATCGTCATTAAGGGTGAGTTCAGATTTCTGAAGTAACTGTATCACCCAACTGTCTGTTACAGATAATTTGGTGTTCACCGTCCATCCCCTGACATACCAAACCCCTGACTTGAGTGGGTCCGCCTGGGCCCCACATGAGCATTTACTATCAGTGCATGGACAGGACGTATAGCAGCCTCCATGCACACAGATGTTTGTCCCAAGTTCTTGACAGGGAAAGCTCAGAGACATTTCTTAGCTGTGCATTTTAGTCAGGAAAAGAACAGTCTCATTTCTAGTCCCACTTAGAGAAGGTCGGCTGAGATTTTCCATGGCATTTACCTGGAGTTAGGACGTATTTAAAACACATTAACCTTGCATTCTGGTATACTGGTGTTCAAAATGCTTAAATTATCTTCTACAATTGGACTAAAGTGCACAATTGTGTTGAAAGAAAAATGAAAATGCTGGTAAAATGAAATAAAAACAAAATGCTGGAAGGGACCAACCTGAAATGCTAACCACTTGTCTTTCCACAGATGTTATCTGATGTGTCCAGCATTTAATGTTTATATTTCAGAATGCTATCCCTCAGGCTCAACAGTCACAGAGACTCCACTAACCTGGCCACCTTCTAACTAGGAACAATGGTAAGGAACAACAGCCTCTCCCATTCTGACTGTCCATGGGTTGAACACTCTGGCCTCATAGGTCTCAGTACCAGCTTGGAACAGTACAGAGTGTACGGTATTAACCCAGGAAGCCCTCCTTTAACATACTAGGGATGCTAATGCACCAGCCTAGGTCTGGGATTGACATATTTCACACTCACGCATGCATACATGCAAACACTTTTTCAGAATTGCTCATGGTTCCTCTTCATGGGGATCTTTGTCTCCTGCACTTCAAGTCAGCAACTTTTCATCAGCCAAACATTATTCACTCTAGGAGCATTGTGTGCAGACATCTTCATAACATTGGAATTGGCTGGATTGCTTTTTGTGTACCCTTCATAACATTGGAATTGGCTGGATTGATTTCTCACTCTTGTTATCTGATCACATCTAGTGGAAGCATGTTGTATATTAACGTATAAAACCTAAGGAACCATGTTTGTAATGCAAGAGAAAGTTTTGTGTGCACAGCCACTTCCACAGTGCAAGGACCAAGCTGGAGGTTCAGGTGTGGAGTGGTTAAGTGCAGGGGTATCTGAGACACAGCCATGGGCTTCATTCCTCTCAGCATGCCACTGACTGTTGTCAGGGTGAGCACCAGCTGGAACAGCCCTTTATTTATCCTCCCCCAAGCAAGGTGGATCGTTTGGCTCATCTTATCCGGAGCATAGCCTATGAATGTTGGAACATGTTGGAAGAATGTTGGAGTACAGAAACAGCTGATCATTTTAACCTGACCCTGACCCATGTTGCCTCTTACCTTCTCCCGTCTGCTCCCTTTCTTTTGGTGTTGGCTGATTAGAAGGCTGCGCAGTGCTGATGTGCAGTGGACACAGTAGATGTCAGATGGTAATCCTCTTCTCAATAATTAGATGGATGCAGCAATATATAGCTGGCATCTATGCAGAAGTTCACTAGGAATCACATGACTGATTGTCCAGGCTGTTTAGTCCAGAATGCAAAGCATAAACTACTGTTCTATTGAAATTGGTCGAATGTTGCAAGCAGACTAAAATATGCAGTAATGATTCATGCTGTGAGATGAATGCATTTTACCTTCAAGAGTGTTGGAAAAAGAATGGTAGCAAGATACCCAATTTACAGAATGCATTCATCATGTTTTCATGGCAACTTATTTTTGGAAGTTGAGAGATCATAGAGAATTGTAATTTTCTGCTACTATCCCTAATCATTGTGTGCAGAATAAGGATAGAATATCTACTGCTGCCAGCTTGTCTGCGGTTGGAGAGAAAATTACCTGGTGGATGAACATTGATGAGGACATGGATGTGGATAAAACAGAGTCATGTGTGGTCTTCTATGTTGTGGCTGGGAATGTGCATTCATTGCTGAATAATTGTGTTCAGTCTAGGACTGAGAAGACTTGGGTTGGCATTGCTGGTTACTAATTTGGTGTTTCTTGCATACTTCGTTAATTGCATAACGATGAAAGAAAATTGCATTCCCTTCTGAAGCCTCATATTTTGGCTCTTTGGGCTTTTCTTTTCCATCCTCCTTCCACTGGCATGCACTGGTTTACTGAGTAAGAGTGATATCGGGTGTCAGAGAGAGAGAGAGACACATGCCATGGTGTGGCGCTTCTTCTTTGGAAAAATAAAAAGCTTATGTTTCTGTAATTAAATTAAGTTTCTGTAAAAAGCATTACAAATACAATTCTATCTTGGCACAAACATCCCAACAATTTACGAGCCTGCACATTATTATAATTCAAACCTGGGCCAAGTAATAGATTTCAGACTCAAATTACCTTTCAAATGTGATGTTAGACTCAATCTTGTCAGATCATGAAAGGCTTTACTTGTCGGCTCTGAATCTTCAATGACAACACAAAGCAGGATCACAAAATTACTCCAACTTCGATTCCAGAAGTATGTCAGGTGTGATATTTGTCTAATATTCTGAGGTTTAGTCTAGGGATACAGCATGGAAACAGGCCATTTGGCCCACCAAGTCCACACCTGTACACTAATTCTAACCTACACCCTAGTGGACAATTTACAGAAGCCAAATAATGTACAAATCTGCACGTTTTGGGAAAGTGGGAAGAAACTGGAGAACCCAGAGAAAGCCCACACAGTCACAGGGAGAAAGTACAAACTCCATACAGACAGCATCCATAGTCAGGATCAAACCTAGGTCTCTGGCAGTTGTGTTCTGTTTAAACATTCATGGTATTTTGGAAAATGCAAGAAACTAACAAAAGTGAAGAAAATCATACTATTTGTAGTTGGTGATAAGATTGGAACTGATTAACGTGTCTTTAAAGAAGAACCAAGGATGCCTTTATAATAATACAAAGTACTAGAGGAACACAGCAGGTCAGACAACATCTGTGGGGGTCCAGGTCGGATGGGGGCAGGAAAAAGCCTGGCAAGTGTCAGGTGGATACAGGTTGGGAGGGAGGGGGGCTGATCGCCAGATGGGTGAAGTAAGTAACAAAGACTAAAGGTGATAAGAAAGCAAAGGGTGTTAGAAAGGAGAGAAGAGTAAAATGTTTGGCTGTTGTTGGCAGGAGTGGTAAATTCCATGAAAATGGGCCTCACTTTCCTTCACATTGCCTTTCAGAATTCAAGGGTTTCCCAATTAAATGACCGTTTCTACTGGGTGATAACAGTAGGCAGAAGACCATGGGTCTGGTAGGCATTGTATTTCCTGGCTTACTGCCTATATCCTGATGTCTGTAAGAAAGGCATGTAGTCTGGGCAACGCAGGCCCAACTGTTTTCAGCTGCTTCGTGAATGATTTTCTGAAGGGCCGAATGGCCTACTACTGCACCTATTGTCTATTCAATGTTTTGTGTATTCATGTTATTTAAGATTCAATCCATCTACAGAGGTTTTGAGTCATTTTGATCTTCTCAAAGGTACGTGTTCCTGGCTTTATTTAGACGTTACTTCTTATCTCAATTCAGTAGACTTTTGGGTTGTTTCTTCCACTGAATCAACATTTAGATTGTAATAATAATCATATAATTTGAAATTCTCTTACATATTTCTAGAAGTTAAATAATTTACACACACGTTTCTAATTCTGCCTCCTATGATTTGTATTTGTATTTGTTTCCACCACATCAACATACCACAGTGAATGTAAGATTTGGCAGGTGGTGTTGCACATGAACGCATTCCTGTTATTTTAAAAATTCCTCTCCATCCTCTCCTAATTTCATTTCAACTGCCTCTCTTCTCTTTTCTGTTGGATGAACTAGGGTCAATGGAGATCAAAGCCATGTATTATCACATATCAGCATGTGTATAACCTGTTATGGAATGTTGTGTTCAGATGTTCCACAAAACATTTTCCAATAAACATCACTAAATGCTTGTTCCTTCTATACTTCTGTGATAGCTTCCCAGAGCACCATTTGATAAGAGATGATATATTGGAGTAAATATGTTCTTAAAGCCGTTTTGCTTTATAAGGTGCTCAAATAGAAATAAATGAAAGCAAGAATTATTATCAGATGCTAAATCCTCTGGTAAGCTGTGATATGAGAAAATGAAACTTAGTGTTCTAATGGAACATCATGTTGCAGTATCAAGTTCAAGTTCAAGTGAGTTTATTGTCATGTGTCCCTGATAGGACAATGACATTCTTGCTTTGCTTCAGCACAACAGAACATAGTAGGCATTGACTACAAAACTGAATCAGTGTGTCCATATACCATTATATAAATATATACACACATGAATAAATAAACTGATAAAGTGCAAATAACAGATAATGGGTTATTAATGTTCAGAGTTTTGTCCGAGCCAGGTTTAATAGCCTAATGGCTGTGGGGAAGTAGCTATTCCTGAACCTGGTCGATGCAGTCTTCAGGCTCCTGTACCTTCTACCTGAAGGTAGCAGGGAGCTGAGTGTGTGGCCAGGATGATGTGGGTCTTTGATGATACTGCCAGCCTTTTTGAGGCAGCGACTGCGGTAAATCCCCACGATGGAGGGATGGTCAGAGCCGATGATGGACTGGGCAGTGCTTACTACTTTTTGTAGTCTTTTCCTCTCCAGGGCGCTCAAGTTGCCGAACCAAGCCATGATACAACTGGTCAGCAAGCTCTCTACTGTGCACCTGTAGAAGTTAGAGAGAGTCCTCCTTGACAAACCGACTCTCCGTAATCTTCTCAGGAAGTAGAGGCGCTGATGAGCTTTCTTGATAATTGCATCAGTGTTCTCGGACCAGGAAAGATCTTCAGAGATGTGCACGCCCAGGAATTTGAAGCTCTTGACCCTTTCAAGCATCGACCTGTTGATATAAACGGGAATGTTTATATCATCCTACTCCTTCCAAAGTCCACAATCAGTTCCTTGGTTTTGCTGGTGTTGAGGGCCAGGTTATTGTGCTGGCACCATATGGACAGTCGCTCGATCTCTCTTCTGTACTCCGACTCATCCCCATCAGTGATACGTCCCACTACAGTGGTGTCATCAGCAAACTTGATAATGGAGTTCGCACTGTGACCGACTACGCACTCATGAGTATAAAGTGAGTACAGCAGGGGGCTGAGCACGCAGCCTTGAGGTGCTCCCGTGCTGATTGTTATCAAGTCTGACACTTTTCCACCAATACGAACAGACTGTGGTCTGTGAATGAGGAAGCCGAGGATCCAATGGCACAGGGATGCGCAGAGACCCAGTTCTGCGAGTTTGGTAACCAGCTTGGAGGGGATGATAGTATTAAATGCCGAGCTGTAACGATGAATAACAGCCTGACATATGAGTTTTTGTTGTCCAAGTGGTCCAGAGCGGAGTGGAGAGCCAGCGAGATCGCATCCACCGTTGATCTGTTGTGGCGGTAAGCGAACTGCAGAGTGTCCAGGTTTTTGTCGAGGTAGGAGTTGATATGCGCCATGATCAACCTCTCGAAGCACTTCATCACCACAGGTGTTAGTGCCACAGGTCGATAGTCATTGAGGCACGTCACCTTGCTCTTCTTGGGCACCGGTATAATTGATTCCCTTTTAAAGCAAGTAGGAACCTCAGACCTCAGAAGTGAGGTTGAAAATGTCCGTAAAAACTCCATCCAGTTGGTTTGCACAGTTTTTTAGAACACGACCAGGCCCAGGCGCTTTTCGAGGGTTCACCCCTCTGAAGGATTTCCTGACGTCAGCCTCTGTGACTGAGACTGAAATACAATCACAGCGAACGGGGGCTCGGGAAGGCATATCAGTGTTCTCCCTATCAAACCGTGCGTAAAACGCATTGAGCTCATCAGGTAGTGATGTTTCGCCGACATTCGAGCTGCATCCTGATTTCGCCTTGTAGGAAGTGATTGTATTCAGGCTCCGCCACAGCTGCTGAGCATCTGTCTCATCCTCCTGCTTGGAGCAGAAGTCCCTTTTGGCCTTTTTGATGGCCTTACCAAGGTTGTATCTGGACTTCTTATAGACCACTGTATCATCAGACATGAATGCCCAGTGTCTGGTCTGCAGAAGATTGCAGATCTCAAAGTTGATCCAAGGTTTCTGACTGCAAAACACTTGGAAGGTTTTTGTAGTGATGCAGTCCTCCACATATTTCTCAATGAAGTCTGTAACGACTGTAGTGTATTCGTTCAAGTCTGTTGCCGAGTCCTTGAACATTGCCCAGTCGACAGACTCCAAACAGGGCCTGTTCCTCTTAGGCAACTTTTTAGGCGACTGCAGGGGACTGTGCGGTCGCCACATGGTTGCCACATGTTCGCGGGTGGTTGCCAGGCAGTCGTCTTCATGGTCGTAAGGAGTTCCCGCATTCTGGGAACTAGTCGCGGCCTCATTATGGTCGCCGCAAATTTTTCAACATGTTGAAAAATTAGTGGCGAGCAGAATGAAGCCGCCATAGAGAATAGCAAGAATTCTCGTTCCGTAGTTGGGTCGCCAGAAGGTCCGAGCGGGTTGCCAGGAGGTCGAAGGTTGGCGTAGGTTCTCGTAGGTTGTAGCCGATGCTGACCGGTGAATTTCATTGGCTCATTGGGGAAAAAAAACATAAGCAGTAGCTTTCAGTGCAAGGATAACCGACCAGTAACGTTAATGTCTGCCGAGCTTCACAGCCGTGTATCTCTGTCTTCTTAAAAGTTGTCTCTACTCCTTCTCCCCAGCCCGTTTCTCCATTCTCCCCCCCCCCTCTCCCCCCCCCCTTTTAAAGGACTTGTGTGACACTTCCCGTACACTGTGCTTTCACAGCCTTAATTACAATGCAAACATTTCTGTTCATCGTGGTGTGTGTGTGTATCACATTGACTTTGCACCGTGTGAATTTCACTCAGAAAGCACTCCCCCCCCCCCCCCCCCCGCTTTCCCTGTCCCCCGCCTGCATAGTGAGCTGGTGAAGGAAGCGGCGTGTGCGTGTGTGTGTGTGTGTTCCACTCTGACAGTCGCCATTCCAGTCATCGGTTTTTCAGGCGACTGCCGGCAACTTGACAGTCACCGGCAGTTCCCTGAAAAATATAGTTTGGCTCCACATTTGACACAACCTTGTTCCATTGACAATGTAGGTAAAGTCTCATGTCTTCATCCGGACATTTACCTCAAGTAGTACATCTTTCTATATTCTTCCTGTTTAAGAAGGATAAATATATCTCCATTACTATAATTGAAAATTATTTAATTTTCAATGTGAATTACATGCCTCCACTGCATGTGTCTGAATTCTCACATTTAACCTTAACCTTAACACGGTATTGGTGGTTCAGTATTGATGTGGATAGAGAACTGGCTGGCAGACAGGAAGCAAAGAGTAGGAGTGAACGGGTCCTTTTCAGGATGACAGGCAGTGACTAGTGGGGTGCCGCAAGGCTCAGTGCTGGGACCCCAGCTATTTACAATATACATTAATGATTTGGACGAGGGAATTAAATGCAACATCTCGAAGTTTGCGGATGACACAAAGCTGGGGGGCAGTGTTAGCTGTGAGGAGGATGCTAGGAGGCTGCAGGATGACTTGGATAGACTGGGTGAGTGGGCAAATGCATGGCAGATGCAGTATAATGTGGATAAATGTGAGGTTATCCACTTTGGTGCCAAAACAGGAAGGTAGACTATTATTTGAATGGTGACCGATTAGGAAAAGGGGAGATGCAGCGGGACCTGGGTGTCATGGTACACCAGTCATTGAAAGTAGGCATGCAGGTGCAGCAGGCTGTGAAGAAAGCGAATGGTATGTTGGCATTCATAGCAAAAGGATTTGAGTACAAGAGCAGGGAGGTTCTACTGCAGTTGTACAGGGTCTTGGTGAGGCCACACCTGGAGTATTGCGTACAGTTTTGGTCTCCTAATTTGAGGAAAGACATTTTTGCCATAGAGGGAGTACAGAGAATGGTTCACCAGACTGATTCCTGGGATGGCACGACTTCCATATGAAGAAAGACTGGATAGACTTGGCTTGTACTCGCTGGAATTTAGATGATTGAGGGGTGATCTCATAGAGACTTACAAAATTCTTAAGGGGTTGGACAGGCTAGATGCAGGAAGATTGTTCCCGATGTTGGGGAAGTCCAGGACAAGGGGTCACAGTTTAAGGATAAGGGGGAAGTCTTTTAGGACCGAGATGAGAAAATCGTTTTTCACACAGAGAGTGGTGAATCTGTGGAATTCTCTGCCACAGAAGGTAGTTGAGGCCAGTTCGTTGGCCATATTTAAGAGGGAATTGGATGTGGCCCTTGTGGCTGAAGGGATCAGGGGGTATGGAGAGAAGGCAGGTACAGGATACTGTGTTGGATGATCAGCCATGATCATATTAAATGGCGGTGCAGGCTCGAAGGGCCGAATGGCCTGCTCCTGCACCTAATTTCTATGTTTCTATGTTTCTATCCTACTATCATATCTTTGTTTCAAAATTTCATATCTGATCATGCAACATTGAGATGAAAGTATGACCTGCCCTTTTCATTCTTGATTCATTCACTGGAGAGATTATCTATGATGAGTTACAATAAAGGTTGATGGTCTGCGACCAAGGAAAAAGATCTCCCTGACAGAAGATAATGAAGATTTCTCATTCCAAAGACAAGATGTAATACCTCTTTCTCAATCTAGTAAGGAAGTAAATTTTATTTATTTAGCACGTTTAAATCAACTCGCGTTGAAACCAAAGTGCTTTACATAAAAGAAATAATTTTGGTACATCCATAGAAATTTTTTTTTTAAATCTAAGTGCAAATGCTCACATCTTCATCAATGTATTTGATGCCAAGGCAATTTGTTTCCCTCCATGTCGTGAACAATGACAGTTCTTACTCCATAATTCAAAATATCAGGTGAAAGTTTTAATATAAGGCTCTTTTTACATTTGCAAAATGCCTTGGATTTTTCTTGCTCCAAATGTATTTTTCTTCAGTAAATGATGTAATAGCATCAGTATTGAAGGCCTGGCTAAAATCGAGCATGGTAATGCCAAAAATTACATAACATGCAATATTTTCAGATTTCCTTGCTTTCTCTATTGTTTTCACCTTAGACAGTTCCAAAATATATGCATTTACTTTAAGCCCACTATGACCAACTTATTTCCATGCAAATAGATATTTACTTTCTTCAGTCTTACCTTGTATTTCGGTAGCCACCTAATATTTCTAATATTCAACACCTTTGGAAGCAGCTATTAGTACAGCACCTTGTTTGTACAGTCAATAACCCGTATCGTGTAATGTCTTGTCCAGAGTAACTTAAAGATCATTGGTGGTGACTTCAGGCAATAAAATAGATTTGTGCATAGATATCAGCCTTTTGTACATTGATTGACAAATATTTCTGGCTCTTTAGCCACAATTAATTAAGCATGCAAATATGACAGGTCTAGTTTGGTGAAAATGTTGGCTGCTCTGGAGTAGGCAGTGGGTGTGGCTCCTTGCATGATTCAATTTTACATTGTAATTATGAGGTCATTGTATTCATTCTTTGCCCTGGACATTCCTTCCACATTTAGCTGGTGGATGCATAGAGATTTCCCGATGCTGCGGGAGTTTTGGCCCTGGGAAGGGCCATTTGGGTTACAAGTCACTAACTCATGGCCAAAAGTGACACCAAAACACTACATCTATTTGTTTGTGCATGTCGGGTTGATTGCATTAGTCGAAACAGGGTGGACCACATGAAGGTTGCAATGAGTGCTACCTCCTCAAGATCTGCTGACCTTAATGCTGATGTCCTTCTACAAGAGACGCACATCACTGATACCTCATGTGCTTCCAAGCTCTGTAACTATGGCTTCAAGCTTGTTGCTGTTGTATGCCACAAATAATATGGCATTGCTACTTGAGTTATGGCCTACATGTTTTCTGTGTTCTTGAGGAATCTTGCTCCAATGACATCTTCATTGCTACTGTGATAATTGGGGATATCACTGTCACAAATGAATATAAACCCCCTAGAGTTACGTGGCCTGCCTCCATACTGCCCACTTTCCATCTCCCAGAAGTACACGCAGGGGACTTTAACAGTCATCACTCATCCTGGGGCTACTCAACCAATAATGAGTATGGGGAATTACTGGATCTGTGGGCATCCAACAATGATCGCTACCTCCTCCATGATGCCAAGCAATCAAGCACATTCCACTGAAGCAGATGGAGGAGAGACTACAACCCAGACCTCTGCTTCACATCGAAAACTGATGTAGGCCACCCCCTCCATGCGTCACGTAAGATCCTTTCGCTCTTCCCTCACAGTCAACATAGACCTGTTCTGATCCACATCGGTGTAGAGATTTCATCCAAGCCTCTCCCATGCTGGAACTTCAAGAAAGCAGATTGGACAGGTTTCACACAAGAAGTTGAGGAAAAGATCTTGAACCTGTGCCCAAGAGCTACAAGTCCTTCTGCACAATCCTGAAGGCTGCAGCGAAGAAGTACGTCCTAGAGGCTTCCGCAAAAACTTCACTCCTTGCTGCCTCCCTGAATCAGAAGATCGCTTGAAGCAGCATGAGGCCACAGGCGACCCAGATACTGCCAAAGAACTACTAGATACCCTGGATGCAGCAAGACGTCAGCGCTGGCAAGAGACTGTAGATGACTTGAACTTTATGCACTCCAGTTGGAGCGTTTGGACTCTCCTTCGTCATCTTGGTTCAGCTGCTCCTGCCCAGTACAACCCCCCAAGGTGTCAGTAAATGCTGTAGCCTCTCGCCTGCTGGCAAACTGGAAGGTCGCCACTTCCAAAGAAGCCCGACAAGAAGTGAGACGGAGTCTGAAAAAGTCCATCTCTTCTTCATCATCCTCAAGCCCCCTTTCTAATCCATACACTCCAGTTGATGTAGACAAAGGCCTGTCCTCTACTAAACTTCTGAAGAACCTTGACCCCCATGGACGCATCTGGCTGGCAGTTTTTTTCACCCACATCCATTGTAGTGGAATTATCCCTAAGGCCTGAGAGAGTCTAAAGTCATCACCATCCTCAAGCCTGGGAAATCTGCTGATCCAGTTAGTTACCGACCCATCTCCCTCTTGTGCACATCCTACAAGCTGTTTGAGCACCTCCTGCTTGCCAGGATTTCTCCATTGACAGAACCTGTTCTGCCAGAGAGCAAGCTGGTTTTAGACCTGATAGAAGCTGCACAGATCAAGGCCTTGCCCTCACTACTAATATAGAGGCTGGCTTCCAACGGGGCCTGAAAACTGGTGTTGCTCTCATCGATCTGTCATCAGCTTATGACACCGTGTGGAGATATGTTCTGTCGTTGAAAGCTTCCAGAATCTTTCAGAGAGCTTCAACCATGTGTGCGCTCTCATCCATCCTCAGCATCCTCAGATTTAGGGTCTCACTTGGGACCCAGACCAGCTCTGTCAGGACCCTGAATGAAGGTCTCCCCCAGGGCTCTGTCCTAGTTCCCCTACTCTTCAACATTTATGTGAGTGACATGCCAACTACCTCGTCCAGGAAGTTTGCATATACAGATGACCTTGCCCTTGCCTACCAGGGAGCTGCCCTTGAGGATATCAGCAGAGTGCTAACCCAAGACTTGAAGGGGATGGAGGAGTACTTCACCTTCTGGTGACTTTGCCCTAACCCATCTAAGACAACTGTCTTTCACCTCAGCAATCAGCTCGCCAATGCAAAGCTCTGAGTGTCCTTCTGTGGTAAGTCGGTGAAGATTGAAGAATTAGTCACCTGGATCGCACCCTCACCTGTCGTGAACACCTGAAGAGGGTGGCTGATAAACTGAAAGCAAGGGTCAACATCATCAGGAAATTTGCGAGCAACAGCTGGGGATCTAATGCACGCACCCTCCATATCGCAAGCTTGGCCCTAGTCTACTCAACAGCTGAGTTTTGCTCAACAGCTTGGGCTGATAGCTGCCACACCAAACAGCACTGTCCTTAACTTTGCAATGTGGGTCATCACAGGGACGCTTAAATCAACACTCCTGCAGTGGTTCCCTATCCTCTCTCATATCGCCCCTCCCAGCATACTCAGAAGGGAGAGGATGTCGAAAGATTGGTGCACCATCGAGGCTAAACCTGGCCTTCCCATCCATGCTGACTTGAACAATCTGCCCAATGTGCGCCTGAAGGCCCGCAAACCCTTCTGGTCTTCCGTTAAATCCCTGGGAGACTTTGACCAAGACTGAGTGGCGCAGAGCCTGGAAAGATACCAACACCAACAGCGGAGAGGTCATCACAGACCCCACAGTGAAACCATGGGTTTTGACCTCCATCACAAGCAATGGCTAACCCTGAACAGAATTTGCACCCTCCAAGAACAACCCGTCACTGCATAAGTGGGGTATGACAGACAGCGCCGCTTGCGACTGCATACATCCAGACCAGACCATCCGATACATCGTGAATGACTGCCCACTGAGGCTTTTCCCTGGTGGCATCAAAGCCATCCACCCAGTAACTGATGCTGTCCTGGCCTGGATGTCTACCCTTGATCTATGGCTGTGCACGCCATACGCAAGAAGAAGATATGGTCAATTTCTTTCATTTAATGTACATCTGCAATTGATGTTTACCAGCCACCCTGTACACCACTAGTGATGTAAATGTGATATTTAAGTATAAGGAGTAAGCCATTTAGAACGGAGACGAGGAAACATTTTTTCTCACAGAGAATGGTGAGTCTGTGGAATTCTCTACCTCAGATGGCGGTGGAGGCAGGTTCTCTGGATGCTTTCAAGAGAGAGCTAGATAGGGCTCTTAAAAATAGCGGAGTCAGGAGATATGGGGAGAAGGCAGGAACGGGGTACTGATTGGGGATGATCAGTATTGATCACATTGAATGGTGGTGCTGGCTCGAAGAGCCAAATGGCCTACTCCTGCACCTATTGTCTATTGAACACAATGCTCCATTGTTCTCACTGGCCCAGTGCAAAATCAGCTTCCTTTTGTGTTTTCTTAGTTATAAAAGATTCTCTTCTGTAAAAAAACATATGCTTAGAGTTGCTTTCTTTGACTGTCTGGGCTTTATCATTGCATGCTGAGGATGTGTGACCCATTTCTCCTGCAGTAAAGATAGACACAAAATGCTGGAGTAACTCAGGCAGGATCTCTGGAGAGAAGGAATGGGTGATGTTTCGGGTCGAGACCCTTCTTCAGACCGCCGTAAACACTTATTATTCTAAAGTATCATATGAACAGTAGATAACTTTATCTGTAGCCAGTGTTGTCTTATACTTTGGACCCTGCTTTAGAATTCCATTTTCACTATTAGTCTTTGACTGTAAAATGTCATTGTGTTTTTCCTTGCTTTTGACAAAATTCTTGTCATCTTGCTGCCATAGCCCTTAAATATAATGGTTTTGCACACATAATCAAATGTGAGATTCAAGGCATTTAAATCATTAATTAAATCATAAACAGATTTATTATGCAGCATATAGTCTAAAATGGCACCAAATTTGCAATGTTGAGACCGATCCTTTTCAAGATAGACCTTTCAAAGAGACGATGAGCTTGCTAACAGTCTTGCCTGACTTCTGATTCCTAGTCCCAGTCTTGTAACACTTCCCAATTGTTATGGTTTTGTGAGGAGTGGAGAGTAGGACAGTAGGAGTGAACGTGTCCTTTTCAGGATGGCAGACAGTGACTAGTGGGGTGCCGCAAGGCTCAGTGCTGGGACCCCAGCTATTTACAATTTACATTAATGATTTGGACGAGGGAATTAAATGCAACATCTCGAAGTTTGCGGATGACACAAAGCTGGGGGGCAGTGTTAGCTGTGAGGAGGATGCTAGGAGGCTGCAGGATGACTTGGATAGACTGGGTGAGTGGGCAAATGCATGGCAGATGCAGTATAATGTGGATAAATGTGAGGTTATCCACTTTGGTGGCAAAAACAGGAAGGTAGACTATTATTTGAATGGTGACCGATTAGGAAAAGGGGAGATGCAGCAAGACCTGGGTGTCATGGTACACCAGTCATTGAAAGTAGGCATGCAGGTGCAGCAGGTTGTGAAGAAAGCGAATGGTATGTTGGCATTCATAGCAAAAGGATTTGAGTACAAGAGCAGGGAGGTTCTACTGCAGTTGTACTGGATCATGGTGAGGCCACACCTGAAGTATTGCGTACAGTTTTGGTCTCCTAATCTGAGGAAAGACATTCTTGCCATAGAGGGAGTACAGAGAAGGTTCACCAGACTGATTCCTGGGATGGCACGACTTCCATATGAAGTAAGACTGGATAGACTTGGCTTGTACTCGCTGGAATTTAGAAGATTGAGGGGTGATCTCATAGTGACTTACAAAATTCTTAAAGGGTTGGACAGGCTAGATGCAGGAAGATTGTTCCCGATGTTGGGGAAGTCCAGGACAAGGGGTCACAGTTTAAGGATAAGGGGGAAGTCTTTTAGGACCGAAATGAGAAAATCGTTTTTCACACAGAGAGTGGTGAATCTGTGGAATTCTCTGCCACAGAAGGTAGTTGAGGCCAGTTCGTTGGCCATATTTAAGAGGGAGTTGGATGTGGCTCTTGTGGCTGCAGGGATCAGGGGGTATGGAGAGAAGGCAGGTACATCCCCAATCAATAACCCCTGGCTGCCGTCTCCCCATATCCCTTGAATCCACTAGCCCCTAGAGCTCTATCTAACTGTCTCTTAAATTCATGCAGTGATTTGGCCTCCACTGCCCTCTGTGGCAGGGAATTCCACAAATTCACATCTCTCTGGGTGAAAAAGTTTTTTTCTCACCTCAGTCTTAAATGGCCTCCCCTTTATTCTAAGACTGTGGCCCCTGGTTCCGGACTCGCCCAACATTGGGAACATTTTTCCTGCATCTAGCTTGTCCAATCCTTTTATAATTTTATATGTTTCTATAAGATCCTCCCTCATCCTTCTAAACTCCAGTGAATACTGGAGTTTAGAGGGAAAGATTGAAAAGACTCCTAGTCTTTTCAATCTTTCCTCATATGACAGTCTCGCCATCCCAGGGATCAATCTCGTGAACCTACGCTGCACTGCCTCAATCACAAGGACGTCCTTCCTCAAATTAGGAGACGAAAACTGTACACAATACTCCAGATGTGGTCTTAACAGAGCCTTATACAACTGCAGAAGAACCTCTTTACTCCTATACTGAAATCCTCTTGTTATGAAGGCCAACATTCCATTAGTTTTCTTCACTGTCTGCTGTACCTGTACTGCCACCCAGCTTTGTGTCATCCGCAAACTTGCTAGTGTTGCTCCTAATTCCATCTTGCAAATCATTAATATATATGGTAAACAATTGCGGACCCAACACGGAGCCTTGCGGCAATCCACTCGCCACTGCCTGCCATTCTGAAAAGGACCCGTTCACTCCTACTCTTTGCTTCTGGTCTGCCAACCAATTTTCTATCCACATCAACACCCTACCCCCAATACCATGTGCTCTAATTTTAGTCACCAGTCTCCCGTGTGGGACCTCATCAAAGGCTTTCTGAAAGTCTAGATACAGTACATCCACTGGCTCCCCTTCATCCATTTTACTTGTCACATCCTCAAAAAATTCCAGAAGATTAGTGAAGCATAATTTTCCTTTCATAAATCCATGCTGATGACTTGGACTAATCCTTTTACTGCTATCCAAATGCCCCATTATTACCTCTTTAATAATTGACTCCAGCATCTTTCCCACCACCAAAGTCAGGCTAACTGGTCTGTAATTCCTCGTTTTCTCTCTCGCTCCTTTCTTGAAAAGTGGGATAACATTAGCTATCCTCCAATCCACAGGAACTGATCCTGAATCTATTGAACATTGGAAAATGATCACCAATGCATCCACTATTTCTAGAGCCACCTCCCTGAGGACCCTGGGATACAGATCATCAGGCCCAGGGGATTTATTATCCTTCAGTCGCATTAGCCTACCCAATACTATTTCACGCCTAATGAACATTTATTTGTTCCTCCAGTACGTCTGGGAGATTGTTTGTGTCTTCCTTAGTGAAGACAGATCCGAAGTACCTGTTCAACTCTTCTGCCATTTCCTTGTTCCCCATAATAATTTCACCCGTGTCTGCCGTCAAGGGACCCACGTTTGACTGTGCTATTCTTTTTCCCCTAACATATCTAAAGAAGCTTTTACTGTGCTTCTTTATATTCCTGGCCAGCTTCCCCTCGTATTTCATCATTTCAGCCCGTATTGCCCGTTTTGTTTCCTTTTGTTGTCCAATGAAAGTTTCCAAATCCTCTGGCTTCCGGCTACTCTTTGCTGTGTTATACATCTTTTCTTTTAGTTTTATTCTATTCCTAACGTCTCTCGTCAGCCACAGTTGCCTCCTACTCCCCTTAGAATCTTTCTTCCTTTTTGAAATGAAATGATCCTGCGTCTTCCGGATTATGCTCAGAAATTCCTGACTTTGCTGTTCCACCATCATTTCTGCTAGGATGGCCAGCTCCTCCCTCATGCCTTCATAGTCCACAATGTCCAGGTCATTCTCTGCTTGTTGGGTGTCAGCCTTTATTATGGGCGGTGCTCTATTCAGTACTTCATTAAGGTGTTCCACCCAGCGAGCTTCTTGTTCTGCTTCTGTTGTTAGGAGTCGGCCCTGTTTGTCTACAATTGGTATCTCAGTGGTTCGACGATTTTTGCCACAGATTATCTTGGTTATCTAGTAGACCTTCCCTTGCTCCCCTCTCTCAGCTGCATCTTCTGCTTGGTTAGCAAGATCTTCCAGGTACGCCCGTTTGTCAGTTCTGGCTTTCCTCTGAACTGCTTTGTTTGCTTCTTGGTTCTGCATCTTGTATCTTTCTTGCAGCCGTTTAGACATTGTCGTACATTGTTCGTACATTCCAAAAACCTATCATAGTCCTATGTTTGGCATTTAGAACTTCCACCTTCCTGCTAGTGGCTTCCTTTCGGCTTTCACCATTGACATTCATCCTAGCATCTGTTGATAGCCCTGGAAGTCCATCACGCCCAGTAGTGTTGATTCCTTCAGTTGCTGGTTCCGTAACATATTTGTTTTGCGAGACAGGGTTGTTAGCCCTGTGCTCAACCTCCAACCTGGAGGACCAGTGGATCACTCTTCTTCTCGCCTCTACCCTTCAACCTGTCTCATTGATTTGCTTCTTTAATGTTCTTCTATTTCCAATGATTTGCCATGTGTCTTCAGTCATCAACTCCTTTTATGTCTTCTGCTTAAACCCCAGGCAGGCTTCACTGGTTTTCACATAAGCTATTTTGGTTTGTTCCCACACAGTATTAATATCATTTGCATTTGCCCCTGTGTGATCGTCCATATCTGCTAGTGCCTGAAACCCATTCCTTAATTGTAACACGAAAGAGTCTTTCAATTTTGGGTCTTGTAGTTTCTCAATGTCAAATTGTTGCCTGCCTGTATTTTTGCTCCCTGTTTTCCTCAGTTTTACTTTGAGAACAGCAGGACAAGGTGGTGGTCACTACCAACATCAGCTCCCTGTTTAACCTAACATCAAGTAATGAGCGTCTGCATGTGCTGTCAATTATCAAGTGGTCTATCTGATTCTTATCCTTTCCATTTGGAAAGTACCATGTCAGTTTGTGGGTGACTCTGTGCAGAAAGAGGGTCCCTCCAATTACTGGGTTGTAAGTGGTGCAGAGTTCTATTAGTCTCTCTCCATTCTCATTCATAGTACCACAGACCTTTTTTCCCATAGCTCTTTCCTGGTCTGTATTGTTGTTTCTAACCTTGGCATTCACGTCCCCATCACAATCTCCACGTCATGTCTTGGTGTGTTTTCTAACTCAGCCTGTAGTTGTTCATATAATTCATCCTTAACACTATTGTCACTATCGTTTATTGGAGCATAACACTGGATGATGGTTGTATTAATTTGCTCCCCCCCTTCTGATCTTCATGAGTCTACTATTGACAGGTTCCCACTCTATAAAACTATTCTCTACTCCTTTCTTTAAAATGATGCCTACTTCTTCTCTGTGATTCTCGTCATCCCTTCCTGAGTACAACACTCTGTCTACCCTGTGCTGGTCCTAAGTCTCCCTGATCCCATCTACTTTCACTTACTCCAAGAATATTTAGGTTGTAGCGTCTCATCTCTAATGTCACGTGCTAGTTTTCCTGCGTCGTACATTGTTCATACATTCCAAAAACCTATCATAGTCCTATGTTTGGCATTTAGAACTTCCACCTTCCTGCTAGTGGCTTCCTTTCGGCTTTCACCATTGACATTCATCCTAGCATCTGTCGCTAGCCCTGGAAATCCATCACTCCCAGTAGTGTTGATTCCTTCAGTTGCTGTTTCCGTAACATATTTGTTTTGCGAGACAGGGTTGTTAGCCCTGTGTTCAACCTCCAACTTGGAGGATCAGTGGATCGCTCTTTGTCTCGCCTCTACCCTTCGACCTGTCCAGCAAGGGAGATCCTAACAGGAGACAAATCTCTCCCAACCACAACAAGGTTGCAATCCAACGGGGCACCCCTAATAGAGTGAACACTTGAAATTGATCTGCTGCATAGTCTCATTCTTCTTTGCAAGAAATGCGCTATTTCTTGCTCAAAGTAATTGCCCATGAACCATAGGTCATACATTCACATGCACTACATTATTCACCTCGGGTTTTCTGCCAGCACCTACCGAGCCTGTAACCTTCACTATCATGAAAGGCAAAGATAAACCTCTTTGGATTACTGCCAAATTCACATTCCATCCTCCTTTGGAAATATTTTTCCATTATTTTATCATTGCTGCATGTCAATCCTAGAACTCCTCGTCCAACACTGTTGGAGCATCCATGCTAGAAGGAGTATTCTAGAACATGGCTCACCACAACTGTCTTGTGGGAAATTTAGAATGGATGTAACATACCCACTTTGTCATATCCTGAAAATGAATAATGAATAAAGATAGGCCCATAGGACACTTAATCAGTGATAGAGGGGATGAAACTTGGTTTGAAGAGATTAGAGAGCAATGTGGGCTTTACTATATCACTCAGGTTCCAAAAATATGTCTGGAGTGATGTTTTCAATTCATTTGATTTGTCACAGTGGTGGAACTAACATTGTAGAGCTGGTTGGCAGTGAAGCTATAAATGTATTCATTCCTGTGGGTGTCAATTGAAAAGGAGTCACAGATCGCTGAGGGTTATAGCGTTAGACTGAGGAGCAAGAAAAACAAACTTCATTCATATTTCTTAACCATTCCCTGTGTCACCTGAAATGTAGTAGAATAATTTTGGTTGTACAATTATTGACAGTGGATAAATTGCAATGGTTTTTGGAAAGTAAATATTGTTGTCAAATTCTTGCAAAATACACATTAGTTAGAAAAATTAGTACACATTTCAGAGTCCTCCATAAGGCAATTTGGTCTATGATTTTGAGGTGCTACAGCACTTGCAGCTGCAGTTTAGTATAAGCATCAGGGCTCAGGTGGGGTCGCGGTAACCTAGTCTGCCTGGTTGTACTGATCTTTGACTTATTTTCAATTAATTCCAACAGTGTCAAAATTGTGTCACAATCAAGCAGCTGAGGCTCCATGTCTAACTATCCACCCTTAATATCTCTTGTTCCCATGGGGCCAGTCATTTGGTCCATTTGGTATTTAACCTAATTGAAGAGCAATTGACTTACACATTGTGAGTATTTGCTTTTGGCTTATTCTCACCCACAACTGCAATAGATGTAAAGTATGACTCTTATATTTTATTTTTTACTTTAGAGACAGCACTGTGATTATTGTTTTGGTTTTCAGCTGCAGGGAGCAATAAGGGCAGAGTTGGGGTCTTGAGGTTGAGTTCACCCATGTTCTCTGCGCTAGCACTGATCTTTTTTTTGAGGTGGGGGGGGGGATAGTGAAGGTTCTGGCCTGTTCTAAAAGGGAGCCAACTTTTGATGTACAAATTAAGCCTTGTGACAAATGTAGGTCAGCAATATGTTGGTGCGGTATCAGCATTTGAAATGCTGGCTGTTTATGTTGTGCATTCAAATTTTGAAAAAGCTGGTTAATCAGGGGTCCAACAGTTGAAAACACCACTGTCTTTGCTTTTTATTTACTGTGAGGCCAGGAGAAGTATGAATGTCTTTAATGACTGAAATAAATTATATCTCTCTGGGCCCATCCAAGTTCCTGATGTCTGATCACCTCCATTCGTTTTAGCAGCCAATTTCAGATTCAGCTGAAGGAGCCACCATTTATTTGCATCGACCTCTGGCAGTTTGCCTGGTGCATCGCTGAAATAAAAGGGTCCAGTGGGAAATTTGATCTTATTGCTTAGTGACGGGTCTGAACAATTACGATGGATCATTCTCATCAACTCAGTGGGCTAGAAACATAGAAAATAGGTGCAGAAGTAGGCCATTCGGCCCTTCAAGCCAGCACCGCCATTCAATATGATCATGGCTGATCATCCAAAATCAATACCCAGTTCCTGCTTTCTCCCCATATCCCTCGATTCCGTTAGCCCCAAGAGCTATATCTAACTCTCTTGAAAACATCTGGTGAATTGGCCTCCATTGCCATCTGTGGCAGAGAATTCCACAGATTCACAATTCTGTGGGTGAAAAAGCTTTTCCTCATCTTGGTCCTAAATGGCCTACCCCTTATTCTTAATTAAATGGCCTACCCCTTATTCTTACCATGAGCAGCAAGCACCAGGGATAGAAAATTCCAAAGATCCATTTTCCTTCAAAACAATACTTTTTTTCCCCCTATCTCCTCCCTGAATGGCAAAACTCTTGTTTTGAAAATGTGACCCCTAAACAAGGCACCTTTGTTGGAGGAGACCTCAACCCTGCATCAACCCCAATTAACCCTGTTGGAACTTTACATATTTCAAATGGGATCACCTTGATTCTTCTACATGCAAGAGAATATCTACCCAGATGTTGAAGCTCTCCTCATTGGCAATCCTACCATCTCAACCTTTTCTATTACTAAAATATTTTTTCTTGGTTTGGGAGACCAGAGCTATATGTGATCTCACCAGGGCCCTCTATAATTGCAATAAGACATATTTACTCTGGTGTTCAAATCCTCTGGCAATAGAAGTAAAATTATCATTTGCCTTTTTAATTACTTGATTAACCTATCTGTTAACTTTCAGTGATTTGTGTGGAAGGACACCCAGGTCCCTTCAAACATTTACACCTTTCATTCTCACATCATGTTAAAAAACAGTCTGCCTTTTTTTTACAAGATCATATTTTTGCACATTATATTTCATCTGCTATGTCCCTTCGCTTAACCCATCCATATATCCAGAAGCCTTCTTGCCACCCACACTGCACTGTTTCATCAGCATTCAGGACTATAATACACTAGGCCCCTCATACAAATCATTGATATGAGTTGTGAACACCTGAGATCCCTACACCGAATCCTCTTGCGTCCCACCAAATGCGGACTCCCAACTTGAAATTAACGCATTTATACCCACATTCTCTGTCCATTAATCAATCCCCAATCCATGCTAACATATTACCCTCCAATGGCTTGCAACAGCTGGTTTGAGTACTGTGGATTGGCTGTAGCACATGGAATCAGTTGAGCACGGTTGCTGTAATCTAAAATGTTTCCAGTTAATGGTGAAGGAGATCCAGCAGTCGCAATTTGTGCAAATCTTAGGAACAAAAAGACCTGACTGGCTTTAGTGGATGGCTCTTGTCTGAATGCTGCAGTAGGGCACTGTGTCATTGGGAGGATTGTAGTGGCGAGAGGAGTTTGGATTTCTGAAGAAAGCAGTTTGTCTCTGGAAACATTGCTAAAACATTACTGAACGCCTGCTCTTCAAGATGTGATGATAAAGGCCTTTGTGCCTCCATTCAGCTGCCATTTTATGTGGCAGCTAAAATCTGAACCCTACAACCTTGCTAATGTCTTTATGTTACCAATCATCTCTCCAGAGAAGGCTATTTGTCTGCACCTTAACCATCAGAACTCACAGTGAGAATTCTAGAATTCTAATAATTTAACTTTGCTGACCCTCTTCCAGCCAACCGGGGATTACATGTCTCCCCTGGTGAGATATTGAATGCATGTGTGAGTTATTAAGCAGTCAGGAATGTCATTTTTAAATCTTTATAAATATATCTTGACAACTTCACAAGGAGACACTGCCTGAAAAAAAAAGTTCAGTGGCATATTTAAATGGAGAAGGAACATAATTGCAAAGTTTGTTTGTTAAGTGAAAATCATTAAAATAAGTAAAATAGTTAAAAATAGTGAAGTAAAAATAGTTTGTTAAACTATGTTTAACAAAGATTAAAAACATTAGTTGTTCAAAAATAACAGTGAGATTTTAGGTTAACATAACACACAAGGTATTGCGATTAAAGTCTTCTACTGCATTAATTTCAAAAGCCTTGTCCAACAATTCTTGTGGATTTGTTCCACCCCAGCTCTTGATACTTCATAAATCCCATTTTTCCAATCAAGTATTGTATTCCTCTGTTCTCTGGTATTTCTCCTATCTCTTTGTCCTACCAGTATTGGCAGTGCTTCATAAGTATAAATACTTATCTCCTGCTGAGCTGCCTTCCATCATTACTTTACTAGTATTGTGCGCGGTGGCTCTTACATTTGACTGGAAAAGTGGAAGCAAGATCATACCGTGAAAATAGAGGAATTACTTAATGTCACATTCTAAAATCTCACGTTATCGCCACAGGAAAAAATCAAAAGCAATTTAGTGGTGTGAGTCTTACATAGATTCTTGGGATGTATTTGGCAACCCCACTAGAATAAAAGACTGTGAGTGTGGGTCCTCGACCTCCCTTCCTCGATTTCTCTGTAATCTCAAACCACCAGCAATTCAAGCGCGCTGGCATAAGTTAAATAAGACTGGGAGCTTGCAGACTTCACAGCCTCCCATTCTTCAAGCAAAGCTCTAAATTTCTCAGCCGCAATGACGTATTTCCTAGCAGCGTGATCATTCAGAAATTCAGAAATATTACTGGAACCCGTGACGGGAAAAATATTGACTAGATCCAAAAATATAAAGCAACTGAAAGAGAGTTGTCAGGCTGTTTTGCAAACGTCTTGATTATTATTTCTATTGACTTCATCTCTTACAACGAAAATTTCAGTTCTCTGTGTTGAATTTCACAGACATGGATCTGTTCACTCCATTAGTTTACATCCACCAGTCTGCTGCTATCTTTCAGTCTGAATTTTGTGTCTGTAAAAACATTGAAATAATGTCCTCAAAACCCAAGCTAGGGTCATCTGCACGTATGAACATCAGCAACGGTCTCAATGCTATCCCCTGAGGATTGGCACTGCACAATTATCTCTAGTTTATAAAATAATTGTTCAGCACTTTTCTTTTCTGTCTCTTTGTCACACAGCCAATGCCCCTTAATTCACTGTGCTTCATTATTGCTTATATCATACACAGACCACTACTGTAAAATTAATTGCACCTACTTCATCAGGGAACTGAATCAAGGTAATCAACAACGATTTGCCTTTGGGCAACCCCTGCTTTCTTTTATCCACGTGTTTTCACGTGTTAATTACCATTTGGCTGGATTAGCAACTGTGAATGTTTCCCAACCATTAATATTAGGCTAGCTGGCTTTTGCTGCTGACATTATCCACTTATAACGTTGAAATATTGTGGTCAGGTCCTTCACATACCACTCTGACTATATTCAGCAATCTAAGAGCATCCCACACAACACACTTCACCCAGAGTTGTGAATTTGTGGAATTCTCTAGCTCAGAAGGCAATGGAGGCCGATTCACTGGATGCATTCAAAAGAGAGTTAGAGCTCTTGGGGCTAGCGGAATCAAGGGATATGCGGAGAAGGCAGGAACGGGGTACTGATTGTGGATAATCAGCCATTATCACATTAAATGGTGGTGCTAGCTTGAAGGGCCGAATGGCCTACTCTTGCACCTATTTTCTATGTATGTATTTTGAACTTTTTCTAAACCTTAAAGGGCCTGTCCCACTTAGGCGCCATTTGCGCGTCACGCAGGTGGCACGTGAGGATTTCCAAAATCCTGGGGTGCCGCGCGTTGCCGTGCGTCACTGCTTACGCCACCACGCGCACGTCATGACGCGTAAATGTTGTTGCGTAAATGACGAGCAAATGACGCCCAAGTGGAACAGGCCCTTTAGTACAGGGGTCGGCAACCTTTTTTGCATAAGGGCCAGGACCATGTTTGTGAGCGGATAGCGGGCCACATCTATCGCCATAGTTAATAAATGGAGGTAATAATAATACATACTAACTAAATTAGTAAATAATAATAATATAAACTAATAATACATAAATTAGTAATAATACATGCTAATATGTATATGTAGTCTGAAGGAGGGTCTTGACCCGTAACATCACTTGTAACCATCGTTCCATAGATGCTGCCTCGCCCCCTGAGTTTCTCCAGCATTTTTATTCACCTTAGATTTTTCCAGCATCTGCAGCCTGCAGTACCAGGGCTGCCAACTCACGCATTGAGCGTGAGAATCATGCATTTTGACAAATTCTCACGCTCTCACGCTGATCACAAATTTCTCACGCTCTGTCGTGAGAAATTCTGTAATCAACGAAAATGTCAAAACTCATCAGCTGCATGGGCCGCCGGTGTTGAAGAGCCAGGGTTGAGGGAGGGATGGAAGCAGAAGCAGCGGCGGGAACAGATGTGGACGGAGAGCCGGGGCTGGCGAGTGTTTGCCGGGTATCAACTATCTTGGTGGGATTGGCAGTGTTCTCCACAGTGAAGATTGATTTTGTCTACCATTTCTTTGTTTCCTTTTATTAATTCACCAAACCTGTTCTCTGATGTCCTCCATTTACCACAGCTACTTTTTGTGGTTTTATACATTCGTACTATGTCTGTTTTGACCTTACATTTTCACTTTCTCTAAAAATCAATTTTCTCCCTTTTTATGAGGTTTTTATTCTTTCACTGTCTGATCCTAAAACCTTACATCCTCTGGCTGACTGCCAGCTTCGCCATGTTGTATGCCCTATTTTTCAATGTAACTTTTTCCTTGACCGCTTTGTTAACCACATATTGTACCTCATTCTCATGGAATCCCTACTTCTTTTAAAGTAAGCTAGATTTTGGATAGAAAGGTCACGACATTGCAGTGCACCATTATAACAGAGTCATGGTTGTGGCATGTCCTGCCACTGTTCTTATTGTGGCTCCACTAATGCAAACTTCAGTAGTGCTTGAGACCCTCAGGCTAAGGCAATAATGAACTGATGGGAAACCATTTCTGAGGGAAACAGAGGACTGGTTATTGAAGTCCTATTAGGGGTAAGAGGGGGTTGACCTGAGTTGTGGGTGGAGTGGTTTATCAGGAAATAATGGATCAAGGTGGAGGCAGCAGCCTGTAACTTGTTGCTCATTGCAAAATTGTAGAGGATGGGACTGATGATCTGAGGAATGAGGTTGGTTCAGTGAGATGTGGTGAGAAGGGAAAGGAGAAGAGCATGGAGATGATCAGGTGTGACAGGCTGATATAGTGATCAGGGCCGGCTTCGAGAGAAGCATTGGCAGTCGGACAATCGGGAATGGTGAGGTGAAGGTAAAAGTTGGGGCCTTCATTTGAGGAATCTATGGATTGAAGCTTCAAGAGAATAAGACTTTGGGTCACCAGAGCTTTGGGGCTCAGAGATTGTTGTGAGATCTAGACATAACTGGGTCAGTCAATAGTCTTGGGCTTGTTGGTGTGGGAGAGGATGGGTACTGTTACAGAGGTGAACAAATGAATAGAATGTAAGAGTAGAAATAGGCTTAATGGAGCCCAAGATTGAATCCACGACATGAATATGTATTCCCGTGAGTGGTAAAAAGTGATTTTTACCTGGACAAATAAACATTGCATGGGGAATATCATCACTTGTTATCAGATGCACAAGACTGGAAAGTTTCCAGTTGAATTTCTATATTGAATCCTGTTGTTGATTCTTTCACTCTCTTCAAAGGTCATTATTAAGCACAACATTGCTGACCAATTATTTTCTGTCTAAGTATTAGACAATAGACAATAGGTGCAGGAGTAGGCCATTCGGCCCTTCGAGTCAGCACCGCCATTCAATGCGATCATGGCTGAATATCCACAATCAGTAACCATTTCCTGCCTTCTCCGCATATCCCCTGACACCGCTATATTTTAAGAGTTCTATCTAACTCTCTCTTGAAAGCATTCTGGGGCAGACAATTCCACAGACTCACAACTCTCTGTGTGAAAAAGTTTTTCCTCATCTCAGTTCTAAATGGCTTACCCCTTATTCTTAAACTGTGGCCCCTGCTTCTGGATTCCCCTAACATCGGGAATATGTTTCCCATCTCTAGCGTGTCCAAACCCTTGACAATCTTATATGTTTCAATAAGATTTCCTCTCATCCTTCTAAATTCCAGAGTATACAAGCTCAGCCACGCCATTCTCTCAGCATATGACAGTCGTGCCATCCCAGGAATTAACCTGGTGAACCTATGCTGCACTCCCTCAATAGCAAGAATATCCTATCTCAAACTTGGTGACCAAAACTGCACACAGTACTCCAGGTGTGGTCTCACTAGGGCCCTGTACAACTGCAGAAGGACCTCTTTACTCCTATACTCACCTCCTCTTGTTATGAAGGCCAACATGCCATTAGCTTTCTTGACTGCCTGCTGTACCTGCATGCTTACTTTCATTGACTAATGAACAAGGACCCCCAGATCCCGTTGTATTTCCCTTTTTCCCAACTTGACGCCATTTAGATAATCTTCCTTCCTGTTTTTGCTACCAAAGTAAATAACCTCACATGTATCCACATTAAACTGCATCTGCCATGCATCTGCCCACTCACCCAACCTGTCCAAGTCACCATGCATTCTCATAGCAACCTCCTCCTGCCACCCAGCTTTGTGTCATCTGCACCGTGGTTCTTTTCAACCACAATATTCCTTGTGTCTCCATTCTACTGCTCTATTGTGAAATATCATCAATGAATGAGTACTTCTCTCTCTGGCAGGAGTTCTGTGAGGTTATCTCACATTTCTCCCTCCAAGCACAATCAGTCTGAAGCAGAGTCCCAACCCAAGACATCACATTCCTTCCACAGATGCAGCCTGACCCACTGAGTTACTCCAGCACCGTGATTTAACACTGTCCTTGGTGTTTACTCATATTAGTATTTCAAATAAAAAAATCCATAAGAGTAAGGAACATGGACAGTGGAAATAATGATAATAATGTTGTTTCAAAAAGCAAAATTCACAAGTGTCATCGCCAATTATCATCTTCCCAATAATTATAGAATACTTTAGAGTAATAAGAAAATTAACATGCTTGTGATAATTATTTCAACCTAAAGCATATATTAAGTGAGGGCGGGATCAGGGTTGGGCAGGTATCCTGCTGCCTCCTGATTTTTCCTGCATGTTTCACTCCGGAAGTAATCACTATGGGATATGATGACATGCTGGTCTATTCCTCTGAGACATGGTTGGCCAGGTTTCACAAGTTCACAAGTTATAGGCCATTATAAGAATTAGGCCATTTGGCCCATCTAGTCTACTCTGCCTTTCAGTTATGGTTGATCTTTGCTTCCTAATCCCATTTTCCTGCCTTCTCCCCATAACCGTTGACACCCGTTCTAATCAAGAATTTGTCTATCTCTGCCTTAAAAATATCCACTGACGGCCTCCATAGCCCTCTGTGGCATTGAGTTCCACAGTTTAACCACCCTCTGACTAAAGAAGTTTCTCCTCGCTTCCTTTCTAAAAGAGTGCCCTTTAATTCTGAGGCTAAGACCGCTGGTCCTAGACTCCCCATCAGTGGAAACATTCTTTCCACATCCACTCTATCTATGCCTTTCATTATTCTGTAAGTTTCAATAAGGTCCCTCCTCAACCTTCTAAACCCCAGTGAACAGAGTCCCAGTGCTTTCAAATGCTCATCTTATGCAAACGCACTCATTCCTGGATTCATTCTCGTGAAACTCCTCTGGACCCTCTCCAGAGCCAGCATATCCTTCCTCAGATATTGGACCCAAATTTGCTTACAGGACTCCAAATGCAGCGTGACCGTACCTTATAGAGCCTCAGCATTACATCTCTGTTTTTGTATTCGAGTCCTCTTGATATAATTGAATTTGCCTTCTTTATGACCGATTCGACTTGCAAATTAACTTTTTTGGGAGTTTTAGTATGTTTCTTGATTTACTCCATATCTGCACTGTTAAATATCAGCATGTGCAATTTTTCTAACCGTTCTGTGATAATAAATGGGAATTATGACGTGATTGCTTTTATCACAAATACCAATCAAACCAGATCGAATGCATTTTTGTAAGCATGAGCATATTCTAAGGGCATTGCATATTTAAATGAAATGTAGATATTTTTTGTTTTTTGACGCATTATTTTAAAGATCCTGATATATATTGATATTTTAAATAATGTTAACAAGAAAATTGCAGATGGATTCAGGGACAAAGAACCATTGTTCAAATTACTACAATTAAATAAAAGCTATTTCTTTTGAAGTTCTGGTGTATGTGGCTCTACAGTTTAGTCACAAGGTGAATGAAGGCTTGTCATCACTGACTATTAATAGTAAGATTAAACGAGAACTTACCAAGTTTGAAGGTTGATCTGTATTTTACGGTGAGGGATTTCGTGAAGACCCCGCCAGCACGCATGCGCGGCATCCTTCAAAGCAGCGGTGTGGAATCACAGAAACAAATCATGACTAAAAATAGTAAGATGAAAAACGTAGAACTTCCTGGTTGACCTTATGATAGAGGGTGGGAGCGGTGGGCACGAAATCCCTCACCGCGACTCCTCGTAAAATACAGATCAACCTTCAAACTTGGTAAGTTCTCGTTTAATCTTACTATTTTACTTCGGAGTCACGTGAGTGACTTCGTGAAGATTTCAAAGCTCTGTGATTTCACGCCCTGGACAACGTCCATGCTTATCACACTGCCGCCAGTCTGATGGAGGAAGGCTGTTAATGGAGTTCAGTCGAAACTGGCTGAAAAATCAACACAATTTATTAATCAAATAAACAACAAATAACCCCTAATTCGGGGACAGACATTCACTGAGCGGTTCCCAGGATAGCTTCTGCGAATGTCGCAGGGGCGACCAGTGGCTTGTTGTAGAACCGTTGAAAGGTTTTTTCACTGGCCCAGCCCACGGTGGCGAGAATGTGGTCCATGGGCACCTCCATGGCTCTCGCCGCTGATGTGGATGCAGCCCTGGTGGAATGAGACTTAAAAATGTCAGTAGCAACTCCTGCTGCATCCAGCACCACCCTGAGCCACCTGGCGATAGTCTGTACAGTCACCCGATGATGCAGAGGTTTGTGGCTGATGAGGAGCCCCTGTTTCTTCATCCTGATAACTCCTGTAACTCGGATGTATTGGTGGAGATGGGTGACTATGCAGAGAGTGGCATCTACAGGGTACGCCCGAAATTCCAACTGCAGCCCATGCGCCCCTGGCCTGTGCTGCTTTAATAATTCTTTGACAAAGAAATTTATTTGACCAGGGGTGGCCACCATGCTGTCCAGTTGCAGTTTTTGTAACGTCTGGACTCGTTGGGCTGTAGTCAGTGCCATCAGCATCACCACCTTGAGGGTGAGCTGTTTCAGTGGTAGCTCATCCATTGGAGCCCAGCTCCTCAGTAGGGTCAGCACGATCCCCACATCCCACATTACTGTATATCTGGGTCGTGGAGGGTTGGTGTTGAACACTCCCCTCATTAGTTTAGACACCAGGTGGTTGGAGCTGATACCTATATCCAGGTATGAGGACAGCGCACTCCTGGCGCTGTTGATGGCACTGTAGCTGAGGCCAGCATCGAAATGGAGGCCTGCTAGAAACTCCAGGACATCAGGTATTGTTGCCGAGTTGGAAGACTTGTAGGTCCGGGCACAGAATGCCTCCCACTTTCTGATTTGGGTGAGGTATTGTTTCCGAGTTGATTCTCGGCATGATGCGGCGATAAGGTCTATGGCTCTTGATGAGATGCCTGCCCGGATGAGTGGTCTTTTCAGAACCTGCAGGCCAACAAGTTTAAATGACCATGGCAAGGATGACTGACCCCCGTAATGGGGTGAGTAATCAATTTGGGATACACAAAAAGCTGGAGAAACTCAGCGGGTGCAGCAGCATCTAAGGAGCGAAGGAGATAGGCGACGTTTCGGGCCGAGACCCTTCTTCAGACTGGTCAGGGATCAGGGAAACGAGAGATATAGACGGTGATGTGGAGAGATAAGGAACAATGAGTGAAAGATATGCAAAAAAGTATCGGTGATAAAGGGAACAAGCCATTGTAAGCTGTTTGTGGTGTGAAAATGAGAAGCTGGTGCGACTAGGGTGGGGGAGAGATAGAGAGAGAGGGAATGCCAGGGCCCCAGGGCTGAGGGAGAGGTGGGAAGGGGAGGAGACAGCAGGGGTTAACAGAATTGAGAAAATTCAATATTCAAGCCCAAAGGATGCAGACTCCCCAAGCGGAATATGAGGTGCTGTTCCTCCAGCTTGCGGTGTTGCTCACTCTGGCCGTGGAGGAGGCCCAGGACCGAGAGGTCGGATGTGGAATGGGAGGGGGAGTTGAAGTGCTGAGCCACCGAGAGGTCGGGTTGGTTATTGCGGACCGAGCGGAGGTGTTCGGCGAAGCGATCGCCAAGCCTCCGCTTGGTCTCACCGATATAGATCATCTGGCATCTGGAGCAGCGGATGCAGTAGATGAGGTTGGAGGAGGTGCAGGTGAACCTCTGTCGGACCTGGAAGGACTGCTTGGGTCCCTGAAAGGAGTGGAGGGGGGAGGTGAAGGGACAAGTGTTGCAAGTGTTCAATTTGGGATGTTTCCCAATCGCCATCCATGGTTGTTTTAAAATTTTTACAACCATCGGGTACCATGGTTGTGTAGGCCAGTCGGGAATGATCAATATGCCAGTTGCAGAGTCTAGTTTAATTTTCTGCAATACCCGACTGGTGAGGCAGAATGGGGGAAATGCGTAGCAAAACCATTTCCCCCAATGGATAGAAAACGCATCCATTGCTATTGCCCCAGAGTCTGGTTCCCACGACACATACGTTGGTATCTGATGGTTCAGCCTGGATGCAAATAGGTCAATATCTGGTGTCCCAAAGTGAGCTATAATATCTCTAAAAATTTGGGGGTTCAACATCCACTCGATGTTGTCATTGAAGACTCGTGACCTGGTGTCCGCCACTGAATTAAGCTTCCCAGGCAAATAGGTCGCAGTAATCCAAATATTTCTTTCAATGCACCAGTACCAAATTGTATTAGCCAATTCATCACAAGATAGCGACCTGATACCACCCATATGATTGATGTAAGCCACCACTGTAGTATTATCTATTTGAAGGCGGACATGTAAATCCTGTGAATTAGTACAGTAAGCCCGCAGTCCATGAAATGCCCCCAGCATTTCTATATAGTTTATCCCGTGTGACTCCAGGAATGTAGACTCATGAGAGTTCCATCTGCCACCACAACTGGACATCGTATCAGTTGCTCCCCAGCCTTGTGCGCTTGCGTCAGTTTGTAGCACAACATCAGGGTTGCTCACTATGATAGATCTATGACACTCTCTAATATTGTCAACCCACCATTGTAGCTCATTTCTAGCTTCCGGTGGTAACCGAATTGGCCGATCAAAGTGCCCAGCATTTGTTTTTAATGCTGTGATTTTTGATCTTTGTAAATTTCGGTAGTGTAGCAGTCCGAATCGTGCAGCTGGGAATGTAGCTACCAATTTGCCTATAACTTTTGCTGTTTGCCGAATGGTCGGTACCCTGGCGCAAGCAAGATTGTGGCACTCTTCTATTATAGCAGTAGCTTTATTAGTTGGGATGGTAATCTTCATTAAATTGGTGTCTAGGGTGAACCCCAAATAATCCATAACCCGTACCGGGTGCAGTTTTGATTTGTCTGGATGGATTACAAACCCCAGTTTCTCGAACAGAGCCTTGGTTGCAGCCACTCCTTGAATTGCCAATTGGAGGGTCTGACCCACTATAAGGATATCATCCAAATATGCCATGACTATATAATTTCGGAGAAGAGCCAATATAGGTTTTACCAACTTGGTAAACAGCCTAGGGGCTGTGGTGATTCCATTGGGCAATGCCTTATATTCCCATAATTGACCCTTCCAGACAAACTTCAGAAATTTCCTGTGAGCCTCAGCGATGGGCACCGTATAGTATGCATCTTTCAAATCGATGCATGCCATAAAGTACCCTGGGTAAAGCATCTGCTTAGCTGTTTCAAAAGTATCCATTTTGAAATGGGTATATTGTACAAAAGTGTTCAATTCAGTTAAGTCTATTATAATCCGACATCCCCCATCTTTTTTAATTCTAGTGAAGATGTTAGACACAAACTCAATTGGTTCATGCTTGGTTTTGCCAATTACCCCTTTTGCTGCTAGCCGTATAATTTCAGCATGTCCTGCCTCCACCTCTTTTTGGGATAGAGTAAAATTCCTACGAGGCGAATGCTGGGTAGGGGGATTTATACCTCCAATAAATTCTATAACATACCCTTGAACACTTTGTAAAATAAACTCATCTGTGGTGACAGTTTTCCATATGTCCAAGAAAGCCCGCAATCGCCCACCTATTCGTGCAGGAGGGGATGCTACGGCGTGAGAGGAACCAGACCCCCTTACCTCCATGGTTAACGGCGGTTCCGTACATACGGTGTTTTGGGTGGGCGTTGTGCAGGTTGACGGGCCGGCGGCCGCATTTTCCATGCAGGCCGCTGTTGGCCTTGCCCTAAAAAAGGTCGTTGTGCTTGTTGGGATGGAGGTAGGTAGGATCTTTGTGCCCTGTCCGGCAGCAGTGGTCTCCAATTTGTATTAGGCTGTTGCCGGTGATATGGGTGAAGTCTGGCCGATGGAGGTTTCATGAGGCCAGCTGTTTTGGCCTCCTCGTCCAGTTCCTTCACCTGTTTGGACAGGTCTCCAAACAACTGATGCGGCGGTGGAGCGGTTGATGGTCGGCACAACCCCGCGAATTTGGGGTTGAGTGTGGGCTTTATGGAGCTCTTACGCAGGCAGTTTATTTCATATTGGGCGTTGCATAGGAGTGCCAGTGCGTCTTGCTGTTCACTGGACACATTATCCCCGTCCAGGGTCCTAGCAAACGCCATTATGCCCGTGGAGAGAACCTTTAAGATACGCTGGAGGCGGACATCCTGCATCCTGGTGGCCGTACTCAAGTGTCCCCAGATCTGGGCATTAACCAAGGGCACACTGAGGTTGATGCAGTTCTCGGGCGGTTTTATTTTCTCCAAGGTATCATTGAGAACCTGACTCTGGAGTTGGTGCGTAGTCAGGTAATCAATGGTGCCCGCCAATTTGTGGTGCAGAGGTTCACCTGTCTGGGTGGTAGCGGCAAACTTACTCACCACTTCCAGCATATCCTCCTCATGCTCTGGCTCAGCGGTCACTGGCTGTCCCGGGTCGTCTTCAAACACAGCAGCTGGGCAATCACTCATGCTTCTGGCTGGAGACGATGAGATGCTGAGTGGTGTCCTCGCATGGCTAGTGGATGCCCGCGAGTCCCGCTCTTTTCGTTCCCGGTCCCGCTGGAGGAGTTGCTCCACTAAGAGCTCCAACCGCTCTATGCGACCGTCCCTGCTATGTGCAGCGGACAAGCCGACTTCCCCAGGCCCTGCGAACTCACTGGGGCTTCCACCATCGGACCACACCTCCGTAAGGTGCTGTCTAGGGTCCAATGGCAGGTCGTCGTGACCTACAGCCCAAGTAGGATCATACGACTCCCGCACGGACTCTCCGCTAGTCTGTCTTCTCCCAGACTGTGGCGGCCCACCTGTCTGGTAAGAAGGCAGGTGAGTTGAATCGGCGCCGGCCCCCGGAACCTGGCTCCCCGGAGTCCGTGCAGGCTTACCTCCACACTTGCCCATCTTTTGGCGTGGAGGCGCATGGTCGGCCGCTCGCTGATCTGAGCTGACCGACCGCCTCCTGCTGCCACCTCCGCCCTTGACCGCAGCCTGACGGGGTGTTTTGTCGGCGGTATCTACTCCAGCAGGCCTACTCGACGCAGCAGTGATGTTGCCAGGCTGCACTACGGCAGATTTCCCTGGCTGTGGTACGTTTTTGCACTTTGCAGGGCTCCCCTGTCGTGCAGCTGTCCCCCGGCCCAGCCCCCTCGGGTCTTCTGGAGCTCGGGGAGGGGTTGCCTGTAAAAAGCGAGACCCCTTGCCACGTACCTGTTTCCCCCCTCTTTTCTTGGGGGAAGGGGGCTCGAAGTCTGGATCCGATGCATCCAGCTCCGGAGCGGTAAACCATTCGGGTGAGTCGGCCCCTGAATCAGCGGAAGCGCCCGACTTCCGCATTCCTGCCCCCACATTCCTCGAAGCTGCCGGTGTTGCTTGCAGCTCCGGGGACAAGGGCCGTTGGCTGGTCGAAGCTCGGCTCCTCGACAGCGTCGCCTTCCTCTTGCCCTTGTCCATCCTGTGGAGTAAAGGTAATACTTACCTGCCGGTCTTTTATGAAGGAGCCCGAGGAGAGAGCGCACTCCCCCCCCCAGCCTGCCGATGCAAATGCGCGCGACGATATGCCGCGCATGCGTGCTGGCGGGGTCTTCACGAAGTCACTCACGTGACTCCGAAGTAAAATTAAATGTCACACATGATGTTCATTCTAGTAGACTAATACTATGGCATCACTATTGTTTGGCACTCTTGTTACATGGACAAACCTGCAACCTAGGGCTGAATTTTAATTTATGCAAGTGCATGGTTGTGAGAGTGTGTTGTGAAGGAGGCTGTTTAAATGTGTATAAGGTTTCAGTGCTCAGGAAGCCAGTTCTATAATGCTGACATCCACAAATACCAGAGGTTTTTCAGGCTGTATGTAAGAAACCCCTTAGGACAGGTGAGTTGCTGATTTGGGTCTGTAATTTGCTCATTTATGGTGATAGCAGCATGAATTTCAAAGTATAATTTGTATTTGCAGGTCTGCAACATTTCTTGAGCTGGTCAGTGAAAGTCAGACAAGGGCACATCAGCATTGGAAGGGTTGACCAATTGACGAGCAAATCTGTAAATGCGACTTCACAACTGCTTTCTTCAGTGCTTCTGCAATTCACACTTACTGTATACGGAACTATTGGGATAAAGTCGGCCCATTAGGTCTTCAATGTGTAGGAAGGAACTGCAGATGCTGGTTAAAACCAAAGATATATGCAAAAAACTGCAGTAACTCAGCAGGTCAGGCAGCATTTCTGGAGAAAAGCAATAGGGACGAGACCCTTCTTCAAACCCTTTTCAGATCCAGTATGAAGAAGGGTCCCGATCCTAAGCACCACCTATTCCTTTTCTCCAGAGATGCTGCATGACCCATTGAGTTAATGCAGCTTTTTGCATCTATCTTATGTCCATACTGTGTCTATAGATGCACATAGTCTCTTGCCCAGAGTAGGGGAATCGAGGACCAGAGGAAATAGTTTCAAGGTGAAGGAGAAAAGATTTAATAGGGATCTGAGGGGTAACTTTTTCACACAAAGGGTGATGGGTGTATGGAACAAGCTGCCAGAAGAGGTAGTTGAGGCTGGGACTATCCCATCGTTTAAGAAACAGCTATACAGGTACTTGAATCGGACAGATTTGGAGGGATATGGACCAAGCGCAGGCAAGGGGGACTAGTGTAGCTGGGACATTGTTGGCTGGTGTGGGTAAGTTAGGACAAAGGGCCTGTTTCCACACTGTATCATTCTATGACTCTATGTAAAAGCAACCCAGCAGGAAGCCATCCTTTCCCCATTGTCCTGCAAGTTTTTTCCTTTGAGATATTTATCTGGTTGAACACTAGACTTTACTCCATCGCCATTATTATCTATGGTAGTGTATTCCAAGAGTCAAGAGTATTTAATTGTCATATGTACTGACAAAGGACCAATGAAATTTATACTTGCAGGAGCATAACAGGCCTGGAGAACCTAATAAACAAAAAAATGTAAAACCCTAATATCAGTGCAAAAGGCCTAAAGTCCTTTGTGCAATCAAGACAGTTCATAGTTCATAGTTTTGTTGGTGTTTTTGTAGTGTTCAAAAGCCTGATGGTGGGTCTTGAACCTAGAGTTCATGGTTTTCAGCCTTATTTCTGATGGTAAGAGTCAAATGAGAGCATGGCCAGGGTGATGTGGGTCATTGACAGTGATGGAAATGTGGGGGTACGCAGGGGTACGGCGTTCCCTTTAGTTTTCAATTTCCAGATCGGGTTTAATGAGTACTGCAGAAACAGCCATTCCTCACTTTATTCAACTGAGACAAAAACGATTTGTTAACTGCCACTGTTAGCACTTGTTAACAGCCAGTAGTTAACAGTAGTTATACAATGTGTCATCAATACAGCGATCCACATTCATCAGTAAATGTAATTGTGTTTTAACACCACGTTCCTTTGAATAAAATTCAAGGGAGAATTTCTTAAACTCACTGTCAGGGCTACCGGACAGCGAGCACGGGCTCAGGTAAAGTCACGTTATTTTATCATTCCACGTTACTTTATTATTCCATGTTATTCTATTTGCCTCCATGCCGCTCTCTCTCTGCCTCCGTGCCTCTCTCTCTGCCTCCGTGCCCCTCTCTCTGCCTCCGTGCCCCTCTCTCTGCCTCCGTGCCTCTCTCTCTGCCTCCGTGCTTCTCTCACTGCCTCCGTGCCTCTCCCCGCTCTCGAAAACTCGATTATGTATTTTGGGAGGTATTTTGGAGAAAGGAGATGCATTAAATGTGCACATTTTCAAATGGGAAATAATGCTTAAGAAGCTAATAGTAAACCTGTATAAATCATTGGTTGTGCCATAGTTAGAATATTGTGCTCAATTTCTCTGGAACGATATGTCGTTCAGCTAACAAAAATAATGAATAATTAGTCTGAGTTAATCAATTAGTTAATGGTGCAGCAACGCTTGGCTAGCAGTCACCATTAAATGGTATTCGATATACTAGTTAAGAGGGAGAAGGGTGAGTCAGAAAACAAGGCTCTAAATTTAAGTAAACTTTGGGAAAGTGAGACAGAAGAGTAGACTATGCAGAGCATTGACAAACAATGTGAAGTGTTCCAAGATTTTCTTGGTAATAGACCTGCACATTTTGAATTGAATTGAAATTATTTGTCATTCAATGATGAATGAAAAGAAATGAATGTTATCCCTAACAACAAGGGTAAACAGAAACATGGATAAGGGAGAGCCAGTGGATGTAGTGTACCTGGACTTTCAGAAAGCCTTTGATAAGGTCCCACGCAGGAGATTAATGGGCAAAATCAGAGCACATGGTATTGGCGATAGGGTATTGACATGGATAGAAAATTGGTTGGCAGACAGGAAACAAAGAGTAGGAATTAACGGTTCCCTTTCAGAATGGCAGGTAGTGACTAGTGGGGTGCCTCAGGGCTCGGCGCTAGGGCCGCAGCTATTCACAATATATATTAATGATTTAGATGAAGGAATTAAAAGTAACATTAGCAAATTTGCAGATGATACAAAGCTGGATGGCAGTGTGAACTGTAAAGAGGATACTACGATGATACAGGGTGACTTGGATAGGTTGTGTGAGTGGGAAGATGCATGGCAGATGCAGTATAATGTGGATAAATGTAAGGTTATCCACTTTAGAGGCAAGAACAAGATACAGATTATCATCTGACTGGCAGGTAGACACAAATTGCTGGAGTAACTCAGTGGGTCAGGCAGCATCTCTGGAGCAAAGGAATAGGTGACGTTTTGGGTCGAGACCCTTCTTCTGTATGGTGTCAGATTAAGAAAAGGGGAAGTGCAACGAGACCTGGGTGTACTTGAGCAAAGAGGTCCTTCTGCAGTTATACAGGGCCCCAGTGAGACCACACCTGCACTATTGTGTGCAGTTTTGCTCTCCTAATTTGAGGAAGGACATTCTTGCTATTGAGGGAGTGCAACGTAAGTTCACGAGGTTAATTCCCAGGATGGCAGAAATGTCATATGATGAAAGAATGGAATGACTGGGCTTGTGTCCACTGGAATTTAGAAGGATGAGAGGAGATCTTATTGAAACATAAGATTATTAAGGGATTGGACATGCTAGATGCAGGAAACATGTTCCCGACGTTGGAGGAGTCCAGAACCAAGGGCCACAGTTTAAGAATACTCTTTGTTTCCCGTCTGCCAATCAATTTTCTATCCATGTCAATACTCATTAAGAATACTCATTTAGAACTGAGATGAGGAAAAACCTTTTCACCCAGAGTGTTGTGAATTAGTGGAATTATCTGCCTCAGAAGGCACTGGAGGCCGACTCATTGGATGCATCCAAAAGAGAGTTAGATAGAGCTCCTAGGGCTAGTGGAATCCAGGTATATGGGGAAAAGGCAGGAATGGGGTATTGATTGTGGATGATCAGCCATGATCACATTGAATGGCTCGAAGGGCTGAATGGCCTACTCCTGCACCTATTTTCTATGTATCTATGTAAAATGCTGGAACAACTCAACGGAACAGGCAGCATCTTTGGAGAGAAGGAATGGGTGACGTTTCGGATCGAGACCCCTTTTCATACTGATGTCAGGGATGAGTGGGACAGAGATAGAATTCAGTCGGAGACAGTAAGACTGATGGGAGAACTAGGAAGGGGGAGGGGATGGAGAGAGAGGGAAAGCAGGGGCTATTTGAAGTTAGAGAAGTCAATGTTCATACCGCTGGGGTGTAATCTACCCAAGCAAAATATGAGGTGCTGTTAATCCAATTTTCGTTGGGCCTCAATCTGACAAAGGAGGAGGCCCCGGACACAAAGGTCAGTGGGAATGGGAGCGGAACGGCATGAATTCACAGTTTTATCCTGTGTTACTTAATCCAAGGGCGAGCGGACAGATGGACAAAAGCAACGATCATAGAGTGGAATAGATGACATTCCGGGTCGAGACCCTTCTTCAGCCTGAGTCAGGGGAAAGAGGAACAAAAGATATAGACGGAACTAAGGACAAATGAATGGAAGATATATCCCCCGTTTCCCTTTACCTTGACTGTCAGCCTGAAGAAGGGTCTCGACCCAAAATGTCATCTATTCCACTCTATGATCATTGCTTTCGTCCGTCTGAGAGAGAGAGAGATGCAAGAAAGCAGCTATGATATATAATACACAATAAACTATATTATAAATACACAATAAACAAGTTATGCATTCTTGTACACTTACATGGGTATGACCGCTCATAAAAATCTCCCCCCCCCCCCCCCTTCCTTCCCAACCTTAGCCTCACGGACCTTAGAGTACCCCTAGTTCCTAAAACCCATTTCCATCACTGGTCGTTGATGATGCTAGTTACCTTTTTGAGGCAGTGCCTCCTATAGGATCACTTTGATGGTGGGAAGATAATGGACCGAGTGATGTCTCAAATAGTCCTAACCTTATTCAGTCTCTGAGAAAAGAAAAATATATTTCTTGTCACTTTTATTCTTTTCCCAACTACATTCATTCCAGGACCCTTGTTTCTCCCTCTCTTCCATCCCTCTCTTCTAACTCTTCTGTCCAAGGTCAAGAATCATAGTTGCTCCAATCCCTTCAGTAACTAAAGTCTTTCAACATCTGTCCCTATATCTCCCTCCTCGACTATGTCCACGCACTCTGACAGTTTTTTCAGGTGAGGCAGAGGTTCACTTGCACCTCCTCCAACCTCACCTACAGTATTCTCTGTACCAGATGTGGACTCCTATATAGTGGCGAGACCAAGCGCAGGCTTGACGATCATTTCGCTGAACACCTCTGCTCAGTCCGCCTAAACCTACATGATCGCCCAGTTGTAAACTTTAACTCCCCCTCCCATTCCCTGACCTTTCTGTCTGACAATGGAGGAGGCCCAGTGCAAATTGGAGAAACAGCACTATCTTCAACCTTGCCGCCATTTCTCATGTTAATTCATATTTCTTTATCAACTTAAGTGAAATAGTCACTGCCAAAAACATGCAGGATAAGATAGCGGCAGAAATAAACAAATTAATGTGTTTTAAGATTAGAAGAGAAACTTAGTGTACCAGTGTGTAAAACATTCAGGTTCATTTCCTTGTGCAATCTTTACGGTTTCTTATTGATGTTGCTCCTGCATAGTTTAACTGCAGCAGAGGCGGAGGCAGATGTCTCAGATCCCTGCTTTTATTGACATGCATTGATTCTGGAACCAATAGGAATTTCACCTTAGCCCGCTCACTCCGCCTCTTTGCGGTGATGGGCTTTGTCATTGGGATACAAGGCAGAATGTGAAGTATAATTCAGGGGAAGGGAAGGAGAATTACTGTGAGCAAACCCAGACTTCCATGTTTAATTTACTTTAAATTAGAGATATAATGCGGAACCAGGCCGTTCGGCCCACCGAGTCCGCACCAATCAGCGAACCCCACACACTAACACTATCCTACACACACTAGGGATAATTTTCCAATTTTACCAAACCAATTAACCTATAAACCTGCATGCATGTCTTTGGAGTGTGGAAGGAAACTGGAATTATACACATAATTCTGAAAAAAGAGCAACGGTGTGCCACTGAAATCAGTTAGATTTGGGGTAGAGCTATTTTGTACAGATTTCTGAGTAACCTAGCTTTTGTCATAAAATACGACTCAAAATCTTTCCAAATATTTTTTTCTCTCACCTGTGCTTTATTTGAGATATTCCCCCTCCTATCCCATGACATTTCCTCAGAATGTTATCAGTGGGATACATTGCAACCTCATTGCACTGAAATTTGAGAGTTTTAATGAGTTTGCAGATCAACTATACTTCACTTTCCTCAAAACCGTGCTATTTAACAGGGTAACCATCAATTCTTTATTCTCACTGAGAGATTACATCATCTGTCTTTCATACCCCACTGAAGTCTAAGAAGCTGATGCAGAAATCCTATGCTGGTGCAGCCTAATTTAGTTGATTATTGTCACATGTCACCGAGGTACAGTAAAAAGCTTTTCTTTTTGTGCTATCCAGTCAAAGAAAACTCCATACATGAGTACATCTATATATGAAAATAAGGAGATCCTTCTGTCTGAAGAAGTGTTTCGGCCCGAAATGTTACGTATTTCGTTTGCTCCATAGATGCTGCCGCACCCGCTGAGTTTCTCCAGCACTTTTGTCTACCTGAGATCCTTCTTCCCTGTGGCTGTCAAACTGTACACCCCTCCCCCTTCTGTCATGGGGTAGACTGACTGACTCCCCTCCTCTCTCCCCCCCCCCCCCCCCCTCCTTTGCACATCCCCAATCCTTTCCACTCGTCACTTCATGTTTCATGTATTTTGTGTTTATATGACTGTTGGCAGATCAATTTCCTTCCTGGGATAAATAAAGTTCTATCGTATCGTATTGTACAATTAAGCCTTCCACAATGCCTTCTCCCAGCCGCTCCATTCTCTCAGCATATGACAGTCCCGCCATCCCTGGAATTAACCTTGTGAACCTGCGCAGCATTCCCTCAATAGCAATAATGTCTTTTCTCAAATTAGGGGACGAAAACTGCACACAATACTCCAGGTGTGGTCTCACTAGGGCCCAAAACAACAGCAGAAGGACCTCTTTGCTCCTATACTCAACTCCTCTTGTTATGAAGGCCAACATGCCATTCGCTTTCTTCACTGCCTGCTGTACCTGCATGCTTACTTTCATTAACAATAATAAACCTAAATCTAAACTGCTTATCACTGATTAACATCTGTGCCCAACAACAGGAATGCTTACAAGCCTGCATCTTTCTATTGCCTCTAGCAACACATCCTGCATTATGACACTAGCATGCCATTAAGCATGCAGACTCCGTCTCCCCTTGTCCTGTTGCCACATCCAGAATCCATAACATTTTATTTGCAATGACTCTTTAAACCGTGGGATTAAAATGAGCTCATATAGGATGTCATCACGTCTGTTCATCTTAATTGGAGGGAAAATTAAGAAATAATAAATCAAAACAGTTGCTGGATTAAAAACCCACTCATAAATAACTGCACTATTTTTTCGGGGTTTCCAAATTACAAGACCCACTCCCAATATCCCCAGCTACAACACTTTGCACATCTGCAATTTTAAACCATCCTTTCCGTAACTTCACATATTCTTCACATATTCAATAGTCAGGCCTCTATCCTCTACTCCGAATTCCTCCGGCTACGCCGCATCTGCACCCAGGATGAGGTGTTCCAAACCACGGCATCGGAGATGTCCTCATTCTTTAGGGAACGGGGGGGTTCCCCTCTTCGACTATAGATGAGGCTCTCACCAGGGTCTCCTCTTTATCCGCTCTCACTTCCCATCACCCCCACTTGTAACAAGGACAGAGTCCACCTTGTCCTCACCTACCACCCTACCAGCCGTCACATACAACAGATAATCCTCCGACATTTTCGCCACCTCCAACGGAATCATACCACTGGCCACATCTTCCCATCTCCTCCCCTTTCGGCTTTCCGCAGAGACCGCTCCCTCCGTAACTCCCTCGTCAATTTGTCCCTTCCCACCCAAACCACCCTGGTACTTTCCCTTGCAACCGCAGGAAATGCTTTACATCCCCCCCTCGACTCCATCCAAGGACCCAAGCAGTCTTTCCAAGTGAGGTAGAATTTCACCTGCACCTCCATTGCATCCATCTATTGCATCTGCTGTTCTAGGTGTCAACTGTTCCACATCAGTGAGATCAAGAGCAGGCTGGGTGGTCGCTTCGCCCACCACCTCCACTCAGTTCGCATTTACCAACCCGTTCTCCCGTTGACTTAGCACTTCAACTTCCCCTCCTATTCCAAACCGGCCTTTCTGTCCTGGGCCTCCTCCATGGGCAGAGTGAGTCCTACCGGAAATTGGAGGAGCAGCACTTCATATTTCGCATGGGTAGTTTACAACCCAGTGGTATGAACATTGACCTCCAATTTCAGATAGTCCTTTCTTTCTCCCTCTCCCCTTTCCAGCTCTCCCACAGCCTACTGTCTCCGCCTCTTCCTTTCTTCTTCCCGCCACCCCCCCCCCCCACCCCCATATCAGTCTGAAGAAGGGTCTCGACCCAAAACGTCACCTATTCCTTCTCTCCATAGCCACACCCATTGAGTTGCTCCAGCATTTTTGCCTACTTTCAGTAACCCAAATTCAGTTGTGTTATGTACTCCATTTTTATGGATTAGTTAATAAAACATTTGTTGTTTTCAATCTAAAAGTCATATAACCATATAATATATAACACCATATAACAATTACAGCATGGAAACAGGCCCTCTCGGCCCTTCCAGTCCGTGCCGACCATTTGTTTTCCCCTAGTCCCATCTACCTGCACTCAGACCATACCCCTCCATTCCCTTCACATCCATATACCTATCCACTTTACTCTTAAATGTTAAAAGTGATCCTGCCTCCACCACTTCTGCTGGAAGCTGATTCCACACAGCCACCACCCTCTGTAGGGTCTCTAAAAAGACCCTCTAAAAAGTCTTTAGAGACGAGTACATAGCCTCAAATAATGACAATTATAGAATTTTTGGTATTAATATCAAACAAGTTTTCAGTTTGACAAAACCATTTGATCAACACTTTTAGAGGAGAATTAAATTAGAAAACTCAACAGACCTTGAAATAGTTGCATACATTACTAATAGGTGCACACATTATTGCAAAGAATGTGCACAATCAGTCGTGTATATCTCTGCAAAGCGCAATATCAAGGCTTACAATTGAATGCACCATGTTCAGCAAAAGATTGGTACTAGGATGGCAGTATAGCTTTACAAAACCTGCAAGTTGGGAGTGGAATCTTTTTTTACTCAATTTGTACCCCGTTGGGCAGTGCTGCTTTGTCTGAGTAGCTCTAGGGTTTCTGAAAGGAAGTTTACTTTAGCTTTGTGTCTATCAATTGTAATCTGATCATTTTGGTTATGAACGTACAAAAATGCAGAATCACGCATACATTTCCAGCAGGAAATACGGATTTGGGTGTGTCCAATAGTCCAGCTGTTGTATTATAAAAAAAAACATTGGGCTGCACAGATTGAAAAGGGTTACTCTTGCTTGTCTCAAACATACCAGGTTAAAGGAGAGTTGATTCATGAATCCTTATTCAGAAAAGGCCAGGTGGTTGCAGTCAAATAATATGTTGCATTCCATCTAGCCCTATGTTTAATGGGGTACACGGTGTTGGAGGTACAAGTGAGCGTTTGCCCCATAAAATGGGGGTTGCACACATTAATGACAAAAGGGTGAACATTGGATTGAAAGAACTAAAGAACATAAAGAAACGGAAGACGTTCTTCGATACCGATAACGTGAAGTTGCTTTTCACAAGATACAAGACACAAGATACATTTATTTGTCACATATACCAATTGGTACAGTGAAATGTGTGGTCACCATACAGCCATATGAATAATAAAGAGCACAGAACACGATAGTATTTAACACAGACATCCCCACACAGCGGGATCAAAGTTTCCCACTGTGAGGGAAGGCTCCAAAATACAGTCATCCTCCTCCCATGTCCTCCCGTGGTCGGGGGGGGGGCACCTGATGTTCAGGCCCGCTCGCCGGGGTGATGGAAGTCCAACGTTGGGACGGGAGGACACCCTCAGCGGCTTGGACATCCGAATCGGCCACCTCCTACCGGAGTCCGCGGCTACCGAAGTCCACAGGCCGCGCTGGGCGGAGATTCAACACTGGCGGCCCTCAGCAAGGGGAACCCAGGACTCCACGATGTTGGCCAGCGCCGCCCCCGCTGGAAGCTCTACGAACCACAGCTCCGCGGTGTTGAAGCAGCAGGCTCAACGCTCCGGAGGTTCAAACGGCGATCCAGGTAAGCAGTCGCCCGCTCCGTGATGTATCCAGCGCTGCGCTGTCACTGCTGAAGCTCAGGTCCGGGTCCCCAGCAGAAAAAGCCGCTCCAATCCAGTTGGTAGGCCGTGAGGAGGGGGGTAAGGATGCGACTCAGAGAATAGTCGCTTCCTCGCCAGGAAGTGACTGGGAAACAGTTTCCCCCTTACCCTACCCCCATCCCCCACATAGAAAAGGTAAACAAATCTCCAAAACAAACTTTTAAAACAGACTAAATATTTAAAAAAGACAGAGAAACAGACAGACTGTAGGCAGCGGCTGCCATCAAAGCGGCGCTCCTAGTGGAATTTTGGGAAAGAAAATCAATAGTGGGTGACAATAAAAAACCTCTTTGCTCATTTGATATTAAAACACATTTGAGTAATTTAATCTAATTTAGACAATCCAATTTACACAGATTGTCACAGGGTTTACATATTCTTTTAGAAGTTAACATTTGGCTTATGTTAGATAGCTTCTGATGGTCAACCTTATACATTTTGGTAAACTGGATTATAAATGAATTTTCACAATTACTTTCTGCTAAAGGCCATCGTTCTTTGAACCCAGGTTTTGTTAAATAGCAGCCTTGAAAACCATTGAAAGTAACTCTTATTTAAATGTTAGTTATGCAGAAACCTAATTTTCCTGGTTAAAGTTTCAGGAATGCCCTATTATAATGCAGGTATAACATCACAAATAATCTTGATTTTAGACTTTAGCTGGTGGCAAGATCATGGTATATGGCTGATTTGATATTTGAAAGTATATTCATAGCTGGATTACTCGGAATATTTTGCTTTCTATCAGAATGCCTGGAAAATAGATGATCAACCCTTACTAAAATGCCTTTGAAACTGTTAGTACATATGGTTCAACAGCTCAGCATCACTGCGAGAAAACAGGATGTAATCTTGAAAATCAAAGTGACATGCGGAAATGTTTGATCCAGTCTCACTGGCTTCTAGCAAAATCACTCTGCCGGACCAACATTGGAGGAACAACCAGCTGCCTTCTTCCAACAGTTCAAGATACTGCAATACACAGGGGTGGATAAAATACGGGAAAAGTAATGCTAATGTGCATGGCTACTTCTCTAAATATCTCCAGTCCAGTACAATCCTAGAAATATTACAATGGGAAAAAAATCCAAATTAAGCATTTAGTCTGTGCTGACTCCTTGCAATGTAACACAATCGTCTCCATTATGCCACTCTTTACCCAGAGCCATGCTAATGTTTTACCTATATATTCCAGATCACAACATGAAGAGCTGCTTCCTCATGTCCCCCTTGATTTTTCACCATTCACTATAAATCTTTGCACTCCTGGGAATGCTTCTGCGTATTAACCCTATGTTGTTCTTAGTTATTATTTTAGACATCATTGGCTTAAAACATTGTGCCTCCCCCATTCTCCTCAAGTAGGTGATGATAAGCCATCTTCTTGAATCGCTGCAGACCTTTTGGTGCAAGTTCGCCTGCACTGTTCAGTCGGGAATTACAGGTTTCAGACTCAGTAACAATGAAGTACTGACAGTATAGTTCCAAGTCTGGACAGCAATTAATTTGCAGGGCAACATATACGGGATCCCATGCACCTGTTGGCCTTGTCCTTCTCGTGACAGAGGTTGCTGTCAGAGAAGCTTCTTTTCATTATTCATAGAAGAGCAGTATATTGGACACTTTAGCCAAAGTGCACTGGTATGTTGGAGGGAATTGCGTGCTTATTGATTGGGCTACTTAATCCTGGGTAATGTCGATCCTCCTGACAATAGTTGCTGCTGCACTCATCCAGGCAAAGAGGGGGTATTCCATCTTTATCCTGACTTGTGCCTTGTAAATGATGGAAAGCCTGTGGGTGTCAGGAGGTGTGTCACCCATTACAGGCTTCCCAGCCTCTTTCAATTAATGAAGGTTTTCAACAAACCTAACACCTCCTCTCAACCTTCTCTGCTCCAAGAGAGCAATCCCAGATTCTCTCGTTTGAATTCATAGTTGAAATACCTCATCCCTGACACCATTATATATTTTCTGCATGCTTTCTAGTGCCTTCATATCTTCCTTAAAATTCAATGACAAGAATTGCTCAAACATGTGCTTTATGCAGGTTCACTGTAATCTATTTCTTCTCGCACTCCACGCTTTTACTTATGAATCCGTTTGCTGGATTAACTGCTTTCGCAACTTGCCTCTCCTTCTCTAAGGATTTTGTACAATCACACTGAGGTTTCTTTCTTTCAGCATTTTAGTTTAGAATTTTACGTATTATCAATGTTGTCTGCCCTTGTCAAAATATGTCACTTTTTCCATTTCAGGTTTAAGTATCTTTGAACCTGGAATGATGAAAATTATATCACAGGTCCACAAAGATCCTCCTTTGATTACTTTTGAATATGACATTGAAAACATCCAGCAAATGACATGCAGAGGCAGGCGGCCAAAATGACTGTTTCTGTGTGGTATCTTTCAAGAGATCACTCATACAATATTGTGCAATGCATAGTGTTCAATGCCCGGGCCTTGGGTTACTGCTGCACTTGTTTGCCATTGAGAAATAAGGGCCTGAGATGGTAATGGTGAGTGGGTTTGTGGAATGGATCATGGAAAGATCAGGACTATGAAGGTCAGGTTGATGCATTAGGGATGGGCTTATGCATTGCAAATGTGGATGGTTATGGCTGTGGTTGAAGGTTGAGTGTGGGTTGCACTGGTGGTGTGAAAGGTGTGAAGCCTAAAGGAAGAGCAAAAGGCAGGTTTGAAGATTTGCATTTAAAGAGTTTGTCCAGCCATTCCCAGCTGTTGAACTCACAGGCAGGTGAGCTGCCATGGTGTACAGGTATTTATGCAAATATTACCTGCATTGAGCACAGAGAAAACATGCATGAAGGAATATCATGCACATGTGTAAGTGGCATTATCTACTAACACCCCACCAGCACCGGGAATTTGAAAAGAAAATAATGAATTTAGGAATAGCATCTATAACTGTAATGTAGATAATTTCTCATTAACATTTAATCCCCGATTGACCGATAATATTGCAATGTGAATTAATTTCTACACTTTTGGTCATAAAATGAACATACCTCTCATTTTGAATTTACAATGTGGAGATTTATTTTCTTTTACTTTTAAATTCCTGCCATTGCATTTATTGTTGTGACCCTGATCTCCTTTACCAACAAAGAAAAGTAAAGTGGATCAATAGCTGGCAGAGACTGGAATGGAGCAGAATGATTCAACTAGCAAAATATATTCCTGCATTATAGATTTTGTTATGGTGAAGGATGAATATATTTAACAATCATCTTTAATACGTATGCTTCCACTAAAGTTTCACTGGACCGATATGAAATTCTGTAATATTATATGTTGCACAATTCTCAATGGACTAACAGCAGTGTCAAGTTGCAAGTGTATTTACAGCTGGTCAAAGGTGAATAGTTCGGACTGTAAAGCTAGACCCGAGTTACCTTGGAGTTCTGCTTGATTAATTTTTGGGAGGGAGAATAAATCTGGCAGGATTGTCAGAAAGATTTATCTTTTTGGTACTTTATCTGGAATTGATTTCCTTTGTCAGGAGACTGAATGGTCCGATATTGTCATGGAGGAGAGTATGGGGTTGGCTGAAAATGATTTAGGAATCAGGCAAGCTGAGGATATAGATAACTGCTGAATATAGTGGCTTAGGTTTAAGTTTAGGTTTATTATTGTCAGGTGTACCAAGATAAAGTGAAAAGCTTCCAATCAATTCAAATAATATTATACATCAATGAAAATATGCCAGTCAGGGCCAATAGGAATAGTGAAGGGAAAGATCCAGAGTGCAGAATAGTACATCATTTTTTAAATTATATCTCCAACATGGCAGTTGAATAAACCAACAGACAGAGAAGAAAACCTAATGTCCAAAGGTGGAACTGGGAGCACTTGAGGATAATCTGCTGAAGGTGGGTGGGCAGGATAAAGGGTCAGAGTTTTTTTTTTTGGACAATAGACAATAGACAATAGGTGCAGGAGTAGGCCATTTGGCCCTTCGAGCCAGCACCGCCATTCAATGTGATCATGGCTGATCATCCCCAATCAATATCCTATTCCTGCCTTCTCCCCATATCCCCTTTTGCATAAGGAGAAGCGAGGTTTCAGGTCTGGAATTAGAAGATGGCCGTTGGAGGTGGAGTGTAGTGAGCTCATTTACTGCAGCACGCAAGAGAGAGAGGCCACGATCAACTATGGGGCAATGTGGAGGGTGCGAATCAGAAGACCACCTTGACTCGGTGGGGGAGTAGCCATTTTAGATGAGCTAAAAACAAGAATGGCTTGTGGAAGTGGCATTTCCGTTCAGTCTTTCATTTCTTGATTTCTAATCCTCTGGGAAAGCAAAAGTGAATTTTAAATTATGCGTGCATTTGCAATGTGGGGCCAAATTTAAATGCGACTGAATTGCCCTTATAACCATATAACAATATAACAATTACAGCACGGAAACAGGCCCTCTCGGCCCTTCCAGTCCGTGCCGACCATTTGTTTTCCCCTAGTCCCATCTACCTGCACTCAGACCATACCCCTCCATTCCCTTCACGTCCATATACCTATCCACTTTACTTTTAAATGTTAAAATCGATCCTGCCTCCACCACTTCTGCTGGAAGCTCATTCCACACAGCCACCACCCTCTGAGTAAAGAGGTTCCCCCTCACGTTACCCCTAAACTTCTGTCCCTTAATTCTCATGTCATGCCCTCTTGTTTGAATCTTCCCTACCCTCAATGGGAAAAATGTATCCACGTCAACTCTGTCTATCCCTTTCATCATTTTAAAGACCTCAATCAAGTCCCCCCTTAACCTTCTGCGCTCCAAAGAATAAAGACCTAACTTGTTCAACCTTTCTCTGTAACATAGTTGCTGGAACCCTGGCAACATTCTAGTAAATCTCCTCTGTACTCTCTCTATTTTGTTGACATCCTTCCTATAATTAGGCGACCAAAATTGTACACCACACTCCAGAATTGGTCTTACCAATGCCTTGTACAATTTTAACATTACTTCCCTACTCCTATATTCAATGCTCTGATTTATAAAGGCCAGCACACCAAAGGCTTTCTTTACCACCCTATCTACATGCGATTCCACCTTCAGGGAACTATGCACAGTTATTCCTAGATCCTTCTGTTCCACAGCATTCCTCAATTCCCTACCATTTACCATGTATGTCCTATTTTGATTTGGCCTGCCAAGATGTAGCACTTCACACTTATCAGCATTAAACTCCATCTGCCATCTTTCAGCCCACTTTTCCAAATGGCCCAAATCTCTCTGTAGACTTTGAAAATCTACTTCATTATCCACAACACCACCTATCTTAGTATCATCTGCATACTTACTTATCCAATTTTCCACTCCATCATCCAGATCATTGATGTACATGACAAACAACAGTGGACCCAACACAGATCCCTGAGGCACCCCACTGGTCACCCGGCTTCCAACCTGACAAACAGCCATCCACCATTACTCTCTGACATCTCCCATTCAGCCACTGTTGAATCCATCTTGCTACTCCGCCATTAACACCCAAAGATTGAACCTTCTTAACCAACCTTCCATGGGGAACCTTGTCAAAGGCGTTACTGAAATCCATATAGACAACATCCACTGCTTTACCCTCATCAATTTCCCTAGTTACCGCTTCAAAAAATTCAAGAAGGTTTGTCAAACATGACCTTCCAGGCACAAATCCAAGTTGACTGTTCCTGATCAGACCCTGTTTATCCAGATGCTTATATATATTATCTCTAAGTATCCTTTCCATTAATTTGCCCACCACTGACGTCAAACTAATAGGTCTATAATTGCTAGGTTTATTCTTTGAACCCTTTTTAAACAATGGAACAACATGCGCAGTACGCCAATCCTCCGGCACTATTCCCGTTTCTAATGACATTTGAAATATTTCTGTCATAGCTCCTGCTATTTCTACACTAACTTCCCTCAATGTCCTAGGGAATATCCTGTCAGGACCTGGAGACTTATCCACTTTTATATTTTTCAAATATAATTGCTTCCTATAATGGAACATATGCTTGCTGCTGTACAAAGGATGACAGACAAGTGCAGATTGTGTTCTGGGCATAACCTCCCTGATTAATCTTTAATTTCACCAAACCTTGCCCTATCGCAATCAAGAAGGAATGGGCTCCTTATTAATTCTTGCTCAATGGATTTTTTCACTCATACTAATCTACTGTGCAGGAAAAATGCTTCAAACCGGGCAATAAATAAACTTGAAATAATATCAATCAATTTCGAACATCTGTGCTCACAATTTAGCCTTTCCATAAATTCCCGTCTCTTTTAACATTACCTTCAGATTGTTGGTGCATATATGAATCCAAATGTATATTTATTTAATACTTTGAGTCATGTACTCTGCCTCCACATTAGGATGTGTCTTTGGATCCCTATTAGGCCTCAATTTCCACGTCCTTCTTCAAATGACCTCCTTCTTTGCTGTCACATCAACAATTATATGATCTCTTCCTACCTAGCCTCTTAAACTTAGAATTTGCAATCATTAGTTAGTCCAGAGTCAAGAGAGAGTCAAGAGTGGTTTATTGTCTGAAGGAGGGTCTCAACCCAAAACGTCACCCATTCGTTCTCTCCAGAGATGCTGCCTGTCCTGCTGAGTTACTCCAACATTTTGTGTCTATCTGTGGTTTATTGTTATATTCCTGAAATGGAACAATGACATTCTTACTTGTAGCAACACAGCAGATATGTAAACATAGTTCTCAGCAGACATCATAATAAACAACAAAAAGAAGTTCAATAGCCGGATGGTTGGCGGGTTTTTCCTGACCTGCCCATATACGTAGTTCCAAGTGGACTCATAGGAGTTACCCTACACACTGGCATCTTTGCAAGCTGGAAGGTCATAATGTAAGTCTACACAAATGCTGATTTGATGCCATTACTGTTATCTTGGTTCAAAATGCAACCATCAACTCCTCTAAATGCATATTAAATGGCAAGGAGGTCCTCCAATATATGTAGTTACAAAGGATATCAACCATCTGCAGGAAAGTTTTTTTTCTTCAGATTTATACATTTTCCATAATTGTTGTAGATTGCTGAGGTCCACCGGAAAGAGGTTGTTCAGGTCCACCAGAAATTGTGTGACAAGTGCGGAAAGACATATTCCTGATCCAAAGCTTCTACATAAACCAGTTATTGTGAGAGATGCATATATTAACATGCTGTCTCCCTAGACTGGGCCAAGAGAATGAACAGAAGGCACACAGAGCTGGACAATGTACTAGAAAAGAGTGGCGGAGCAGGGACAGAAGTATTTCAGCGAGGGGCTTATCCCTTAGGGAATAATTCCCCTTCCTGAACATCAGGAAAGAACAATGTATGAGATGCCTGAAGTATAACCTCATTGAGGTCTGTCTTATGCAGCAGCCACAACTGAAATCATAAAGAAATCACAACTGAAAATCATAAAGAGGGAGTAGATTGGCAACAACCTTTTATTTTCCTGCCTCCTTCCAGGCTGGAACTTGTAATATTAGTTTCTGTTCCACTGTTGCCTGTGAGAGATCATTGGACTTCTACTAAACGAGATCTAAGTCCATTTTATTCACAGGTATACAGAGCAAGCATGCCGCTCCGCTATGGTTGCGAGCTTACTCATGGCGCTGGGTTAAACCATACGAGATAGGAGCAGAATTAGGTCGTTTGGCACATTGAGCCTGCTCCGCCATTTGATCATGGCTGACCTGTTTTTCATTCTCAACCCCATTCTTTTGCCTTCTCCCCTTAACCTTTGATGCCCTTACTAACCAAAAATCAAACAATCTCTGCTTCAAAAATTCCCAATGACAATGAATTCCACGAACTCACCACCGTCTGTCTAAAGAAATTCCTCCTCATTTCCATTCTAAAGGCACGACCTTTTATTCTGAGGCTGTGCCATCTGGCCCTAGACTCTCCCACTACTGGCATCACTGACACTTCTTTGCAGACACCAAGTTGCTCTGGGATTTACTGGAAATAAGAGATGATACATAAGATGTATCGCTGCATGGAAAAATCATTTTGCTGTGCCTTGGTTGATGCATGTGACGAATAAATTTGACTTTGACTTTGACTTTGTGACCACAGCCCAGAATCTCAAGGTCCATGCTTGGTGTGTTGCCTTCATTTATCAATAGCTGGCAGTTCAGCCACCATGGCAAACAAGCGGCAGGGCAAGCTGATGATCCCAGTATCTCCATGTGCAGAACACGAGAACACTCTGAATTGTAGCACTGGCAAAATAAGCATCAAGATTCCTAATGGATTGCTGCACTTTGTTCAACCTCACCATTATGATGCCCTTATCACAAAATAGCTCACAAATGGCTGAGAAACAGGATCATGAGGAGAATCAGGGATAAACAGAGGAGGAGGAACATTGCCTCCTCTTAGCAGAGCTGGCATAAAAAGCCCATTCAACAGCAATACCAGTAAATATGATTCCAGTTGCCCTTTGCTGTATTTTCTGAAATCCTATGAAATGTTAAGTCAGTTTCTCACAAAGCAAAAATTAAATTACCTAAAATAAATATTCAAAATCAAATTTTTAAATGTATAGCATATTGCATGAAAATGTAACCAAGTCTTTCTGTACTTCACCACATCAACGTTGTCTGTTCTATGCTCTTAAGCTGCGCACCTTCAGGGAAGAAAGCTCAGACAATGACCGGGTAAAGTGCTGAGCCTGGTAGGCCAGGTTGTGCATTGCAATCTCACTGCTCAGGAAACTCATCAGATCCCTACCAATATAATAATCCAGAGGGCGGCACAATAGTGCAGCGGCAGAACTGCTGCCTTAGAGCGCCAGAGATCTGGGTTCGATCGTAACAATGGGTGCTGACTGTATGGAGTTTGTACATTTTCCCTGTGAACGCGTGGGTTTTTTTCCACATTCCAATGACCTGCAGGTTTGTAGGTTAATTGGCTAATGTAAAGTCGTCCCTAGGCAATGGAATAGAACTAGTGTATGAGATATCATTGGTTGGCATGGTGTTGGTGGGCTGAAGAGTCAGTTTCCACGCTGTATCTCTAAAACCAGAAACTAAAACATTGCCAGCAGTTTGAACTTGCATGGCAGACTGAGCTTCACTTGGATATTGAGTTCCACAACATGTCAAGGATTTAATTGCAGATTTCTTCAGCCTTATTTTGTAACCTAAACATCAAATGCCCGATCTTGGAGTTCTACAGCTATGTGTTTGCATCCAGTCAAAGCATTGCAAGCTTAGCACTGTTTAAAATAGAAATTACTCAAATGAGTTGGCAGGACAAGGTGTCACCCAGAAAACTTGGAATTAAGATGAGAGGCATAGTAATGGGATGCAGATTTGGTTCAGTGACAGGATTAAAGTTTAGTGATGATGTATGTTTTCCCGTACTGGAATATCATTCTTAATTGGTCAGTTATAAGTCATGTGCACTCAGATTTTAAGAACAATGCACACTTCTGTGTAGTTAACAGTCTTATAGAATTTGAATGGTGCAGGCATGCACAAGATGCATAGTGCAGAGAGGCATGAAGACATTAAGTGAAGAGTATATATTGCACAATGTTGTAAAGTACAGATAAGCAATGAGACCTTGATCCATATAAACTAAGGGTTATTAAATCTGCCATGTCAAGTCCATAAGGTGATTTAAACACCATTTGCTTGCTAGTAGTAATGGCTATTGCCTGGAACCTATTCAATGCAACACAATTCCAGATTTGGAGCACAAAACATGGTTGCTGTTTTATACCAGGTTTAGCATTTCAAACTAGGAAAGAATCATTGGCACTTGAATATGTCATGGATTTGTAAATAAAGATGAATTTGCAAAAGTTAGGACTGATTTTATCATGCCCAAACCACTCCTCTCCATCTACACCTACAATCACTGTGATGTAATCCTTAAGATAACTTTTTAGATTGGGACCTTGGAAATTATAGGAATTTAATGTTCCATGGATTCTGATAAGGGAGGGAGAGGAGCCTGATGTTGTGGTACACATAGGTACCAATGACATAGGCAGAAAAAGTGATGAGGTCCTGAAGGGAGAATTTAGGGAGTTGGGGGGAAAGTTAAGGAGAAGGACCAAAAGGGTAACGATTTCAGGATTACTGCCTGTGCCGCGTGACAGTGAGAGTAGGAATGAAATGAGGTGGAGGATAAATGCGTGGCTGAGGGACTGGTGCAGTGGGCAGGGATTCAAGTTTCTTGATCACTGGGACCTCTTTTGGGGAAGGCATGATCTGTACACAAAGGACGGGTTGCACTTGAGCCCGAGGGGGACCAATATCCTGGCAGGGAGATTTGCAAAGGCTACTGGGGAGACTTTAAACTAGAAAGGCTGGGGGGAGGGACTCGGGTTGAGGGGGCTAGGTCAGGGTGTGGCGCAAGAGGCAGAGAAGGGAAGCACTCAGATCCAAAATGTAGGCGAGAAAGATGAAAAAGATAATAGACAGAGAATAAGGGATGGTGGGTTTCTAAAATGTGTATATTTTAATGCGAGGAGCATTGTAAGTAAGGTGGACGAACTTAGAGCCTGGATTGACACCTGGAAATATGATGTTGTGGCAATCAGTGAAACATGGTTGCAGGAGGGCTGTGATTGGAAACTAAATATTCCAGGATTTCGTTGCTTCAGGTGTGATAGAATTGGAGGGACCAGAGGGGGAGGTGTTGCATTGCTTGTCAGAGAAGATATTACAGCAGTGCTTTGGCAGGATAGATTAGAGGGCTCGTCTAGGGAGGCTATTTGGGTGGAACTGAGAAGTGGGAACGGTGTAGCAACACTTTTAGGGGTGTATTATAGACCGCCAAATGGGGAGCGTGAATTGGAAGAGCAAATATGTAAGGAGATAACAGATATTAGTAGTAAGCACAAGGTAGTGATTGTGGGAGATTTCAATTTTCCAAAAATAGACTGGGAAACACATTCTGTAAATGGGCTGGATGGTTTGGAGTTTGTAAAATGTGTGCAGGATAGTTTTTTTTTGCAGCAGTACATAGATGTACTGACCAGAGAAGGGGCAGTGCTGGACCTCCTGTTAGGAAATGAGGCAGGTCAGGTGACGGAGGTATGCGTTGGTGAGCACTTCGGGACCAGTGATCACAATACCATTAGTTTTCAATATAATTATGGAGAGAGTCAGAACTGGACCTAGGGTGGAGATTTTTGATTGGAGAAAGGCTAACTTTGAGGGAATGCGTAAGGATTTTAAAGGAGTGAATTGGGACACTTTGTTTCATGGGAAGGATGTAGAAGAGAAATGGAGGACATTTAAAGGGGAAATTGTAAGAGTACAGAATCTTTATGTCCCTGTTAGGTTGAAAGGAAATAGTAAAAATTGGAAAGAGCCATGGTTTTCAAGGGAAATTGGACACTTGTTTCGAAAAAAGAGAGATATCTACAATAATTATAGGAGGCATGGAGTAAATGAGGTGCTAGAGGAGTATAAAGAATGTAAAAAGAATCTTAAGAAAGAAATTAGGAAGGCTAAAAGAAGATATGAGGTTTGCTTTGGCAAGAAAGGTGAAAGTAAACCCAAAGGGTTTCTACGGCTATATTAATAGCAAAAGGATAACAAGGGATAAAATTGGACCATTAGAGAACCAGAATAGACAGCTATCTGCAGAGCCAAAAGAGATGGGGGAGATATTGAACAATTTCTTTTCTTCGGTAATTCACCAAGGAGAAGGATATTGAACTCGGTGATTAAGGGGAAAAAGTAGAGTCGCTATGGAAACTATGAGATTCAAAGAGAGGAAGTACTGACACTTTTGAAAAATATAAAAGTGGATAAGTCTCCAGTCCTGACAGGATATTCCCTAGGACATTGAGGAAGTTAGTGTAGAAATAGCAGGAGCAAATGACAGAAATATTTCAAATGTCATTAGAAAACGGGAATAGTGCCGGAGGATTGGCGTACTGCGCATGTTGTTCCATTGTTTAAAAAGGGTTCAAAGAATAAACCTAGCAATTATAGACCTATTAGTTTGACGTCAGTGGTGGGCAAATTAATGGAAAGGATACTTAGAGATAAATATATATAAGCATCTGGATATACAGGGTCTGATCAGGAACAGTCAACATGGATTTGTGCCTGGAAGGTCATGTTTGACAAACCTTCTTGAATTTTTTGAAGCGGTAACTAGGGAAATTGATGAGGGTAAAGCAGTGGATGTTGTCTATATGGATATCAGTAAGGCCTTTGACAAGGTTCCCCATGGAAGTTGGTTAAGAAGGTTCAATCTTTGGGTGTTAATGGCGGAGTAGCAAGATGGATTCAACAGTGGCTGAATGGGAGATGTCAGAGAGTAATGGTGGATGGCTGTTTGTCAGGTTGGAAGCCGGTGACCAGTGGGGTGCCTCAGGGATCTGTGTTGGGTCCACTGTTGTTTTGTCATGTACATCAATGATCTGGATGATGGGGTGGAAAATTGGATAAGTAAGTATGCAGATGATACTAAGATAGGTGGTGTTGTGGATAATGAAGTAGATTCTCTTGTACATTGTACAAATTGTACAAGGCATTGGTAAGACCAATTCTGGAGTATGGTGTACAATTTTGGTCGCCTAGTTATAGAAGGATGTCAACAAAATAGAGAGAGTACAGAGGATATTTACTAGAATGTTGCCAGGGTTCCAGCAACTATGTTACAGAGAAAGGTTGAACAAGTTAGGTCTTTATTCTTTGGAGCGCAGAAGGTTAAGGGGGGACTTGATTGAGGTCTTTAAAATGATGAAAGGGATAGACAGAGTTGACGTGGATACGTTTTTTTCCCATTGAGGGTAGGGAAGATTCAAACAAGAGGGCATGACATGAGAATTAAGGGACAGAGGTTTTGGGGTAACGTGAGGGGGAACTTCTTTACTCAGAGGGTGGTGGCTGTGTGGAATGAGCTTCCAGCAGAAGTGGTGGAGGCAGGATCGATTTTAACATTTAAGAGTAAAGTGGATAGGTATATGGACGTGAAAGGAATGGAGGGGTATGGTCTGAGTGCAGGTAGATGGGACTAGGGGAAAACAAATGGTCGGCACGGACTGGAAGGGCCGAGAGGGCCTGTTTCCGTGCTGTAATTGTTATATGTTATATGGTTATGGCATTTGGGAAGCCCATGCTACTGAGTTCTCTCCTTTTCACTGACTCTGAAACCAGACATCAATAAATAAAGGACACCAATAAATAAAGAAATACCAAAACATGCTAGAACACTAAAATTTAGCAATTGTACAGTGACTTGGTGCTGCAGCTCAAAGAATGAAACAAGATGCAGGTACAGTACTCAGTTTAAAAGGCATTTAGACAAGTACTTGGAAAGGAAGGGCATGCTGGGATCCAGGCCTAATGCAGACAAATAGGATTAGTGTAGTGTAATGAAGGCATCAGTCAGCATGGGTGAGGTGGGACAAAATGACCTGTTACTGTGCTGTTCGATTTGATGATTCTATGGTCTAAGAATGAATTTTACTGTTTATTATTTCATATTCATCAAGACGAGCAATTGACTCTTTGATGCCCAGATTAATTAATGTATCTTCCTGTTTGATCTCCCATTTATATGTACACCTGTTTAAAAAAGAAAAACCTCTTATGTTATAAGGGCATCCCTGACATGACCAGGTTTCATTTATTACCTTTGAGGGTATGGCAATAAGCTGTCGTCCTGAATTGTAGCAACCATTCAGTTGGTGTACTCCCACAACTAGGCTCTAGACCCCAGAGACCATGAAATAAGGCAATATATTCACATGGAGAATGGGTGGCCAACAAAATAATCTGGATGTGGCATTGTTCCTATGGCTACCGCCCTTGAAAGTAGAGGTCATGGATTTGGGAAGTGCTGTTCAATAGCTAAGGTGAGTAATGACAGTGGACTGTGTGGATGGTGCACATTGATGGTGGATTGGTACTCTTTCAGTAGTGCAGGAAGAGATATTGCCTGTCATACCAATCAAGTGGGTTGCTTTGTCTTGGATAATGTTAAGATTCTTGAGTTCGGGGGGGTAACACTGATCCAGACAAGTGACAACATTTCCAGACAAGTATTCCATCGCAACACTGACATGCCTTTTAGATGAAGGAATTTTTGGAAAATCAGAAGATGAGTTGCTTGCTGCAGGATACGCAGATTCGGACCTTGTGGCCATAGTATTTAGTTGATTGATGTAATCCAGATGTTGATAGTGGGGGAATTAGTGATGGCAGTGCCAGTGAATGTTGAGAGATTGCGGTTAGTCTCCTTCTTGTTATCAGCCCATGCCTATGTGTTGTTTAGTTCTTGCTCGGCATGGACTGATTCATGATTTTTGACAAGAGTCAAGAGTGGAAAGCTTATAAGCTTTTCTTCCTCACTCCCTTCCTCAAGTCAATTATGGTTCTCCAACTGCACACCTCTGTTGAGCACAGAACATAATTTAAACCTGAGTTTTCCCTAACTTGTGTGCTTTAGTGCTACTGCACAACATATAATTAGGCAGAAGGAATTTATACCTTGTTATTTAAAATACTATTGTAAATTAAATGAAAGAAAAAATAATTGTTATGACATTGTGCACTAATTTGGTTATAAATTGGGTACTTTAAAAATATCCCTACTGCTTGTAATCCGATTAAAATATAGCGAATAAAACTTGGGCAGATCAATAGTGAGCAGTCCGCATGAGTAATATTCTTTTATCATTGCTATTTATTAGCTCTCTATGTGAAATTAACCCTTCTACAAATCAAAATTTGGCTTTGAGGCGAAGATGGGTGTATGGACTTACCTGTAGATTATAAATTAAGAGTCATCTCATTTAATTTTGAGTAAGCTCAAGTAACTTGACAGACTAAGTGGCCAATCCTGCCCCTACCTTTCCAGATTCATATGCCTTTCTTCTTCTTCTTCTTCTTGCGTTTGAGGCAACAGAAGTCCGCAGCAGGGTGATGCCATCCGGTTCGACATCCGTAGGTGCCCGCCCTAAAAAGTGCGGATGCTTCGGGTTGGCGCCAAGCTACGGCGCTGCTGCTGTCTCCGTTCGTTGTCGTTTCGCCTGACTGAAGTCAGTTGACAGGGCTCACCACGGGGAGGTCGACAACATGAGCCCCATATGCCTTTCTAATGTACCTTTACTCACAATGACAATATTTTACCTATGCCTTCATCTTCAGATGTAACAAATTCTACTTCAAACAATCAATTTCTGTGTTTTCTCTGTATTCTAATTCCACACCGAGTATGCCTATGTCTTTGATCAAAATATCTTCTGTCCACATGCAGTGTCCTTTTGTATGCCATTTGCAAGGGACTTACTTTTGACAAAAAACGAATTCTGATATGAAATTCAAAACACCATTAACATGAAATCAAAGTGAATAATAAACAAAGACCTAAATGTATTTAACTACCATCAAGCTATGACTGCCTCCATGGGGTTTGATTAGTGCTCTGGTTTGTGTTCTCAGCTTTTTGGATCAGCTGCAACTTTTTTTGCAGAACAGGTTCTGAATTTTATAGGTTGGCATGTATGGGAATTAAAACATGCTGTAGAAAATTAACAGTGCACATGGGAATGTGCTTATTACCAATTACACAAAGGATCCTTTCAAGTGTTTTGGTAGGGGAAAAATTGTGGAACCTAACTTTTAAATGTATTCTGACATGTTCCCGGAAGTTAATAAATAGTCCATTAATTAACTTCCACACTTTAACAAATACAGATAGTCAGTAAATTAAATCGATTGTTTAATTTGCTCCAAGATGTACAGATTGATGAGTTAATAGATCTATGTTCATTATAATGATGTCGGTGCTAATGACAGGTTTGCATATGTATTTTAATAGATGTAAAATATTTTTAGGTCCTTCTTCAGTAATTAGCACTGATGATGATTCGGCCAGTCCATTGCATCACGTAACTAATGGCAGCAACACTCCATCCTCTTCAGAAGGCGGCCCTGATGCAGTTATCATTGGTATGACAAAGATTCCGGTGATTGAAAATCCACAGTACTTCAGGAATTCCCATGGATTACTCAAACCCGACACTTGTGAGTACCAACGTTTTGCAAAATGTAAATGGTTGTAAATGGATGTTTGTGTCTATGCTGGATGGGCATCTCAGCCAGAGTGTCAAGTTCACAGTACAATGCACCTGAAATGAGTGAAATTGAAGCAAAACAATGTGGCAGAATTGTAACAGCTATTTACATTTGAGTTTCAGGTTTTAAAACTTTATCCTTGGAAACCCGATTTTTCACTAAACTGGTCACTCTCACAATTGAATTAATCAGCATTCTGATTTTTCACTAATTGAACCAATGGTATGTCCACAAAGACATTTAAAGTCTAAGATATTTTTGGGCATAAAGAGAAAACTCCAACAGGATTCTTGCAGGGAAACAGAATTTTGTGGGGAAGCAGACACACCACCTCCTGAACTCCCCAAGGAATTAATCTATATTTATATCACAACTTTATAAAGAATTTGGAATGTGCCAGTACAGTACTTTTACCATCTAATTTCTGTTTCTTTTGAGCAAGCAGAAACAAAATTAGTAGGTCTATAAAACATGATGCCTGGCAGTAAAAGTGGTAATTCTCCGATTTATCTTTGTTCATTTGGTATAATAGGAAAGACAGAGCGAGACTGGTGAGATGTTATCGTTTTTTTATTGTGCTATAACATTTTTCTTGTATTATAAAATGAGCCACACAATCAAATTTGTCAATTTATCATAATGCTTTCTTTTCAATACATTCAA
>CM069133.1:110879635-110919287 GCA_035221665.1 Okamejei kenojei | reverse complement strand
AATAATTCCAAACCCCCCTTCACTACACTACATACCATGCACACCCCACCAACCCCCTTTAAATAAATCTCCCTCCCCCCTTTACCCCCTGCCCCTACATCCCCCCCCATTCTCCCCCTCCCCCAAACCCCCCCCCCTCGCCCACCCCCCCCCCCCACCCCACGACCACCCCCCACCCCCCTCTAACCACCCCCTCCCCCTTAAAAGCCACTGTCTTCTTCTTCTTGAGTTTTTTAGTATTATTATTTTATGGCATGCACAGCTTAAAGTTGGTTTGGACCAACTTGTCTATTTGATCGTTTTTGATTGTGCAAGCCCGCCTGGTAGTAGTTGATTGCATTTGTCGAAACAGTGCGGAACGAACACGTGAGGTTGCAAATTTTCAACACCCAACCAAAAGCCACTATCGAATCTGCCCCTCTTCCACCTCCACCCCTGGCTACGCATCTCCAGGCCACACCACCCCCTGTGTGTAAGTTACTTGCCTTGCACTTATACTTTGTTTCTTAGCCCCGATCACTTTTAAATCTATGCCGTTCGTTTAGTAGTTTGTTATTTCAATTCTGGGGGATAAAAAAAGAAAAAAGGGTTTCTACTGTATCCCCTTCCTTATGACCAAGTACAATGGGATCTAGATAGTGTGCTTTTTTAATTCACATTACTTTACCCTCAGCAAGAGCACTACAGGCATTAGATCAACTCCCTGCAAAGTGCACTCCTACTCATTTGGTAGTAACCTGGGGGGTAGCTGTGGAGAGTTTTGTTTAGTAAGTGTTTTTTTATTATGCACTCGAGTCGTTTCATTTAATTTTAAATTCTTACATGCTGCTGCTTTACATCTTCATTTCATACAAACAAGTATACAATAGATATCAGTTATATTCCATGGGTTATTACCTGCCCTGATTAGTGCAAGGCCACAAAGTTTTTTTCACTGCAACCTTTATGGAAACATTACCTTGGTATTGATATTTTTTATTTTAAGCTCTTTGTTGAAGTGTAATTACAGTCATTCCCTTTTTTTTTTTAATTATAGCAGTAGATAATTAGATTATTGTTTCGTTTATTTTTGATTGTAACGTGTCCGAGGTAAAGTTAAAAGCTTTTTTGGTGCACTGCGATACAGTCCGTTGTTAATGGAATGATTTGATATTAAGCTCCACTGTTGCTTTGATTTCAAATTGTGTCATTGCGGTGTAGGGTTTTTGAAAAAAAAACTGTCCAAATCAAGGTATGATGGGATCAAAATTTATGTTTGAAGGTAGGAAATTATTTCCTCAAGTCATGTAAGGTCAGTAAACAGTTTAAATAAAAAACCAGGACTGGGATAATTGACAAATGAGAAGATCAGGGAGCATTTTTTTTCTTTGTGTGCCATTTGATTTTTTGTGTTTGTTTGTGTTTGATTCTTGTTTTTTACCAATGAATTGTTGACTGCACTCGTCCTCTCTCAGCACTTGAGGCATTTTACTCAAGTGACTGCCACGATGAATCCTCTGTCTACCTACCTGTTGTTCTTATTGTAAACATTATCTGCCAGAAAGGGAAGCCGCTTCACTGAGTACACACAGGGTTTGCTCCAGTTAATTTTCCTTCATCTACTCCCAGCTTTGCCCTGGAAGACGCTTATCTGTCATGCAGTCTATTGATGAGTTTTAATATCCCCCTCCTCTCCACCCCCCCCCCCCCCCCACACCATTGCAAACACAAAACTAAAACCAATAACATAACTTTTATGGAAATATTCAGCAGGACAGGCTGCTTCTTTTAAAAGTATAAGGGAGTTAGCTTCAGAAGCCTCAGAATTAAAAAAATCTTGTAAAGTTAGGATATGTAAGAACCATAGAAACTTAGAAAAATTTGTGACTGGTGGCCTTTGGCTTCGAGCCGCACCGCCTTCATTGTGATTCATGGCAGATCGTCCCCTATCATTAAATCCGTGCCTGCATTCTCCCTGTATCTTCGACTGCCACTAGCCCTAGTGCTCTCTCTAACTCTCTCTGAATTCCATCCAATGACTTGGCATCCACTGCCCTCTGTGGCTAGGAAATTCCATAAATTCACCATTCTCTCTGGGTGAAAAAGTTTGTTCTCACCTCAGTCTTAAATTCCGTTATTCTAAACATAAACATAATATTTAAAACAAATCTGGAGTTGACCCATGGCCTCTTGGCCCTGTTCGTCCATTTAATTAAGATCTTATTGAAACTTTCAAAATTCTTATGGGGTTGGACAGGCTACATTGCTGGAATGTTTGTTCCCGATTGTTGCGGAGGTCCAGAACATGGGGTCACAGTCTAAGGATAAGGGGGAGGGAATTCCTTTATTGCCGCCGACCGAGTGAGGAAAACATTTTTCCACAGAAGTGGTTGAGTGTCTGGAATTCTCTGCCACAGTAGGTAGTTGAGGCCAGTTCATTGGTCTTTAATTTATGATGGAGTTAGATGTGGCCTAGTTGGCTTATAAGGGGATGGGGGGGTTTTATGGAGAGAAGCTGGTACAGGATACTGAGTGGGATGATCAGCCATGGATCATATTGAATGGCGGTGCAGGCTCGAGGGCCGATATGGCCTACTCCTGCACCTATTTTCTATTTTCTAAGATCATTGCTGATCTTTACCTTAGCACCACTTCCACACTTTCTGGCTATCCCGTGTTCTTTACTATACAAAAATCTATTGATTGTGATTGTAAACATACTCTGCAACTGAACCTCTGCAGTTACCTTGGGTAGAGAATATTAAAGTTAATTCCCTTTAGGTGAAGAAATGTCTTTGTATCTCTGTCCAAATGCTATTCATTTATTTTGTACGATGAAGCCTGGTTCAGATACCACAGCCAATGGAACTGCATCAAGAAACGTCCTCAAACTGACAAGTTAACTTTGCTTTTCTCACCAAGAATGCTGCAAGTAAATACTGAGTATACCAGCATGCATGTTTTCTATTTCTCTTCAGTCCAAAGAAGGGCCCAACCCAAAAATGTCATCTACCATTTTCTCCACAATGTGCCGGCCCGACTGGCTACTCAGTATGTGCTCGTTTCATGAAATGCTGGATCTTCAAAGTCACCTCACATTCTTCTCAATTTTGGAATATTTAATCCCGAGTTCATCTTTCTCTCCCCTTGGACGATTTTGCATAAAGGACATCTGTTTCTAATGCTTTCTACTGTTTCTCACTCCATAGGACCGATGTCCTGGCAACCCCTGGCAGCAGGTACCTGGCTCACCCTCGCGGAACCTGAAGAGGAAAGCCCCGGAGTCCTGTGGAATTCTGTGGCCCACGGGCGTGGAGGCAGGTTCTCTGGATGTTTTCAAAGCGACTAGATAGGGCTCTTAAAAAGATCGAGTCCAGGGGATATTGGGAGAAAGGCAGAACGGGTACTGATTGGGGATGATTCACCATGATCACATGAATGGCGGTGCTGGCTCGAACGGGCTGACTGGACCACACTACCTGCTACCTATAGTCTATTGTCTAATGAGAACAGGCATCTGCTCTTCCCCGAAGACCGGAGAGGAGATGGGTGGGAGTCACGATGGCGCACAAGAAAAAAGTGTGATCCGGACTTACCTATTACAAGGTCGGCTTACGGAGCGTCCCAGGAAGCACAAAGGCTGAGCCGGGCAATGCAAGGATGACGTATGCTGCCCAGATCCGAATTGAGGCAAAGGCTGGAGGCCCTGCAGCCAGGACAACAGGCCATTACTGGCCAGCTGCAGCCTGAAAAATGGCCCAATCCCGGCGACGCCTGTATACCGTTCAGTGGGATATTTCTATACACTTATACTTAAATCTGAAATTGTGCTCATGCATAGAAATAATTTACTGATTTATGCCCAAACAAGCATTTCACTGACCTCGGTAACATGTGGTAATAAAGACCATTGAACCATTGACAAATTAATTCCACATCCTGATTTTTCCTTCCTAAGCCTATATCCTCTCCAGCCTTTAGCCCATCCTGTTATCAGGGATACCCTTCTTCGAACCATTTGATGGTCATCTGATCTTTTTCCTCTGCAATAAAACACCCCTTGCAAATGCTTCATGTTTTCTACCCTATACAAAGTTTATCACCTCCTTCTACTTCTGACTGAATGGACAAATTTCTCTGCCAATGACTGCAGGTCACCCCAATACTCAGATGCACAAATCCAAAAAAAAAAATTTTTGTTTTTCTTCCCTTCCCCCCCCCTGCCATCCACCAACAATTATTGCTAGCAATTGTTAACCCATCTTCTTCTTGGAGTGCAAATGGGATTAATTAAAAATCCACATGTTTGACTTCATTCTCTTTGTGGCCCACCTTTCCCTGTCTTCATGAAATAACATGGCCAGGACATTCTCCACATCATTTTTGATCTGCTTCCTGTGCCCCCCTTTCACCCAACCATCAATGCCACTGCAAAACTATCCTCTTGTTTCTTTCTTCCACTTTTAAACCTCTCTATCTTCAAAGGACTCACCTTACAAACCTACACTCTTTGAGACCAGCATGTTTAGGATTCTTGACCCCGAAACGTCACCCAAATCCTTCTTCCAGAAATGCTGCCTTTCCCGCGATATTACTCTAGAATTTGGGTCCATCTTTTGTGTAAGCAGCCGATTGGAAGTTCCCTCCCTACACATCATTAATATAACAATTTGCTCAAGAAACATAGACAATAGGTGCGGGAGGAGACCCTTTCGGCCCTTCGATCCAGCACCGCCATTCATTGTGATCATGGCTATCGTCCCCAATCAATAACCCTGCTTGCCTTCTCCCCATAAACCCTTGATTCACTAGCCCCTACAACCACTTTAGTGTCTGTTTTTTAGATTATTTTTCTGTTAATAACTTCTGGTTGTATTTTCAAGTTTAAAGTATATGAAAAGGGATTTTTACACACTACCTAAAAGCCCAAAACTCAAAGAGTGGTGAATCAGTTGCTGCACTTTAATGTATTTGAATTTACCGCCATCTAGTGGGTTAGCATCAAATTTGAGGAAAATAATTCCACCTTGAAATTGGACCCATTTGTGCATGTTTATTATGATAGTTTGGAACAAAAAGTCAAGACATCTCAGCCACAGTAAAGTTCCAAAAGACTAGAGGCTAATATGGTGATATTATATAAGAATGCAGAAGGTGAAACTGGGGAACTACAGGCCAGTGACTTGACATCAATAGTGGAGACTATTGGAGAGAATTGTGGTGGACATGATCTACCAGCATGATGCCGTTTTCCGTGCTGTAATTGTTTATATGGTTATTAGGGTTATTTGGATAGACAAGAATTAGGGAGATCCCCATCAGAATGTGTGTGTAAATTATGTCTCAATAAATCAGATTTTTTGTTTTTGTCGCACTATCTTCCCTTATATATTTGGCAAGCCTTTTGATGAACATCCTGACCAACAGACCACAAATTAGTGAGAATAGGGGACAATTTATCCTCCTACAATAATCATCAACACTGTGCTCCGTAAGGATGGGTTTCTAGGCCCCTTCTATACTCCTTACATACCATCGTCCTGTTCAGCCAAGCAAAAATTCAATTCAATTAATTCATAAAATTATCAAATAATGATGAGACGGAGTTCTGGAAGGAGATTGGAAACCTCGTGACCAGGTATCAAGACAACAACCTTTTTTGTCAACGTCTGCAGAACAGGCCAAAGGTGAAAAGTGTCAACATCAGGAAGCAAAGTGGTTCACATACAAGTATAAGCATTGACAGTTACCGAAGTTAGAGATAGTTGAAAACTTTATGTTCCTGGGAAAATTATTACCAGCAATTTGTCCAGGAAAAGATCCTCCGATTGAAACCAATGGCCATAAAAACAAATCTGAAGAAGAGAGTCTTGACCCGAAACGTCACCCAGTCCTTCTCTCTAGAGATGCTACCTGTCCTGCTGAGTTATTCCAGCATTTTAGTGTCTCCCTTCATTTGAAGACAGACAAAAAGTGCTGGATGTAACTCAGTGGTGGGTCCAGGCAGCGACACGTCTCTGAGAACAAGGAAGGGTGACATTTCAGGTCGGGACCCTTCAGTCTGAAGAAGGGTCCCGACTCGAAATGTCATCCATCCTTTTTCTCCCGAGATAGCTCCTCCTGACCCACCACTGAGTTACTCCCAGCCACTTTGTGTCAATCTTCGGTATAAACCAGCATTTGCAGTCATTTCGACTACTGTCCTTCCATTGACTCCATTTTACACTTCATATCTGCCTCGAGAAAGCCACCAGTGTATTTCAAGTAACTCATACATCTCCCTCCTCCCTTCCCCCCCACCCCCCCCCCCCTCCCCCCCCCCCCCCCCCCCCCCCCCCTCCCCCCCCCCCCCCCCCCCCCCCCCCGCCCCGCCACCCCCCCTCCCCCCCCCCCCCCCCCCCCCCCCACCCCCCCCCCCCCCTCCCCCCCCACCCCCCCCCCCCCCCCCCCCCCCCCCCCCCCCCCCCCAACCCCCCCCCCCCCCCCCCCCCCCCCCCACCACCCCCCCCCCCCCCCCCCCCCCCCCCCCGCCCCCCTCCCCCCCACCCCCCCCCCCCCCACCCCCCCCCCCCCCCCCCCCCCCCCCCCCCCCCGCCCCCCCCCCCTTCACCCCCCCCGCCCCCCCCCCCACCCCCCCCCCCCCACCCCCCCCCCCAACACCCCCCCCCCCCCTCATCGTGGGTTTCACCATGTAGTTTCACTGTCTGTATAAACTCGTTATCACTTACCCCACTGTCAACAATGGACCATTGTGGGTTCCACCATTCCTTAATCATCGTTGCTTTTTGCATATCTTTCATTCATTTGTTCTATATCTCTCTATATCATCATCTTATATCTCTGATTTTCCTTTCCCCTCAGTCTGAAGAAGGTGCTCAACCCGAAACGTCACCTATTCCTTTTCTGCAGAGATGCAGCCTGACCCGCTGAGCTACTCCAGCATTTTGTGTTTATCTACAGTTTTTCTTCTTCAGCTGTTAACAGGCAACCAAACCCACCCAGCTAGAGAGCAGTCCTGAGGTTTTCTACTATCTACCTCATTGGAGACCCTTGGATTATCTTTAATTGGACTTTACTGGACTTTTATCTTGCACTAAACGTTTTCCCTTTGTCATGCATCTGTACGCTGTGGATGGCTCGATTGTATCATGTATACTCTTCCTGCTGACTGGTTTGCATGCAACAAAAAGCTTTTCACTGTACCTCGATATATGTCATAATAAACGAAACTAAAAAACTAAATTATGGCCAACCGCGGTGAATATTTCTTAATGTGCTGTTTTTTTCACTTTCCCAAATATCAGTGCAGCAACGACCATAGCAAGTGTGAACTTGCAGGAAGCAACCAATTGGGAAACATGCGGATGACATTTTTGTTCGTAATTAGTTTTTTTTTTTAACTGCTGGAGAAAACTCAGCAACATCTGTGGGGAGGAAGAAAGAATTGGAGACATTTCATCAACATTAACAATTCCTTCCCTTCCACAAATGCTGGTTCGACCCGTTTGAATTCCTCATGCAGTCTGGTTTTTTTTGCTTTAAACTTTCAGCATCTACGCTCTTCTGTTTTCATGATTATTTTTACTGGGTTTTTCACCAACTTCTCAATTTTTTTGTGGGATATATGTATAGCATTCCATTTTAGCTCATCAATAAATAAAGTACTACTCCATTGCAAAATCTCCAAGACCAGGTGAGTTGAACAGGTTTCATGCCTCCCTTTCAAGGGAGTTGTGAAAGGCCTTCTCTCACTCTGCTGCCCCTCTGTGGTTTATCCTGCTCCCCTACTCCTTGATCGTGTTTCTTACTCTCCGACTTGCCCCTCACCTTTCCTCTTCTTCTCTCTTTTGTGGTTGCTTTCCTCTCCTTTCTCAGTACTGATCCGAAACATCGACAATTGCTTTTCCGCCACAGATTCAGATTCAGATTCAGATTCAGATTCCTTTATTGTCCATTCATACCTTTCGGTCTGAACGAAAATTTGTTACCGTTGCAGTCATAACATGTAATAAATTAAAACAATACACACAATTAAACACATATTTAACATCCCACCACAGTGGAGTTACCAGGCACCTCTCACTGTGGTGGAAGGCATAAAGTCTTAAAGTCCATTGTCTTTGTTTTTTCCCCTACTTGTTCTCCCCCTCTGTTACTGAGGCAATTCAGGGGTCCAAGGGAGGGGGGCTCGATCTGTCATCGTCCACTAGGCCGGCGGCCCGAGCCTCCGAAGCCAGGCCGTCACCGCCGCCGCCGGGAATGCCGGAACACCACCACAGCTCCCAATCAGGGATCGACCACGGGAACGCTGGAGCGCCGGAGCTCTGAAGCCGGGCCGCCGCGGAGAGCCGCTGGAGAGCCGCTGGAGCGCCGAAGCCCCGAAGCGGGCCGCCGCTGGAGCACCGCCGGAAAGCCGCTGGAGAGCCCGCTGGAGAGCGAAGCCCCGAAGCCGGGCCGCCGCTGGAGCAACTGCTGGAGAGCCGAAGCCCCGAAGCCGGGCCGCCGCAGGAGCACACCGCCGGAGAGCCGATGGAGAGCCGAAAGCCGGGCCGCTGCTGGAGCACCCGCTGGAGAGCCGCTGGAGCGCCGAAGCCGGGCCGCTGCTGGAGCACCGCTTGAGAGCCGCTGGAGCTCCGAAGCCGCGGCCGCTGCTGGAGCACCGCTGGAGCAACTGCTGGAGCGCCCGAAGCCCCGATAAGCCGGGCCGCTGCCGCCGCTGGAACACTGGAGCTTCCGAATGCTCGCACACAGCTCCGAGGCCGCCGCTCCGCCATTAGGCCTCAGCACAGACGGAGATGGTGACGGGGGACACGACAAGAAAAAAGTCTGCATCCCCACCGAAGGGAGAGACTAAAACCTTGTTTCTCCCACCCTCCCCCCCCCCCCCCCCCCCCCCCCCCCCCCCCCCACCCCCCTCACACACACAAACACAGCCTAATAAACCAAAATTCTAACTAAAACAGACACAAAAAGACGAAAAAAAAAGAAAAAACAGACGGACTGCAGGTGAGCCGCAGCTGCCACGCAGCGCCCCACTTCGGAAAATGCTGCTCAACCGACTGTCTTTCACCAGCATTATGATTTTTTTTATTTTGCATTCAGCACCTACAATCTCTTGTCTTGTGACTATTTCAGTTGGGTTTTCCACCAACTCCCCAATTTTCTTGTGGGTTACTGTGGCACCCATTTTAGCTCATTGTAAGAATGAACTCCAACCAAGGCATTCAAGTGCTGCAAATCTAAAGCAAAATGATGACATATAAAGAGAACTGTGACATCTGTATTCTTGACAAAATGTTGGCATTCCGAAAAATTAGAGTGATCATTAGTCATACTTAACAGTAAAAAATGTGTCTTCTCTGAAATTCAAAGTATTGTCCAAGTCACCCAGCAATCTCCAGTGGTGTAAAAACGCATCTCTCTTCTAACCTGAAGACCAGATTTTACATTAAGTATGCAATGTTCACTTCTCCCATCTTCCATCAGGTAAGGGGAACAGAGGTTTGAATCTGAACCTCCAGATTCAGGAACAATTTCTTCCCAGCTGTTAGCAGGCAACTGACGATCTTCGCATCAGCTGGTGTATGGTCGTGACCTCCCATCTACCTCAGTGGAGACCTTTTGAATTATCTTTCATCGGACTTTATCGGAATTCAATGTTATAGCTTTGCACTAAATACTGTAGCCTTTATTATATTATCCAGGGTGATTCCATCCGGTTCGACAACCGTAGGTGCCCGCCCTAAAAGGGCGCATGCTCCGGGTTGGCGCCAAGCTGTGGTGCTGCTGGGGTACCGCAAGGCTCGGTGCTGGGACCGCAGCTATTTACAATATATATTAATAATTTAGATGAAGGGATTACAAGTAACATTAGCAAATTTGCAGATAACACAAAGCTGGCTGGCAGTGTGAACTGTGAGGAGGATGCTATGAGAATGCAGGGTGACTTGGAAAGGTTGGGTGAGTGGGCAGATGCATAGCAGATGCAGTTTAATGTGGATAAATGTGAGGTTATCCCCTTTGGTATCAAAAACATGGTGCCAAGTTGGGAAAGTGGAATTACAATGGGATCTGGGGGTTCCTTGTTCATCAGTCAATGAAAAGTAAGCATCCAGGTACAGCAGGCAGTGAGGAAAATGAATGGCATATTGGCCTTCATAAACAAGAGGAGTTGAGTATAGGAGCAAATAGGTCCTTCTGCAGTTGTACAGGGCCCTGTTTGAGACCACACCTGGCGTATTGTGTGCAGTTTTGGTCGCCAAATTTGAGGAAAGGACATTCTTGTTATTGAGGGAGTGCAGCGTAGGTTCACAAGGTTAATTCCCGGGATGGCGGGACTGTCATATGCTGAGTGAATTGAGCTGCTGGTCTTGTATACTCTGGAATTTACAAGGATGAGAGGGAATATTATTGAAACATGTAAGAGTGTTAAGAGTTTGGACACGCTACAGGCAGGAAACATGTTCCGGATGTTGGGGAAGTCCAGAACCAGGGGCCACAGTTTAAGAATAAGGGGTAAGCCATTTAGAACGGAGATGAGGAAACACTTTTTCAAACAAAGAGTTGTGAGTCTGTGGAACTCGCAGAGAGTTCTGAGGCAGAGTGGTGGAAGCTGGTTCTCTGGATACTTTAAGAGAGAGCTCGATAGGGCTCTTGAAGATAGCGAAGTCAGGGGATATGGGGAGAAGGCAGTAACGGGGTACTGATTGTGGATGATCGGCCATGATCACATCTAATGGCGGTGCTGGCTTGAAGGGCCGAATGGCCTACTCCTGCACCTATTGCCTATTGTCTATTCTTGTCTTGTATCATTAGTTCTTATGTCATTTATTTGTTCATTACTCCTGGAAAAAATAAGGAGGGATTTTCTGGTTTGATGTTCCTGTTATTTGGAGCAGAAAATGCTATAAACTTAAACCCCTGTCCCACGGTGCGAGTCCACCCACGAGTTATCCCGAGTTAAAAACAAATCAAATTTGTGGTTATCACGTAGAATGAATGTAGCGGGATCGTCGGAGCTCGTGGACGTAACTTAGCGACTCGTAACGCTAACGGCAGGTACTCGGGAAAAGTGTTAACTCGTGAAAAATTTTCAACATGTTGAAAGATTTCCACGAGTCAAATATACTCATGAAGGAACATTTTGATACTTTTAAACTCTTTGTAATGCCGTAGTAGCCCGTGGGTTTACCATAGTGACTCGTGAGTTTACCGTATTTACTCGTGGGTACTCTTAACTCGGCAGCAGGACAAGGAAAAAAAAGGTGAGTAAAAAAAGGTTTGCCAAGTATGCCTGCCAGGAATGATCCCCTGATGCTGGAGGCACCTGTGGGAATCTCATCTTGGCCTTTGGAATGAAGCGACCAACAACCAATATTTCCAAATTTCCAAGCGCAGGTCATTTCCCTTGTTTATGTGCCTTTCACATTACTGCTTCAGAGGTTTGATGCATTATGTGGGACGGGGAGAGGGGTGAATGCATTCCTGTTTGAATAAGTGTAGGAAGGAACTGCAGATGGTGGTTTACACCAAAGACAGGCACAAAAAGCTGGAGTAGCTCAGCGGGTCATGCAGCAACGCTGAAAAAAAAGTCTCGACCCAAAGCGTCACCTATTCCTTTTCTCCGGAGATGCCGTCTAACCCGCTGAGTTACTCCAGCTTTTTGTGTGCATCTCTTATTTGAATAAGATCATTTGAAAATGAAATGATTCACATCAACTCTTTAAAATAAATCGCCTTTACGGGAAAAATAAAGCAATTGCAAAACTTTGCCAACACGTAGGGGAATATCCTTTGGGGTCGTTCGCTACCATCCGCAGTCACGGATAAACCAGTGCAGGATATGATAACGTGGCCAGTGATACAGGTGTGAGGCGAGATCCCCGAAATACTGCCGAGCGATGAATAAACAGGGGTGAGAAATGTACTAACTGTCAGCCTATATATTGAAAAATCCCAAAACTCGGGTTCAGTGAGTTTTAAAAAAAGTACATTAGACAAGAACCCTTTACAAATAGTGAAGCTTCGCGTTATGGCAGCGCACATACCTGGTGAAAAATGTTCCAAAGGGCGGAAACAGGCCCTTCGGCCCACTGAGCCAGCCGTCAAACACTCATTTACATCTCATCTCATCTCAAAACATCTCATTTCTGCCCGCATTCACATCAATTTCCCACCTGTGCCCCATTCGACCACTCACCGACATATTGGGGGAAGGTTACAGTCCATCAGGTGTTTTGCCATTCATTTCTCATCGAGTCATGGGTTCATACAACACAGCAGATATTGCGGGGAGCATTCATACAACAAAGCAGCATGCCGGGAGCGAAAGGGAGCACTTGGGGAAACTCCATAAAATAGTACCGGAGGTTAGAATCAAACCCGGATCCCCTGACAGAGGAAGGTTTACAAAGTATATGGGCCAGAACTCGAATAACGGTCAGGAAGGCTATGGTTGGAATGGACATGGTGGGCGGAGGAGCCTGTTTCTGTGTTGTATGAACCCATGACTCGATGAGAAATGAGTGGCAAAAACACCTAAAGGATTGTGAGATAATGAACATGGATGACTATTAATGGAAAGTCCACACATACAGATAGACAGCCAAGAAGAACTTCATATCTACATTCAGATGGACTGGCAGAGAAGGAGATAGGAGTTGGGGAAAGAGAGGGAAAAGCCCAAGAGAAATACAGAGAAAGGGATATTGGAAAAGACAGATGCTGGAATCCTGAAACGCATGTCAAAATATGTAGAAGGTATAAACACATAGCAAATAGGTGCAGGAGTAGGCCATTCAGCCCTTTGAGCCAGCATTCAATATGATCATGGCTGATCATCCAAAATCAGTACCCAGTTTCTGATTTCTCCCCATATCCCTTGATTCCGTAACCCTAAGAAATCTAAACAAGGGAGGCTTTTTATAGTGAAAAAAAAACCAGCTTGACATCATTTTTATCATGTGATGATTTTTCCACACGTCGGTAGTCGTTGTTGGCTCAAGAGTAACATGGGACAGGAACTTGGTAACTCGGGAGAGGAACTTGGTACATCGCAGAAATGAGAAGTAAACGGCAAACTTAGACATACACGTGGGAACTCGTTGAAACTCGTGAACATAAACTTGGAATCTCGTAGAAACCACGAGTTTAATTTTTTGTTTAACTCAGGATAACTCGTGGGTGGACTCGCACCGTGGAACAGGGCTATTTTATTTTGAAGTCACGTGAGTGACTACGTGAAGAGCCCGCCAGTCCGCATGTGCGTCAATACGCGAGACGCATGGGGCGAGTCGGAGCAGTTCGCAACTGCTCTGGCAGGTAAGTAATTTTACTTTCAGCGGGCCGCTGCGCACAGCGTGCCCAGAGTAGCTGATGGAGGTGGCCGGTCTTGGGCCGTGGAGGCTCCATTAGGAGCTAGATTCAATTTGCGGCTGCGGCCGTTGGAGCTCCGAACGGGAGCAGGCGGCCGAATTGAGGCCGCCATGGAAGCTCCATAGGAGCTTGGTTTCGTAATTGCCTGCCAGCTTTGGAGCTCCATACAGGAGCAGGCGGCCAGATTTTAGGCCACCGTGGAAGCTCCACTAGGAGTTGGGGCTGCCGGCGCGGCTAGGTTTCGATTGCTGCAAAAGATAACAGCAGCTGGTGTTAGCCACGGCCAGGGCAGCGAACGCTAGGTAAGCTCAGCTGCCATTGCGCCTATAAATGTTTAAACATAGATGCTGCTGAGGCAGCAGACACACTGTAGACAGCATATAATGTGTGCTCTATTTGATGGGGCATTTCAATATACGACAGATAGTTCTTTAATTGAAGTCAAAATCTGAAGAACTGATTAAGGTAGTTATAAATAGAGCTGGTAGTTTTAATAGCGGTTGCTGTTCGGTCACGTTTGTGACTCTGGCAGCAGATAGCACATTTTTTATATATGGTATAGTAAAATTTGACTTGCCATTACGGCACAGGATGGGGCTCCACTGGAGCGGGCGGTTATTCGGAGGAACTCCATTGAGGCTCCAGAAAAGAGCTCGTGGCTTGGGAAGCCTTTTTTCAGCTGTGTCTATTACACACTTGTGGAGCAATACCTGGTGCAGGGTTGCGTCATGATAACTTCCGCTCAGTAGAGGGGACTGTTGGAGATCTTTCATAAGATGTGGACATTGACCACGTGGACATCGACAAAGCAGTCGAATCTTTGATCCAATGGGGCTATGCTTCTGTTTAAATCATATGTTACAGACGGCTCCAGTAATTTGCCTGTGACAACACCTGGCAGGGTTGCAGTATTTCTCCCACTCTGTCCAGCAGACTATCGGGAAGAGGTGACTCCAAATATAATGTCGGCTCATCCGAGTCATATGGGGGCCAGAGGCCTGAGGAAACAACACTTGGTACAGGGTTGCGCTCTATTTCCTCCCTGAAATACTCCGTTGAGGCTCCAGAGGCAGCTCCTGGTTTAGGGTTGCAATACTCCTCCCACATGGATGAAAGGAGTGTTGGAGATGGTGCCAAATAATATGCTCCGTGTTACGGAGTCATGCACAGGCAATTGAAGTCATATGCCTGTAGCAACTCCTGGTTCAGGGTTGCAATATTCCTCCCACTCGAAAAACTATCGGAGATGGTGTCACAAAATATGTTCCATGTTACAGTGCATGCACAGGCAGTTCGAGTCACACGCATGTGGCAATGCCTGATTCGGAGTACACGAAAGGAGTGTCAGAGATCAGTATGTAGCTGACTCCGAACATGACTCCGAACATGACTATGTGCCTGAATCCCATGGTTTAATGCATGATGTACGAGAGTCGGATAAGGAAGAGCTGCCTGCTCTTGTCTCTAAATTTGCTGTTCCCTCGGGGAAGGACAAGCCACTACAAGAGCTGTTGGCCAGCGGCATCAGCTATCTAACATCACACCAGCTGAAGAAATGACAGACAGGGTCTGCAAATGGAACTTCGTTGAAGCTCCAACAAGCAAATCGACCCGGGTTCAGAGACGCTGGCAGGTATGGTCTCTTTATTAACCTCCGTAAAACTCCGATATGGAGCAGTCTGTCGGCCCAGGTTTGGTTTTCCTGGCAGCATGGGCTGTCTAGTATTTTTTCACTGCCTCTAGGATAGATCAGGTTGATGTAGAGACATTGGCAGGGTGCCTTGCATATTAACCTCTGTAATTCCAAGTAGGAACAGCTTGGTTACCCTGGTTCAGGGTAGACCATCATGGAACTGGCTGGCCATATGGGTCATATTGACCAGGGAAGCACTGCCTCATCATCTGTGATTGCGGTTATCAGACTGCCCAGTAGATTGAAGTAGTTGAAGTCTTCCTCAACACATGTTTTTATTTTCTCCTCAGTTAGTAGAGTTGCCGGTTCATTGGAATCATCATTGCCATCCTCTCTGGGATAGGTAGCTACCAGCAGGAAGCTGGTCTGGCATATAATATTTTTTTTGACCAGCAGGTTCATGTTGTGAATCAACAATGTATTTATAATAATCCGTAGGCTCTCAATACCAGTATTCCTGATTGAGTGGCTGGTCGAGGAGATTGGGTTGTGCACTCTGGTGACTCAGACAAGTGGTTTCAGTCAGAGGACTGCGATGCAATTCCTGATTCAGGCTTGCATTATGCTAAATTCCACTCTGAGGAAGAACGCTGAGAATTCGTGGTGACTCTTATGGTCAAGAGTTGACAGGGAACTCGTATTCCCACATCAAAGGGAGACTGTGTTTTCAGCTCTAGTCGTAAGGTCCTGATTATGTTATCAGTGAAATGTATGAATAACTAGATAATGCATCTTCCACGGCAAGAGAAGCCAAAATAATTCCATCCGTATGGTCAATAGAGGAACGGTGGTTCCGAGTGGAATCAGTGACATATCATCAGAGGATGAGTGGTCTGGCCAAGAACGAGGGGTATATTTCTGATACTTCTCAAGAATACAGAAACATGGAGCATGCTGAATCAGGTTAGGATTTGGCTAATCTGATCATGCGTTAGTTACCCAGTTTAAGATGGATGATTGGCTTTCAGCAAATTAACTGATTCAGAGAATCGATCTTGAAGATGCATACTTTGCCATATCTATACACATGAGGCACCGATTATCTGATGTTTTGATAACAAAGCCAGTGGTGGAAGCCAATGCTGCCCTACTCAGAGCAAAGGGCAATGTGTCATCGAGTTTAGATAATATGCAAAATTTGCAACTGATAAAACTTAGGGGTTATCAGTAGATACCTCTTGCGATATTAAGAATGAGGCAACATGAAATTTAATTGTGCCAATTCTTCCCTATTCATTCAGGCCATGGTAAGGCGGCTGAAGCAACTCCTATTTACTCAGTTACGAGTGATGGCTAGGGCAGCCCATCTTCTCGGGCAGCTAGCTCTGCACGATTGTATGGAAAGCTTGTGAACAAAATATGTGAGTTACTTTTAAACGGAAGCAACAGAGGTTTATGTGGCTTTCAGTTGGAGCCTAGAGAAGCGTTTATGTGATAGCACAATTGACACTGCTTGTGCTGCTTTGTAATTCTCAATAGTACCATAAGTGGGACAATAAATGATTGGTTATTCACCCGCTGTTCACTAACGTTATGCAGGGTGTCTTTTATATGGCCACTCTAATAGCCTACACTCATTGTAGTGTGCAATGTATATCAGTAAATTATTATGCAAATATTCTTCTACTGTATTCCTAATGGGAGCAGTATTTTTAAGATGATTATGCTTTCAGCAACTAATCTCAGCACAAAGAACAGTCTTTAATCAATCTCTGGCTCGGTCTCTGGGTTATAATTGACATTAGAGTAGCTTGTTATGGGAATGATCTCATAAGCAAAATGGGCATGATTGCATAATTTGAAGTTGACAGCATACCCACCAGAGCAGAGATTGGGGGTGTCATTAGGTATACAAGTGCACTGAGCTTGCTAGTACCTACGAGATGAAAGATAGCTTCTTTATTGTTATTCCATAGTCTCAAGATATTGCTGATGGCTCATTAGCAGCCAACAGAATGGATATTTTCCCTTTCATCACACAGCAAGAGGCTTACATAGTGCGTGTTAATAAATTATAAAATTTGGTTGAATATGTCAGGATATTTGCAAATAGAATTCTGCACATTGTTGCATGAGTCAAAGTCTATTGGGACTATGGTCCAGTTAAGAACAATGGCTAAGTTAGCATCATGATATTAATCCCATCAGAACTGAACAAGGAGCAGGACACAAATGCAGGCTTAGACCCAGGGCAGATCCGTTTTCAGAGTTTAATCGGTCCAAGTCGGTACACAGGTAAGCAAAAACAGAGGCAACAGTATAATCTAGGAGCAGGCAAATACAGTGGTCGAAAAACAGGCAATGGTCGAGATCACAAGGTCACAAGATTTCTAGAGCTGGAATGAGGTGATACCAAGTAGCATACACAACGAACTGGCACTGAGAACTAAAACAAAGGCCTTAAATACAGACTAACAGGGGATAACGAGACACAGGTGAAACACATCAGGGTGGGGCCAACAATCACATGAGGGTAAACGACATGATAGGAAATGGGACCTGAAACAAGAGGAGATGCGAGACACCAAAATAAAACAAGAATGCAAACTCTAATACTAAAAACCAATAAGCAACAGAAACTAAATCAAACGCGAGACCTGACAGTACCCCCCCACCCCCTGCTCCCGACGGCCCAGGATCGTCAGGATGTTGGCGTGTGATATTCCCTGATAAGTTCCGGGTCGCATATGTCACCCACGACCGCTCCACAGGTCCATAATCCTCCCAATCCAGAAGATACTGACAACCATGCCGGCGCATCCCCAGCAACCGCTGACTGTAAACACTGGACCCCATCAAGGAACCGGGGGGGCGGAGGCAGGGACCAGAGGACTCTCCTTAAATGGCTTCAGTCGGGAGACATGGAAAGTAGGGTGGACTCTCATGGCACGGGGGAGTCTGAGACGAACCGCAACAGGATTGATGACCTTCGATATGGGGAAAGGACTAACAAAATGAGGAGCCAGCTTCCGGGATTCCATCCTCAGAGGCAAGTCTCGAATGGAGAGCCACTACTTTTGGCCCTGTGAGTATACTGGAGCCGGTGTTCTTCCACGATCAGCCATCCTCTTGTAATGCGCAGAACTGCGCAACAGCATCTGACGAGCCCCATTCCAAACCTTGCGACAGTGATGGATGAGAGCCTGAGCGGAGGGCACACTGGACTCCTTCTCCACAGCAGGGAACAATGGCGGTTGATAACTATAGGCACACTGGAATGGAGAGAGACCAGAGGATGAGCAAGGAAGTGTGTTGTGCGCATACTCCACCCAAATAAGGTGTTTGCTCCAAGTTGAAGGATTCTGTGCCACCAAGCACCGCAGTCCTGTCTCTAATTCCTGGTTAAGGCGTTCAGTCTGTCCATTGCATTCCGGGTGATAACCAGATGTAAGGCTGACCGTGGCGTCCAACAGAGAACAAAACTCCTTCCAAAACCTGGACACAAACTGAGGCGCCGGTCAGACACAATGTCTCTGGGAAATCCATAAATTCGCAAAACATGAGACAACATGACCTCTGCCGTTTTCCTGGCGGAGGGAAGTTTGTGCAACGGAATGAAATGGACCATCTTAGAAAATCTGTCCATCACAGTCATGACTGTGGTGTTACCTTCAGAAGAGGGCAGGCCCGTGACAAAGTCCATGGAGATGTCTGACCAGGGGCGTGAGGGGATAGGCAGCGGATTCAGGAGGCCAAAGGCGGGCCGACGCGAGGTCTTGTTCTGAGCACAAATACTACAGGCGGCGACGTACTCCTTAATCCCCCCCTCTCCATGGAAGGCCACCAAAACCGCTGTTTGGCCACAAACAGGGTTCGGTGGACACCGGGATGACAGGTGATCAGAGACATATGAGCCCAGTGAATCACCTGTGAACGAAGAGACTCGGGAACAAACAGACGATTAGAAGGACACCCTAGCGGAGACTGAACACCAGCAGTTGCCTCGGAAACTCTCTTCTCAATCTCCCAAGTAACCGCCCCAGCAAAGCAGGAAGCAGGCAGAATGGGAGTTGAAACCTTAGGGGACGGGTCAGGGTCAAACTGTCTGGAGAGAGCATCAGGTTTGCCATTCTTGGCACCAGGGCGGTAAGACAGTACAAAATCAAATCGATTAAAGAAGAGAGCCCACCTTGCTTGGCGCGAGTTGAGGCGTTTGGCTGACTTGATGTATTCCAGGTTCTTGTGGTCTGTCCAAACTAGAAACGGCTGCTTGGTACCCTCCAACCAATGTCTCCATTCCTCCAAGGCTAACAATTCACGGTTACCCACATCGTAATTTCTCTCAGCAGGAGATAACTTTCTTGAGAGGAAAGCGCAGGGATGTAGTCGACCATCTGTGGAGGATTTCTGGGAGAGTACAGCCCCAATGCCCACACCCGAGGCATCCACCTCAACCACAAACTGGAATGACGGGTCAGGGTAAACCAGGATTGGGGCTGAGGAGAAGCTCCTCGAGTCTTATAAATGCAGTTTCTGCTTGAGGGGACCAAGAAAAAGGCACGTGGGGTGAGGTGAGAGCATGGAGTGGTGCAACAGTGACTAAAGTTCCGGATAAACTTCCTATAAAAATTAGCAAACCCAAGGAACCCCTGAAGTCGCTTACGACTGGAGGGTGTAGGCCAGGTGGCCACAGCACTGACCTTGCCCGGTTCCATCTGTATACCATCAGGAATTGTACAGTGTTAACATGAAATTCACATTTCTCAGCTTTCACAAACAGATCATTCAAGAGCAAACGTTCCAGCACCTGGTGTACATGCTTCACATGGGAAGTTTCATCTGGAGAAAAAAATCAAAATGCCATCAAGATACACAAACACAAATTTGTTCAGTATGTCCCGTAATACATCATTAACCATGCCTTGAAAAACGGCTGGAGCAAACGGTATGACCCGATATTCATAATGACCACTGGGTGTGTTAAACGCAGTCTTCCATTCATCCCCCTCCCTTATCCTTACCAGATAAGCATTTCGAAGATCTAACTTAGTGAATACTTAAGCGTCTTTTAACAGTTCAAATGCAGAGGAGATAAGAGGAAGAGGGTATCTGTTTTTAACAGTAATGTCATTGAGTCCTCTGTAGTCAATGCAGGGCCGAAGTGTTCCATCCTTCTTATCCACAAAGAAGAATCCAGCTCCTGCAGGTGAAGAGGAAGGTCTGATGATCCCAGCAGCAAGGGCGTCGTCAATGTACTTTTCCATGGCGAGCCGCTCAGGTGAAGACAAGGAATAAAGATGACCCTTAGGAGGTGCTGTACCTGGCAGAAGGTCAAAGGAAGCAGTCATATGGTCTTTGCGGCAGAAGAGAGGTGGCCTTGGCCTTGTTGAACACCTCCTTTAGGTCTAGATAACATGAGGGAACCCTGGTGAGATCTGGAAAATCCCCCTCCCTTGAACGGGGAGGCTGCCGGAGGGTGGTCCTGGAAGATCCCAGCAAACTGCTCCTTGATGGATCCTTCATAGACTCAGGAGAAGAATCATGCAGATAGATGAGATTACAGTTATTTCCCCAATAAATTACTTCCCCAGTACCCCAGTTCATGTGAGGATTATGGTAAGACAGCCAAGGGAGCCCCAAAACCAGAGGATGAAGAGGACAGTCAAGGAGATGAAAACTGATGGTCTCCAAGTGATTACCTGCCACGATGAGTTGAACAGGTTGAGTTCGGTGAATCACCCTGTACATTAGGTACCCATCCAGTGCACTAGCCTCCAGAGGATCTTGAAGCTGTTCACATTCCAGCTTCAATTCATCAGCCAAGCAAATGTCCATGAAGTTCTCATCTGCCCCAGAATCAACCAAAGCCTGCAGGGAGTGCCACTGGGAATGCACCAACAATTGTACAGTTGTGAGTTGGCGAGAGGAACGGCTCATAGGAGTGGTACAGCTCACCAATGTCCCCTCTTTCATTAGTGAACCTTGTCTCTTTACTGAGCAGCTGTTCAACAAATGTCCCAGTTCACAACAGTAAAAACACCTCCCCTCCCTTAGGCGGCGCTGCCATTCCTCCGGGCTGAGTTTGGCTCGTCCCACCTGCATGGGCTCCTCCGAAGAGACAGGTGGCACTGTAGGCTGACTGGACCGGCCGAGAGGGACGAAGTCCAGATCGGAAGGCGAAGGGCGACGCTGCCGCCACTGTTGGGAGGAGGACCGAACTGTTGCCGATCTCTTTCTCGCAGCCTAGCGTCAATTTGGACAGCCAGGGAAATCATAGACTTGAAGTCGGAAGGCAGGGTTAGTGGAGCCAACTGATCTTTGATAGCTTCAGACAGTCCATTGCGAAAAGCATCCAACAAAGCAGAATCATTCCATCCACTCTTAGCAGCAACAGTTTGAAATTCAATAGCAAAATCCATAACTGAGCGATGACCTTGTTTCATGGAGACCAGGTTCTGTGAAGCCTCTTGGCCAGGATTGGAGTGATCAAACGTGCAGGACAGAGCTTCCATGAACAGGACCGATGCCTGGCAACCAGGAGAATTCCGAGACCATTCCGCTGTGGCCCAAGCCTCCGCTCTACCGACAGGTGCGTGATGATAAAGGCTCCCTTGAGCGTTCTGATGGAAAGGAAGCCGCTTGAAGTTCGAAATGCAGCCCACACTGAATCAAAAAAGGTCTACATTTCTCTGATTCCCCCGAAAAGTGTTCCGGTCTTGCCAGGTGGACGAATGGAGACGCTGCGGCAACCGTGGCCATCGGAGCTCCTGGAGACACAGACAAGGAAACAGACTTGGCAGGCACAGGAGCCGCAGGAGGAAACAAAGAATTCAGCCAAGTAACCAGGTGTTCAAACCGAGAACTTAAAGTGTTCACCTGTGAACCGATGTCCGCCTGGAACCCCTGCTGACGCTCGCCGAGATCCCGGAACCCGGCGACGATCGAGGTGAGTTGACCCTCGTAATGCGAGATGCGCTCCTCTTGCTTCAGGAGCGCTGCACAAGAAGGATCAGAGCTCACTGAGTCCATTGTTGGCCAGTTCGTAATATCAGAACTGAACGAGGAGGACACAAATGCAGGCTCAGACCCAGGGCAGATCCATTTTCAGAGTTTAATCAGTCCAAGTCGGTACACAGGTAAGCAAGAACAGAGGCAACAGTATAATCTAGGAGCAGGCAAAAGCAGTGGTCAAAAAACAGGCAATGGTCGAGATCACAATGTCACAAGTTTTCTAGAGCTGAAATGAGGTGATACCAAGTAGCATACACAACAAATTGGCAATAAGAACTCAAACACAAAGGGCTTAAATACAGACTAACAGGGGATAACGAGACACAGGTGAAACACATCAGGGCGGGGCCAACAATCACATGAGGGTAAACGACATGACAGGAAATGGGACCTGAAACAAGAGGAGATGTGAGACACCAAAATAAAACAAGAATGCAAACTCTAATACTAAAAAACAATAAGGAACAGAAACTAGATCAAACTCGAGACCTGTCAAATCCCATGTTTTGCTACCATTTATCTGTTTAAGAGTTTCACACACAGATTGGGTTACTGCATTAAACCACATAGCTTTGAGGTCTTCACGTAGTCACTCATGTGACTTTGAAATGAAATAGAAAGATTAAACGAGAACTTATCATTTGAAGTTTGATCTTTATTTTATCAGAAGTTGGTGAGGGAATACGTGTCCTCAACTCCTAACCCTACTTGTCACAAAGACCATTCGGTAGTTCTAAGTCAGCAACTATTCTGTGCTTTCATACAGCTGCTCTAAAGATTGACGTGCATGTGGACTGGCGGACTCTTCACGTATTCCCTCACTTCAACTTCTCATATAATAAAGATCAAACTTCAAACGGTAAGCTCGTTTAATCTTTCTATTAGCCTGTGATTTTCTGCACAGTTAGGCAATGCAGTTTTCTGTCTGGTACACACAGTGTCAGAGACCCAGGTTTGATCCTTACCTCGGGTGCTCTGTGTGAAGTTTGAATGGTCTCCCTATGACCACGTGGGTTTCCACTGGATGCTCCGAATTTCTCCCACATCCCAAAGATGTGTGGGTTTGTGAATTAATTGGCCTAGGTAAATTGCCTCTAGTGTGTAGAGAGGGGATGCAAAAGTTGAATAACCGCTGGGTGATTGATGGACAGCATGGACTTCCTCTGCCGAAAGACCCGTTTCGATGCTCTTTTTAGTTTCAATTGATTAATGTGAATCTATCTATCTATACGTAATCTTGTGCTCTTCCGGTTTGCATAGCTTTTCTATTTGCGCAAAAACGGTATGCGATAGCGCTACGATTTTTCGGCAGCTTGCTCACCGTTCTCCTGTGCAGCAAATGCAAAAGGTTTCATTCTGAAGAGTGGTATATTGTAAAAGTTAGCAAGGTTTAAAAATCTTAAAAAACTGCGCAGACGCAGATCGATCTCCTCTCCTGCCAGTAAGCGCTGCGTGGAATGATCTCTTCTCCTGTCACTCCCCGGGACGGTCTGCCCCTTCTTGCATTATCATGTCTTTACTGGAGCTGATGATGGTCGGCGGAGATCTCCAATCTGACACAATTTTCGGACGGACCGAGCGCGGCGCGGAGTCGGAGATGTCGCCAAAGTGGAGGAGAATGACCAGCGTCCAGTGCCCGCTTTGAGTCCCCGTTGCACCGCCAGCTCCAGCCCCTTCCCCTCTGGTCCCCCTCTTCTGGCTCCTGCTCCGCTCCCCCATGATACCCCCTCTCCCCATGGCTCTTCCCCGTCTTTTCTCAGAGTTGTCTACAACCCATCCCCCCACCCCTACATCTCTACCACAACCCCGCCACCCCCACACCCCTCCCCCTCCCCCCCTCCCCCTCCTCCACAACCCTCCCCCTCAAAACCCCCCCTCACCCAACACCCCCCCCCACAATCCCCCTGCCCACACACCCTCCCCCCCACAACCCCCCGCCCACCACAACCTCCCCCACCCACACAACCCCTCTCCCACAACCCTCCCCCCCGCCCCCAAACTCCTCCCCTCACAAACCCCGCCCCCACCACCACAATGTCCCTTCATGAAAACACTCTACTGGAAAGCAAAACTTCACCTTTATTCTCACGAAATAAAACAACTATACAGTACAGGGATAAATTTAGCATGGGAAATTTCCTTTTAATATATTAGTTCTTCAAAGTGACCAGCTTGCAATGCGTGTGCAATTAATTGTTAACAATTAATTCCAAAACATTGCAAAGATTGAACAATGTATTTTATAAAACAAATTAGAACTAAAAAAAAGTTGGAATGATCCACACTTTTATAAGACATATAAGATATTGGTGAGGCCGCATTTAGAGTATCGTGTTCAGTTCCGGGCACCATGTTACGTTGTCACGCTGGAAAGGGTACAAGGATGTTGCCAGGGCTAGAGGGTCTAAGCTATAGGGAGAAGGTGATTACACAGCGCAGGAGGATGTGGCCAGATCTTATTGAGGTGCATAAATCATGAATAGATCTGGTAGATACACAGAGCAATTCACCTACTCTTGCCAAGTGTAGGTGAATTGAGGACCAGAACGCATAGGTTTAATAAGAATCTGAGGAGTAACATTTTCGCACAAAGGGTGGTGGGTGTATGGAACAAGCTACCAGAGGAGGATGTTGAGGCTGGGACTATCACAATGTTTAACAAACAATTAGACAGGTACATGGATAGGACAGGTTTGAAGGTATATGGACCAAATGCAGGCAGGTGGGACTAGTGTAGCTGGGATATGTTGGCTGCTGTGGACAAGTTTGGCCGAAAGGCCTGTTTCCACATTGTATGATCTATAACTGTATGACACTCCCAGCAAGTAGCGGGCCGGGACACTCGCGGCGAGCAGGCCATACTCGCCCGCCGCCAGACCACGGAGGAGGGCTCATCCAACGGGACAGAGCGAGGTGGTCGGAGTGAGGTGGGTTGGGTCAGAGCCCCGAGGACGAGTTGGGCCAACAATGAATCCGAGCCCTGAGGACAAGTTGAAGCCACCTGGACGAGGTTGGTTCGGAGCCTGGAATGGAGTCGGGCCGAGGACGGAGCCTTAGGGTCTAGACAGACCGAGGATGAGGTCAGGCTGAGGTGTACAGGCCACGTTGCCAAGAAGAAAGCGGGACCCAGCTGGGGGGAGGACGAAGAAGGGTTGAATACTTTTTGTAACTTTTTCAGCGCCCTTGTGGCAACTCTTTTGTATGCAAAAACACGAATTTCCCTGCACCTGGCAAGTGACAATAAAGTAACATCATCATCATTTGGGTAGTTGGCATCTATTACAGAGATGCTTTAGCAATTGTATCAATATTTTCCAGTTTACTTTTACATTACTGTCTCCATCAAATCAAAAATCTGCATAAAAATAAACAGCATTCGTATACATCCTCAAAAGAAAATGTTGCTGTAGTAATGAGACTGATGGATATTGTCAATAGAAATTTGTACATTGCAGCATCTTTGGCATTAGTCAGAACATTGTCTGGTCAGATATGACATATGCCAAATGGCATACATGTGGCTAAAATAAATAACACTAAGTTCTAGATTTAGGCGCTGCAGGAACAGTCAGCTCCACAGTACTGATTCAGATCCAGATGTCTTCCGGTACTGCATGCAAAAACGAAAAAATCCTTTAATTCTATGTAATTATTGCTAATGCAGCCATCTAAACAAACAATGCTCACATTGTGGTTTTGTGGGCAAGGGAACCAATCTTTCATTTCAACAGTGATTATGCTTCAAAAGCACTTTATTCCCAAGGAAATGCTTTGAGATGCTGAGATCATAAAGGATACTGGATTGAAAGTACAAGGGACATTGCTTTCTTTTATGATCGCATGGTTGTGAAAACATAAATACACATAAATACACTTGATAATTGTGGTTGTTCTTTAATTCAAAATAAAATTGAGAAAGTGTAGTAAGACTTCAAAAACAGAAAATATTAACTAAGTAAACTATTGATCCATTTTGATTCTCACTATTTCAAAGAAAAATGAACTCTGGCCACTATCTGCTGGTTGTTACAGATTAAACTAATGATGTGGAAGCACATATAATGCCATACTAATCCGTACTTTTCCCCACAGTGGCCTGAGGTATAGCTGTTGCCTCACATTTGCCAGAGTCCAAGGTTCAATCCTGACAATAGCTGCTGTTTGTGTGCAGTTGCAATTCCTGAGTGAGTGGCTGAGTGGGTTTTCACCAGGTGCTCCGGTTTCCTCACACATTCCAAGACGTGCAGGTTTGTAGGTTACATACAAAATGCTGAGTAACTCAGAGGGTCAGGAAGCATCTCTGGAGAAAAGGTATAGGTGACTTTTCAGATTGAGACCCTTCTTCAGATGAGAGTCAGGAAAGCCTGACTGAAGAAGGGTCTAACCCAAATGCCACTATTCCTTTTCTCCAGACCTACTGAGTTACTCCACATTTTTAATCTATCTTCGGTGTAAGCCAGCATCTGTATTTCCTTCCTACAGGTTTGTAGTTCATTTGGCTTCTGTAAATTGCCCCTAACTTGTAGGATGTGAAACTGGGATACCAGAACTAGTGTACGGGTGATCGATAGTCGGTGTGGGCTAAGTGGACCGAAGGGCCTGTTCTCACGTTGTACATCTAGACTAAACCTAACTTTGTTTTGGTGCAAGCCTGAAAATGGAAGCAAATCGATACAAGCTATTAGAGGTCCCTGTTCAAAGGTTAAATTTAAGGCTGCCGTTTTGGGCTATTCGATAACTAACAAGATTTGAGTTTGATGGAGCCCAAAACATTTTGTATACACAGTGCTTTTGTTTCATCTGTGCTATGTATACAAATAAATTTTCCAGAGGTAATGAACATAATTGCAATCATTTACTGATTTGCAAAATTGTTGCCCTGGAATTTTAATTTGGTGCTTTCGGTTGTGAAACACGTTTCTGTGAATGGCAAGGATTTCCAGTTCAAATGCAGATGGAAAGGTGGTGATGACACTAAAATAGGCAATATCATAGGCAGTGAAAATGGTTATCAAGGATTACAACAGTAACTTGATAAGCTGGGCAAGCGGATTGAGGAATGGCTGAATTTGTTTAATTCAGACAAGTGTGAGACTTTACATTTTAGGAAGTCATGTCAGGGAAGGACCATCACAGCAAATGGTAGGGGCCTAGGGAGTGTTACAGAGCAGATGGTTGTGGGAATTAAAAGTACAGGAAAGAATGCAGATGCTGGTTTAAATCGAAGATAGACACAAAATGTTGGAGGAACTCAGTGGGCCAGCAGCAGCATCTCTGGAGAGAGGAATTGGTGACATTTGGAGTTGAGAAGGGTCAGACCGAAACATTCATCCATTCCTTTCTCTCAAAGATGCTGCTTGTCCCACTGAGTTACTCCAGCATTTTGTGACTATCTAGGAATACAAGTACAACAAAGTTCCCTGACAGTGGCATCGCAAGTAGATTGGGTGATGCAGAGGCTTTTGGCATCTTGGGCTTCATCAGTCAGGGTACTGTGTAATGAAGTTGGGACATTATGTTGCAGTTGTGCAAGAAATTGGTGAGATTGAGACTGCATTTGGAGTATTGTGTTCAGTTCGGTTACCCTGCCATTAGGAAAGCTGCCATTAAGCTGGAAAACAAGATTTATAACGATGCTGCCAGGACTTGGGAGTGAGTTACAAGGAGAGATTGGGCAGATTAAGGACATTATTCCTTGTAGTGTTTAAGAGGCTGAAGGGTGTTGTAAGAGAGCTATATAAAATCAAGTGGAGTAAACAGGTGAATGCACAGAATCTTTTTTCCCAGGGTAGGGGGAAATCAAGAACTAGAAGACATATGTTTAAGGTGAGGGGGGAAAAATGTAATGATAATTGATGGTCAACTTTGGTCCTCGCAGTGTGGTGGGTATATGGTATGAGGTGCCATAGGAAGCAGTTGGGGCAGGAACAATAACACCATTTTAAAGTTATGTGGACGGGTACACAGACAGAAAGGGTTTAGAGCTATATGAAACAAACATAGACAAATGGGACTCGTTTAGATGGAGCATGTTGGTCTGCATGGACAGGTTGGGCTGAAGCGATTGTTTCCATGTTGTATGACTCTGGTTCTCAAGCAGTGCTCCTTTACAGTGTAACCCAAAAACTAGACTTTTTTGTTCCAAGTTTCACGTGTCATTGGACAGCACCAGAATAAGCATGTTTTAATATCTCCTGTCACTGAATACCATCCCAGCTTGGTATTAGGAACCCCACTCAGTAGTTGCAATGAACAACTGTGTGGGCTGGAGTTCTGAAATAAAATAATAAAATGCTATAAGTTCTCAATTGATCATTGAGAGCCATCCAGTTTGGTGTTCATGTGCAGAGAAATAGAGCTGATGTTTAATTTCAGGGACTCAAAAAGTAACCATATAACCATATAACAATTACAGCACGGAAACAGGCCCTCTCGGCCCTTCCAGTCCGTGCCGACCATTTGTTTTCCCCTAGTCCCATCTACCTGCACTCAGACCATACCCCTCCATTCCCTTCACGTCCATATACCTATCCACTTTACTCTTAAATGTTAAAATCGATCCTGCCTCCACCACTTCTGCTGGAAGCTCATTCCACACAGCCACCACCCTCTGGAGTGTAAAGAAGTTCCCCCTCATGTTACCCGAAACCTCTGTCCCTTAATTCTCATGTCATGCCCTCTTGTTTGAATTTCCCTACCCTCAATGGGGAAAAAAACGTATCCACGTCAACTTGTCTATCCCTTTCATCATTTCATCAATCAAGTCCCCCCTTAACGTTCTGCGCTCCAAAGAATAAAGACCTAACTTGAGAAAGAGGTTAGTTAAAACAAATGTAGGTCCCTTGCAGTCCAGAAACAGGTGAGTTGATCATGGGGAACAAGGATATGGCGGACCAATTGAATAACTACTTTGGTTCCGTCTTCACATAGGAAGACATAAATAATCTGCCGGAAATAGCAGGGGAACGTGGGTCAAAAGGAGGAATTGAGTGAAATCCAGGTCAGTCGGGAAGTTGGTGTTGGGTAAATTGAATAGATTAAAGGCCGATAAATCCCCAGGGCCAGATAGGCTGCATCCCAGAGTACTTAAGGAAGTAGCTCAGGAAATTGTGGAATGCATTAGTGATAATCTTTCAAAACTCTTTAGATTCTGGAGTAGTTCCTGAGGATTGGCGGGTAGCAAATGTAACCCCTCTTTTTAAGAAGGGAGGGAGAGAGAAAACGGGGAATTACAGACCAGTTAGTCCTAACATCGGTAGTGGGGAAACTGCTAGAGTCAGTTATTAAAGATGGGATAGCAGCACATTTGGAAAAAAGTGGTGAATCATTGGAACAAAGTCAGCATGGATTTACGAAAGGTAAATCATTTCTGAACGAATCTTGTGGAATTTTTCGAGGATGTAACTAGTAGCGTGGATAAGGGAGAACCAGTGGATGTGGTATATCTGGACTTCCAGAAGGCTTTCGACAAGGTCCCACATAAGAGATTAGTATACAAACTTAAGCATACGGTATTAGGGGTTCAGTATTGATGTGGATAGAGAACTGGCTGGCAAACAGGAAGCAAAAGGTAGGAGTAAACGGGTCCTTTTCACAATGGCAGGCAGTAAACTAGTGGGGTTACCGCAGGGCTCAGTGCTGGGACCCCAGCTATTTACAATATATATTTAATGATCTGGATGAGGGAATTGAAGGCAAATAATCTCCAAGTTTGCGGATGACACTAAGCTGGGAGGCAGTGTTCGCTGTGAGGAGGATGCTAGGAGACTGCAAGGTGACTTGGATAGGCTGGGTGAGTGGGCAAATGTTTGGCAAGATGCAGTATAATGTGGAATAAATGTGAGGTTATCCACTTTGGTGGCAAAAACAGGAAAAGCAGACTATTATTTAAATGGTGGCCGATTTAGGAAAAAGGGGAGATGCAGCGAGACCCTGGGTGTCATGGTACACCAGTCATTGAAAGTAGGCATGCAGGTGCAGCATCAGTGAAAAAAGCGAATGGTATGTTAGCTTTCAATAGCAAAAGGATTTGAGTACAGGAGCAGGGAGGTTCTACTTCAGTTGTACAGGGTCTTGGTTGAGACCACAACCTGGAGTATTGCGTGCAGTTTTGGTCTCCAAATCTGAGGAAGGACATTATTGCCATAGAGGGAGTGCAGAAGAAGGTTCACCAGACTGATTCCTGGGATGTCAGGACTGTCTTATGAAGAAAGACTGGATAGACTCGGTTTATACTCTCTGGAATTTAGGAAGATTAAAGAGGGGATCTTATAGAAACTTACAAAATTCTTAAGGGTTGGACAGACTAGATGCAGGAAGATTGTTCCCCGATGTTGGGGAAGTCCAGGACAAGGGGCCACAGCTTAAGGATAAGGGGGAAATCCTTTAAGACCGAGATGAGAAAAGACTTTCTTCACACAGAGAGTGGTGAGTCTCTGGAACTCTCTGCCACAGAGGGTAGTTGAGGCCAGTTCATTGGCTATATTAAGAGTGAGTTGGATGTGGCCCTTGTGGCTAAGGGGATCAGAGGGTATGGAGAGAAGGCAGGTACGGGATACTGAGTTGGGATGATCAGCCATGATCATATTGAAATGGCGGTGCAGGCTCGAAGGGCTGAATGGCCCTACTCCTGCACCTAATTTCTATGTTTCTATGTTTCTATGTTTCTTATAAGTACCACAAATAAGAGTAAAAAGTGAGAGGAGACTGTAGCAAGAATGGTACCAGTGAATAAATACAGATGTCGGTTTGACCAAGAATTGATTGCAAATTGGCTGGAGGAATGGGCCTGTCCCACTTACGTGACTTTTTTTTCGGCGACTGCCAGCAACCCGTCATAGGTCGTTTCAACATGTTGAAAATTTAGCGGCGACCAGAAAGACGTTGTGACTCTTTGGGCGACTGAGGAGACTACTCACGACCATAGAAGCGACACCCTGGCAACATGTCGCGGGATGAAGCCTGTATGGTCGTGAGTAGTCGCCCAAAGAGTCGTACCTTGTTCTGGTCGCTGCTAGATTTTCAACATGTTGACCATTTTCGGCGACGTGTTATGGCCTATGATGGGTGCAGGTAGTCGCCGAAAAAGTCGTGTGAGTGGGACTAATCAGATCAGACAGCATCTCTGGAGAACATACTGTAGATAAGTGGCATTTTGAGACAGATCTCTTTTTCAGACTCTTCAGAATTGATAGGTCCTAACAAGTTACCAATGACTAAAGGTCTTTCATTTATTCCCCAGTCACTCTAAACAATGACAAAATAAGCTTGAGTAACAAAAGCATCACTCTTTTCAGGTGGGCATTCCAGATAATTCCCGGAATAAGTCTCAGTAAATTTTTGAGTGTTCCCAATAACTTCACAATCTGTCTAAAGAATCCTCCTCAAATCTCCAGAAGCTCTTAACCAGTGAACATTCAAAACTGTGTAGGAAAGAAATGCAGATGCTGGTTTAAATCGAAGGTAGACACAAAATGCTGGAGTAACTCAGCGGGTCAAGCAGCATCTCTGGAGAGAAGGAATGGGTGACGTTTCGGGTCAAGACCCTTCTTCAGACAGACAGAACGTTCGAGAAGAGGGTCTGAAGAAGGGTTTCAGCCCAAAACTCTGTCTATCTCCTTCGCTTCTTCTTCTTGCGTATGAGTCAGTTACACAGTTTGATTCAGGCGTCGCAGCCAGTTCACTGTGTCAGGATTGGGGTTGGTCAGGTCGATGGTAGTGGTATCTGGTGGGCTGGTATCTCCTTCGCTCCATAGATGCTGCTGCACCCGCTGAATTTCTCCAGCATTTCTGTGTGCCGACAGAACGTTCAACACTGTTTTAAATAGCACAAAAAATGTCAGCAATGCCTATGTTTTGCTGCTGTTCCACAAGGAACAGTTGTTAGTTGAAGCATTCACCTACAAATTATAGTGAAGTCTCCAGAAGATGTTAGCAGGCAAATTAATCATGAAGTGGAGGTTTAATGATCCTTCTTCAGAGGCAATGGTAAAACGGGGAACTTCATTAAAATATATAATGGTCTCGACCCGAAACGTCGCCTATCTCCTTCGCTCCTTAGATGCTGCTGCACCCGCTGAGTTTCTCCAGCTTTTTGTGTACCCTCGATTCTCCAGCATCTGCAGTTCCTTCTTTAAAAGGATATTGAAGGCCCAGGTTCATAGAGAGCAATAGCTCTCTTAAATACTGATCAGAAAATATTAACTAAAATCCTATCTCATAGATTGAGTTTAGTGATTAACAAATTAATACACCCCGACCAAACAGGTTTTATTTTTTTTAATTCCAAAAAACGTTACTCATATTTTACAATTTGAGACGACTAATTTAATATTATATACTCAAATAGAATTGCTTAATGCAGACCTAGCAATTATCTCGCTATATGCTGAAAAAAAAGCATTTTGATCAGGTAGAATGGTCATATTTATTTGTGGTGATGGAAACATTTCAATTGGGAGAGAAGTACTGTACATGGTTAAATTTTTATATTCTAACCCATCACCTTACCTATATATTCTATACCTCACCTTACTTCTAACACTTCTCAACACTGCACCTCAATGAACACTTCTCAACGCTGCACCTCAATGACTGCCTGTCTCCACCCCTCACCCCCCCCCCCCCCCCCCCCCCCCCCCCCCGCCCCCCCCCCCCCGGGACTATCCAATCACCAGCAAATTGCACGGATACCACTGCATATGTATAATGTATCACTTGTTTATTCTTAAGTTTGCCCTTCGGAATACCAACTGCATTTCGTTGTCTCTGTATTGTACACTGCACACGACAATTAAAGATTGAATTGAAATGAATTGAACAGCTAGAATAATTAACAAACCAAAATGTTATCAACTAAATTTAATCTTTCTAGAGGTTGTAGACAAGGATGCCTGTTATCTCCATTATTATTCGCTCTTGCAATTGAACCATTAGCAGAAAGTGTTAGAAAACTCATCCAGAAATACATGGGTATAATATACTAAAGACACAATGAATAAAAATCTCCTTATATGCAGATGATGTGTATTAATATATATTACAAAGCCAGAAACTAGTATTCCAAACTTATTAAAATCTACTAACTCAATTTGGTCAGTTTTCAGGATTGAGAATATTGGATTAAAAGCGAAAACAACAGAACTCAATTTACATACACTACAACAATCCTCTTTTAAAAATAGTTAAGGAAAAAAATTTAAAATATTTAGGTATTTATGTAACTAAGACATATACTTCTTTATTCAAATCAAACAACCCCACCTTTACTGAATAAACTAAATAAGAATATTCAGTATATGGAAAAACACTCCCCATTTGAATGCTTGGTAGAAATTAAATGCTATAAAAAAGATCTTTTTGCTGCAATCACTGTACCTAATTTCAGTCAATTCCGATATATATCCCCCCAAATTATTTTGTTTAAAGTCGACTCCATTGCTACAAACTTCATTTGGGATTATAAAGAATCCATAGAATAAGCAAAAAAACATTAATGTAAATCAAAGACTAAATGGAGGTTTAGCTTTACCAAATGTTTTGGTTTTATTTTTTTAATTTTGGGCAGTCCAATATTAAAAACATGAATTTCTGGCTGGAAGAAATGGATCAGCAAACCAAACCGATTTTAAGGATGGAAAATGAAGATTGTTTTGCCTCCTTTGAAAATTGGTTTGATTAATTTCGTTTGCAACACACAAAATTGCACACAAAACACCTATAGGGAAAAGACCCTATATTACATAAGTGGTTATACGAAAATCTGGAAACAATTAAAATAAAAAAAGGGACTATAAAAAAGGCATTTTTAAAAATTGAATAATATATCACACAGTTTTTCCCATTGCAAAAGAATCCCTTATTTAAACTTACAAAAAATCTTTAAGGGGTTGGACAGGCCCCCAGTGCAGAAGATTGTTTTCCCGATGTTGTGCGGAAAGTCCAGGACAAGGGTTCACACAGCTTTAAGGAATAAAGGGGGGAAATCCTTTAAGACCGAGAATGAAGAACGAACTTATTTCACTACAGAGTGTGCTGACCTCTGAAACTCTCTGCCACAGAGGGTAAGTTGAAGGCCAAGTTTCATTGGCTAATATTTAAAGGAAGTGAGTTTGGATGTGGCCCCTTGTGGCTAAAGGGGAATCAGGAGGTAAATGGAGAGAAGGCAGTACGGGAATAACTGAAGTTGGATGATCACCATGATCATATATGAATGCGGCGGTGCAAAAGGCTCAAGGGCTTAATGGCCTATCCCTCCCTGCAACCTAATTTCTATGTTTCTATGTTTCTATTTAAAACCCTTTCCATATTGGAAAATAAAAGGTTCACACAGACGGAAAAAAAAAAACAGAATTAAAAAAAGAGGGGACATCTTTTATAAAAAGGAATTTTCCTTTTTCTTTCATTTCGGGTTTAAAACAGATTTATGGACTACACCCAAAAATAATCGTTTTAGATATCTACAACTTAAGAAGATTTTTGTTAAATCTAAGACAACAAGATTATATGAGTATAAGAACAAGACATAAAACAGAAAAAATTAAGTCAACATATTTATAATACCCTCTTAAGATAGCGAGGTCCATCGATGAATCATATAGACATACAATGGGAAAAATGAATTAAAGCCAAATACTTATAACGAAAGATATTTGGGTACAAAAGTCTACAAATATACACATCAATGTGTCGTTTAAATGCCAGAACAATGCTTTAATACAAATTAAAGTATTACAAACAGATTACAACTACTCTTAAAGCAAAACTAAAATTAGAATTTTCCCATCTCGCCTAAAATGCGATAAATGTCAAGCAATCTAAACTACTTAAACACATACTTTGCAAATTGTATATAAAAAAAATCAAAAATTTTCTCTGGATTTGACTATTTTTAGAATAATTTCTGAAGTTGTTAAATACTAAAAATTGGAAATCCAACTCAACAACTGAATAAATGCTGAATATCAAGAACAAAGTCCAACACTCACACAAGCCAAAGAAAACTTTCTAGACTACAAAGTATAAAGTAACTTGGGAAAGAAATTAATATTAAAATTTTTGGAAAGCAATAAATAACCCCCACAAATTAAAATGTGGATTATGGAAAATGTCAGAAGTACCTCCTCCTGGAAAGGATTCGAATTTGTCCATTAAATGGACATACAAGAACTTTTGTTAGAAAATATGGTCCCCCTTCAATTCAATCGATTATTTGAAGGGGTAAGATTGTTCAGAATGAGAAACCTGACGGGACACTTTGAACACAAGGATAAGAATGAAAAGCCCTATACTTTATAATCTTCAATACCTTATCTCCAATGATGTTATTCCTAAAAGTACATCATTCCAAATTTTTTTGACATTTGGTGTTTTTTTTTCTCTTTCTTTTCTTTCTTTCACTTTTCTTACTTTTATTAAAAAATTAAAAAAGCAGAATGAAACCACAATTTGAATAATATTAAATAATATAATGATTGAAATATATGAAAATGTTTTTACCATATGTGTTTGCTTCTAATAACAATTTATATATTTTTAAAAAATTCAAAATTGGAATGAAGACCCTCGAAACATTTCGCTTTTAATGCAATACTAAAGGACCGAGTGCAGACCCATTGGGGTCCTGGTTTCCCCAAATGCGCGTTTGCACGGGGGGGAAGGGAAGGGGGGTTCTGGGGGGGCGTCACAACACTAATCACCCCCACAAACACACTAACTACCCCTGCAACAACAAAGCTAACTACACCCCTTTTGAAGATTGTTAATTAATATTACTTAATTTGCTCCTTTTATCCCCATAACCGCCTTGTCCTAACTGACGCATACCCTCAAATCGCAGGCTGTCCCTAGAAAAGGGAGGGGCAAGTAAAAGAGTGAAGGCAATGAGAAAAGAAGGGGAGACCAAAAAGCGGGAACAGATGACATAGAGAAGGGGCAAAAGAGATCTGGCGGAACGAGGTGGGACACGGGGAGAAAAAAGAAAGGGTGGGTGAGCGGGGAGAGGGAAAATGGGGGAGGGGGGGGGGAGGGTGTAAAAAGAAAGGGGAGGAAAGAGAGAAAGGGGGCGGGCTGAAAGGGGGTGTTAAAAAAAAAAATGGAAAGGTGGAAGGGTGGTAAAGGGAAGGGTGGGAGGGGAAGGGGAAAAAGTGGGGAGGGGGGGGGGGGGGGGGAAGGGGGGCAAGGGGGTGGCGGGAGAGAGAGGGAAGGGGGGAGAGGGGAGGCTGGAAGAGGAGTGTGGGGGGAGGGGGTTGGGGGGGTGGGAAGTGGTTAAGGGGAGGGTGTGGGGAAAGGGTAAGGGGGGGAAGAGAGGGGGGAGGGTAACGGCTTGTTTCCAGCGAGACAGCGAAGCCGGGGTAGAGCCTCCTGCCTCCACCGCGTCCTTGTCCCCCACCCGCTCGCGTAAAGTTTTCACTCGTTTCATTTTTATTCCTTGTCCTTTACCTCTCTTTATTTTCCTCGCCTATTTTTTCACTTTTTAAACACCCCCTTTTTCCTTGTTTTACCTTTAGAGTCTGGTCCTTTTCGCCCCAGTGTTTGCCGTGTTCCGCTTCCCCCCCTATTTCTCCTCTTCTTCCCTTCCCTCTCTTTTCCTCCCCTTTACTTATTCTCCTCTCTTGCCTCGTCTTGTCTCCTCCCGCCCCTCTTCTTGTTTGCCCCTCTCCCGCTCTTTCCTGTCTCCGCTCTTCCCGTTTTCTCCTCGCCTTCCTTTCCTTTTCTCTCTCTCCCTCTTCTGTTTCCTATCTCTTTCCGCGCTTTTTTTGCTCTCCTCGCCTGTTTCTCTCCTCGCAGCCCCACCCGCTCCGTTTCTCTCTCTTTTCACCCTTTACTCGCACACTCTCCCGCCCCGTTCTTTCCCCCCCCTTTTTTTGCCGCCCTTCCCTTTCCCGTGGTCCACGTACCTTCCATGCCCCCCTGGACGTTACCTCTCTTTGTCGGCCCTCTCGCGACTTTTCCACTTCCGCTCTCCTTTGCACCCCACTTTTACTCACCTTATTCCACCTCTCTCTTTTTCCCTTCTTGCCCTCCTTGTGTATTCTTTCTCGCCTTCCACGGTTTCAATTGCCCGCTCTTGTGTCCTCCTTCCTTCTTCCTTTCTCTTTCCCCCCTCTCTCTTATTTTCCCCCGGTCCCACCCCCCCTTTTTTTTTTCCCCCACTATTTTTTTCCACCTTGTTTTTTTCCCCCTCCTTTACTCCTACTCTCACCCTTCCTTTTTCCCTTTTTTTTTGGTTCCCCCTCTCCCCTCTGCTCTCCTTTTTTTCGCTTCCTCCGCTTTTTTGTTTTTTCTCACACTCTCTACCCACCCCGACCTCACCCCCCCCCCCCTTTCTTCTTTTTTTCCTACCTCTCCTCTGTCCTACCCCCTCCTCTCCTCATACCCCCCGCCTTTCGTCCTCTCCCTCTCCCTCCTCTCCCCTCGCCCCCATTTTTTCATCCTCGCTCTCTACCACCACCCCCGACCCATCCTACCCCAACCTTCCCACCCCACCCCCTGTTACCTGTGCCCTGCCCAACCTCAATCCCCCCCTTGCCCTGACCGACTCCTCAGCAGTCAGCTAATACTGACCCCACAAGACACCGTCCCGACCCCCCCTGCTCACCCCCCGGCCGCATATCCCCCCCTTGAAGCGACACTCCAGCCACCCCTATATCCGGTGCCCTAAAGCCCCCCAGTGTATGGTATTTGGCCCCCCGCAAATTTCCGATGGCCTGGGTCCCCGGCTTTTGTAACAACTGCATGGAGTGCCCTTGTTGAAGGTTAATGGTCTGTTGTCTCCTTTTGTGCATTTTGGGAAGGGAGGACAGCAAAAGAGGGAAAAGGGGGGTTTTCCGTCCTGGTGCCCCCAAATGTCGGGTCCAGTTGTAACTCGCTCCTGTTGTGGAGCCGTTCCGTGCCTTGTCAAGAGGAGGTTGAACAAGGCCTGGCCCTACCTGGGCCCCGGGGATGTTATATAGTTGGTTCTTTTTGGCATATTGCCGATGATGTTACTTCTTATGGCTCACAGATCTTGGGTGAACCTGCGGGGAGGATGGCGTGACTGCCAGGAGAAATTTTTCTTCGGTCTGCATCATCCTGCCTAGGATTTGAAACGGAGGAAAAAGTGTTCCGTAACTATAAGGGTGGTGAAGTGGCCAGTAAAAGCACTTCCCTGCCAAGGAAGATGGGTAAAATGTTTGCGTGGAGTACCACACGCACCTCCTCTATCTGGGGGTGTACCTGAGTCCCACTGAAGGATGCTTGCCGGCCTAACTGGGCAGTAGTTGGAGTAAAACGAACGAAAAAGTGGTCAAAAAAAAAAAAAAAGGAAACACCAACCGCTAGGGGCGCTGGTTCAGCCTGTTTTGGAAGTTCTTTACCTTTCGTGAGAGGGTGCTGGTCATAAACCAGCTGGGTGGCCCTCCATGTTAAGGTTTACCGCTGGCCCTGCTCCCTTTTCCCGCACCTCCTATCTTTTTGCAAAACTGCTTTAAAAAAAAAAAAGAACAAACAGAAGAAAGCTGGTAGATTTTATTTGTGGAAATAGGGCACACGACTCCCGTTAGATGAGGGCGGCCATTCCCTTGGTATGGCGTGCATACCCAGGTGCGGGCTTCTATCCGCCTCAAGGACTCTGGGCGGAGGACAAATAAAATGTAAAACCTAGAGAACCCCCCCCCAGAAATGGCAAACACTCCCCCCTGGGCCAAAACGTATTTTTTTCCGTTGGGGTCCAATTGCCCCCCTAAGGGGGGGTTCCACGGAGCTCCCGGTGGCGGCTATCATCCACCTGCCCTAAAGGGGTTTGCCTGTCTCTACCAGGAATGGGGTGCTAAAGTGAGAAATTTGGTTGTTTTTCAAAGTCAGCGAGGTTGCTCCACGATGGGAAGGGGGGTTGTCGTGGCTGCGGGAAAGTGGGGCCGGTCACTCCACCCTTGTCATGGGGGTGTCGAGGAGAGGCGAGTTTATGGCCTAAAGTGGTTTCTGATGAGAGAATTAATCCCCGCTCCCGTCAGAATCCTGCTCATCTGGTGCCTAAGGATCCCGGAGATATTTCTCGGGTGTAAAAACGCGTATTTCCACACAACATACAAAAACCATCTAAAGTACCGCCTTTCTGAGATGAAACCAAGCATGCCATTTTCGTGACATGGGTCGAAAGAGACGCAAAACCTGAAACCTCCTTGCCTTCGTCCCACCCGTCCCCCACCACAGCACCATGGCGGATGGTGGTTACCACTCTAAGACGGTGGGGGAAGGTACCCCCAGTGGGAAGTAACTTTCTAAAATCAATAAAGCGGTTTGTTCCCCTTTAAACAATTGGGGGGAACGCTGGGGTGGAGAGTGTTGCGTTAGAAAAAACGGTTGTAATGTAATAAACTTTTGTAAGAAGATCCGGTTCAACAATAAACATCAAAAAAAAAAAAAACACAAAAAACGAAACGGGCTCTCTGCCCGCATGATAAGATTTTCCTGTGGCGGGGAAGCAAGAGACCGTTTCCACGTGTATATGGAAGTGTGATAAGTCTACTGCCCCTGTATAATACAATATTGAAGGGGTTGTTCCCCAGTTTCTGGTTGCATTTTTTAGTCCCCACGATTCTAGTGTTTCGGACACAAGCAGTGTAAGGAGAGCCCGAGTGGGGGGGGGGGGGGGGGGGGGGGGGGGTGTCATAGAAT
>CM069133.1:110829485-110879135 GCA_035221665.1 Okamejei kenojei | reverse complement strand
TTTCTCTTTCATATTCCTTCCACATCCTATTTATCCTCCTCCTCCTCCAGTAAATGCCTCATTTTGCTGAGCTTGTCTTTGCTTATGCTTCTCTCATCCCTGCCCTGGTGTCCTCCTGGTCTGCTTGCCCCCTTTTGCGTTCGTTCCTCCATGCTGCGTCCCGGTCTCATCGCCTGCCCATTTTCGCTCCCACGCTGAATTACACTACCAGCATTATTTATGTAGCTTCTATCATACATACCAGAAGTATATACATGACTGAAGTACTTCGTTTCATCTTTCTTCTTTCGCTTTTAAAATTTTTATACTACTGTCCCGACGTCGTGATACGTCCCTTGTCAGACCATGTCGTCCAATTCCCGTCCCTTTTTTCCCCTTGGAATCTTTCTAGAATAAACGATCCTGCACCTTCTGTATTATTCCATAGAGAACACTCTGCCATGTGTGTTCCACTGTCATCCCTGCTAATGCAAAGAATTCCTATTTTCACCAACTTCTGGCTAAAAAAATCCTCCACTATCTTAGTTACATGGGGTGGAAAAGAAAAGGATGGTGTCAAGATTCAAAAGAACGGCAGATGATGGGATCATGAGCAACAACAAAAGCAATGGTAAGAACTCAGCAGTCAAGTCACGTCAGCATCTGTTGACGAATAGTCAGATGATTTTCGGGTTTGGATCCATCTTTAAGTAGGCGGAGAAACGGCAAAGAGACATAGGGACAGAACAAAGCCTGGTAAGTGAAGAGGTTACAGGTGGAAGGGGGTTCTATTGGCAGAGGTGGAGTAAAATACAAAGAAGGCAAAAGGCCTGTCATTTAGACTTTAGACTTTAGAGATACAGTATGAAAAACAGCCGTTCGGATCAGCAAAACCGGGTCGACCAGCGTTCATGTCCATACACTCAGCTCTAATCCCATACATAAGGGACACAATTACAATGTTACAGAAGCAATTAACCTACAAACCTGCTCGTCTAATGGATGTGTGGTTTAAAAACCAGAGCACCTGAGAAAACCTAGGTAGTCACAGGAGAATGCACCAAACTCATACAAACAGCCAATCAGGGATCAAACCAACGGATCTGGCGATGTTATACAGCAACTACCTCTGCGGCCACTGGTGCCTACTGCGATAATGAGAGTTGAAAAGAGCAGTAATTTTTATTTCATATAGGAGGAGAAACTGGACTCAGGTGATTCTAATAATTTGATTTTGCATCTCAGTGTTTGCCAAAAGTAAGAAAATAAAATATTTTATGGTATGGGAATCCTTGAGGAAAGAAGGAAAGATGTCTCAAAAAGCAGTGGATGCTCTATTTGAACATGCAGACATTACCAAAAATATGGCGCGTTAAGCTAGAGATGCAGGGAGAAAGAAGTGCTGACTTGTCATGTAAGAGCAGTTGGTGTGCAGGAACACAAAGCAGGCAACAGTCCCTCTAAACCATAACTGGAAAAGGCAATACTCTAGTGAAAAGGACATCAACCTGCAACTTTTAACTGTTCGTCTTTTTCCACGATTGCTGCCAGGTCTTGTTGAGCATTTACTGCATTTTCTGTTTTTTTTTCAGACCAGAGTATAAACTTTATGCCTGTGTACAAATCCTACTTAACAATGGAGATACGAAGAGCCTCTCTGCAAAGTTGGAATGTGAGAAACTAAGCACAAAATTTACTGTAAGCTACTTCCTGTTGCTTTTGGACAGCAAGGAGGACCCTGCCTGCTGGGCCATTGAGTTCAGAGTAACCTGGAGCTCGAGAGCGTAACATTTCAGCTCCGGTCATCCCAGCATGCACCTCTCCAGCTTCATGAGTGAATTAGATCAATTAGACAATCTGTGGTTAAAGGACTCTTCAAAGATTCGCAAAAGACAAAAGTGAAAGCAAAAAAACCGACATGCATTGACATAAAAAATTGTAGGTATGAATTCTTCCGCAGACCTTGCATCTTGTTTTATACTATGGCATAACTATGTTGTAGAAGCATAACTCTGTTTTCATGGGATATTGTTATGTCTATAATTAATCAGATCTGCTGTGTATGTTTCCAAGTGTTTTTGTCTATTCTCAAAGAGTCGTTGGCTCTTTCAGCATTTTTAGTGGCCTACACTGGTTCATTCACGTGGACTTCTGACGGAAATATATGTTATTATTATAAAACAGAACAAGAAACTTACTGGAAACAACGAGCATAAACTAATGGAAGAAAAACAAGTTATGTTTCAGGGTTCAAGATCCAAATCCATTTATTACATTTGATTGATTTGGGGAAACCAAATGTTCAGTCAGCGTAAGGGGGATTTTTGGGTAAGGTTTTCAATAACAGATAGATACAGTGGAATTAGTCAATGGCCAACATGTACAAAGTAGCACTGGTATTGTGCTTCACTTCCAAATTTCATTTCGTTGAAGGTACTCGAACTGAATTTCAGAAACAGACATAATGTCTATGCTTTATCTTTAGACTTTAGGATTTGGAGATATAGCATGGAAACAGGCCCTTTTTGGGCCACCGTCTGCCAAAACAGTGATTCCCCCGTACCGTGTTCTATTCTCACACTGGTTCCACTGATTGCATCCCACTTTTATGAGGGAAGCTGGGACCTAATATATTCTAAACCCTATGATTTGGATAAAATACTTGTTCTACATGAGGAATGAGACAGGTATTTAAAATATGTTCAGAGCTAATCAACATGGTTTTTATCCTGCTAACGCATTGATGTCACCCCACTTCTGCCTCTGTGTTTCATATTTGGTGCATAAAGCTTATACATGAAAATATAATGCTTTGCAACAATGTCATAAAAAACTAATGGAGGAAAAAATACTAAAAATCTCAGTTACACAGTGTGAATGTAATTAATGTGAGCATAATCTTTTAAGGGAGAACTTCACAATCTTACAATCTAACTAAATTGCTCCCTGCATTATTTTTATCAGCCACTGTCTCTGCTGTACCTGCAGAGTACTATTGTACTAGACTTAGCGCTATCTTCTGCACACTTTTTTCTTTTGTATTATCTTGCGTACTAATGTTTGGTATGATCTACTGTATAACATTCACATTTCTTGCCACTGCATTCAGTACACATGTCAAGGATATGAATCTGTGGAATTTCTTTCCCACAGAAGGCTGTGGAGGCCAAGTCAGTGGATAATTTTAGCCAGAGATAGATTATATTCTTGATTAGTACGGGTGTCAGAAGTTTATTGGGGAGAAGCAGGGGATGGGGTTATGAGGGAGGGATAGATCAGCCATGATTGAATGGCGGAGTAGGACTTGATGGGCCGAATGGCCTATTCTCTATTTCTTATGGACGTTATGATAAACACTCATAGTCATACAGCGGGAACAGGCCTTTGGCCCCCAACATGCCCACACTGGCAGCAGATCCCAGCTCCCTAGTCCCACTGCCGCATTTGGTCCTTATCCCTCAAACCACCCTATTATGTACCTGTCTACCTGTTTCTTTTAAATGTTGGGATGTCCTGCCTCAAACTACTTCCTCTGGGGCTTGTTCATGCACCACTCCCCTTGTGTAAAAAGTTACCTCATAATCTATTAAACTCTTTTTCCTTCACTGTATACGTTACCTTGTCTCTGGCCTCATATCAATACTCCGGGCACGAGACTACTGCCATCTACCCGATCTATCTCTCTCATGATTTTATACATCCCAATAAGATCACTCTCATCCTAAACCTGCCACTCCTAAGGGAATAGAAGTCCCAGCCTACTCAAACCTCTCTATATAGCTCACACCCTTCTAGTCCTGGCACCATCCTTGTAAATCTTCTCTGTACCCCCCCTTTACCTTTCCAGCTTGCCAACATCTTTTCTATAACATGGTGCCAGAACTGAACACAATACTCATTAAATGCTGCCTCACCAACATCTTATACAACTGCAACATGACCTCCCAACTTCTATACTCAATAATCCCAATACCTCTACATTGCCACTGGAGGACAGTCATTAAGTTTGATACTAGATGATTCCTTTCCTTATTTAATTGATGCCTTCAAACAAATCATGTTAAATCCATCACATCAATTGGATTCCACATCTATATATCCAGCATATGTGTCACTTTTTTTTGTAACAAACAACATCTGCAGTCCTTGTTTCTACCTAAAACTCTGGGCCACCCGTTTGTGAACTGGCATCTGTGTAAAACATGATGAATAAAGTGCTAAATGGTTAGTAAATGAGCTCAAGTCATTTACTAATATACCTTCAGATCATACCTGGCCCATCCTACATGACTGACTCTTACTGCCTTCAGGTCATATCAAGATGAGCATAATATTAACGTTCCAGCGTTGCCCATATCCGTAAACACAGAAATAAAAAATCCTGGGAGTGGGGTTGTTGACTATGGAAACATTATTTGATGTTTAAATGCCATCCTTTATGCCGTTAATATATCACCGAGCATAATAATAAAAAATGTGAAAAGCAACAGCAGTATGTAAAAATGATCTTTTACTTGTTATTTTCAGTGGAATTGTTTTTTTTGCTAATGGCATCAACATGTGGCTGATCAAACGACTGAACTGGGAAAGAGTGGTTCGAGGCATTTGGTGATATACTGATAGAGTGTGTGTACATAACCCTTTGAAGCCTCTATTGAGGATAAGCAAAATGTATAGAACTTTCCAAGTTTAGGTGCTGCACCACCTTGCCTCCCATGTTACTATTTCATGAGGGTACACAAAAAGCTGGAGAAACTCAGCGGGTGCAGCAGCATCTAAGGAGCGAAGGAGATAGGCGACGTTTCGGGTCGAGATCCTTCTTCAGACTCAACTTACTATTTCATGATTTGACTTGCTGAGTTCCTCCAGCACCTTGTGTTTTGCAACCTGCAGTTCTTTGTGCCTCCACTAGTTTGCTTGCCTTGCCCATTTGAGGCCAACGCAATAGCAGAAATCTAAATCATTGTCCCCAGCAACCGTTTGATCAATCTATTGTTAATGGCAGGGGATTACATTGATCCTAATAATTATTATTTATTTGATTATTTCACACAAAGTTCTTTCAAGTGAAGAGCTTCTTGTAAAATAATCAAGTTAACATATATTTCAAATTAGCAGACAGAAATATCCTCGTTGCTCTGCACCGCCCCCCCCCTTCTTTATATAAAATAAAATGAACAAGTAGTAGGTGAGGTAAAGTGGCCCTGCATCTCACAGTTAAATGAGCCTCAAGTGGGTCTTCAGCTGCTAGGGAATGCTTGGCAGATTGGGCAGACATGCGGTAACACATATTGAAAAACTAATTGACTACAGAGCTGTCGGTCTCTCTACCAACTAACCCCAAACAGCTGCATTTTTAAGAAGTAAAAAAAAAACAAGCACTGCTTTTCCCTAGCTGCTTTGACACAAACTAAATCCTGCTTATGGGTTTTGCATTATAACGCCCCCCCAGTATATAATTGTCAGTCATGGAGACATTCGGATTGGAAACAGATCCTTCAGCCCAGGTCTTCCAAGATGCCTCAACCAACCTGGTCCTATTTACTCACACCTGATCCATAGAAAAAACCCATAGTAACATTAAAAAATAGGGTGCAAGGTAGGCCATTTCGGCCCTTCAAGCAGAACCGCTTCTTCTTCTTCTTGTGTGTGGTGTGCACAGCCTAACGTTGTAGGGCAACTTGTTCTATTTGATCTTATTTGATTGTGCACACTGGGTTGATTGCATTAGTCGAAACAGGGCGGACCACGTGAAGGTTGCAATCTTACATCCCAAGCCAGCACCGCCATTCAATTTGTTCATGGCTGATCATCTAAAATTCGTACCCCGTTCCTGCTTTATCCCCATATCCCTTGATTCCTTTAGCTCAAAGTGCTAAATCTAATTCTCTCTTGAAAACATCCAGTGAGTTAACCTCCACTGCCTTATGTGGCAGAGAATTCCACAGATTCACAACTCTTTGGGTGAAAAAGTTTTTCCTCATCTCAATCCTAAATGGCCTACCCCTTACTCTTAAACTGTGACCCCTGGTTCTGGACTCCCCCACATCGGGAACATTTTTCCTGCATCTAGCCTGTCCAATCCTTTAAGAATGTTATATGTTTCTATAAGATCCCCTCTCATTCTAAATTCCAGTGAATACAAGCCCAGTCGACCCCTTCTTTCATCATATATCAGTCCAGCCATCCCGGGAATTAACCTGGTGAACCTATGCAGCACTCCTTCAATAGCAATAATGTCCTTCCTCAAATTAGGAGAACTAAATTGCACACAATACTCCAGATGCATAGAAACATAGAAACATAGAAATTAGGTGCAGGAGTAGGCCATTCAGCCCTTCGGAGCCTGCACCGCCATTCAATATGATCATGGCTGATCCATCCAACTCAGTATCCCGTACCTGCCTTCTCTCCATACCCTTGATCCCTTAGCCACAAGGGGCACATCCAACTCACTCTTAATATATAGCCAAATTGAACTGCCTCAACTACCCTACTGTGGCAGAGAGTTCCAGAGACTACACGCTCTGTGTGTGAAAAAAGTCTTTTCTATCTCGGTCTTAAAGGGATTTCCCCCTTATCCTTAAGCTGTGACCCCATTGTCCTCGGACTTCCCCAACATCGGGAACAATCTTCCTGCATCTAGCCTGTCCAACCCTTAAGAATTTTGTAAGTTTCTATAAGATCCCCTCTCAATCTCCTAAATTCCAGAGAGTATAAACCGAGTCTATCCAGTCTTTCTTCATAAGACAGTCCTGACATCCCAGGAAGCAGTCTGGTGAACCTTCTCTGCACTTCCTCTATGGCAATAATGTCCTTCCTCAGATTTGGAGACCAAAACTGCACGCAATACTCCAGGTGTGGTCTCACCAAGACCCTGTACAACTGAAGTAGAACCTCCCTGCTCCTGTACTCAAAATCCTTTTGCTATGAAAGCTAACATACCATTCGCTTTTTTCACTGCCTGCTTGCACCTGCATGCCTACTTTCAATGACTGGTGTACCATGAACCCAGGTCTCGCTGCATCTCCCTTTTCCTAATCGGCCACCATTTAAATAATAGTCTGCTTTCCTGTTTTTGCCACCAAAGTGGATAACCTCACATTTATCCACATTATACTGCATCTGCCAAACATTTGCCCACTCACCAGCCTATCCAAGTCACCTTGCAGTCTCCTAGCATCCTCCTCACAGCGAACACTGCCCCCCGCTTAGTGTCATCCGCAAACTTGGAGATATTGCCTTCAATTCCCTCATCCGATCATTAATATATATTGTAAACAGCTGGGGTCCCAGCACTGAGCCTGCGGTACCCCATAGTTACTGCCTGCCATTGTGAAAAGGACCCGTTTACTCCTACTCTTTGCTTCCTGTTTGCCAGCCAGTTCTCTATCCACATCAATACTGAACCCTAATACCGTATGCTTTAGGTTTGTATACTAATCTCTTATGTGGGACCTTGTCGGAAAAGCCTTCTGGAAGTCCAGATATACCACATCCACTGGTTCTCCCTTATCCACGCTACTAGTTACATCCTCGAAAAATTCCCCCAAAGATTCGTCAGACATGATTTACCTTTTGTAAATCATGCTGACTTTGTCCAATGATTTCACCACTTTCCAAATGTGCTGCTATCCCATTAATAAACTGACTCTAGCAGTTTCCCCGCTACGATGTTAGACTAACTGGTCTGTAATTCCCCGTTTTCTCTCTCCCTCCCTTCTTAAAAAGAGGGGTTACATTTGCTACCCGCCAATCCTCAGGAACTACTCCAGAATCTAAAGAGTTTTGAAAGATTATCACTAATGCATCCAATATTCCTGAGCTACTTCCTTAAGTACTTGGGATGCAGCTATCTGACCCTGGGGATTTATCGGCCTTTAATCTATTCAATTTACCCAACACCACTTCCCGACTGACCTGGATTTCACTCAATTCCTCCTTTGACCCACAGTCCCCTGCTATTTCCGGCAGATTATTTATGTCTTCCTTAGTGAAGACGGAACCAAAGTAGTTATTCAATTGGTCCGCCATATCCTTGTTCCCCATGATCAACTCACCTGTTTCTGACTGCAAGGGACCTACATTTGTTTTAACTAACCTCTTTCTCTTCACATATCTATAAAAAACTTTTGCAGTCAGTTTTTATGTTCCTGCCAGTTTTTCTTTCATAATCTATTTTTCCTTTCCTAATTAAGCCCTTTGTCCTCCTCTGCTGGTCTCTGAATTTCTCCCAGTCCTCTGGTATGCTGCTTTTTCTGGCTACTTTGTACACATCATCCTTTGCTTTGATACTATCCCTGATTTCCCTTGTTATCCCCACGGATGCACTACCTTCCCCGATTTATTCTTTTGCCAAACTGGGATGAACAATTTTTGTAGTTCATCCATGCAGTCTTTAAATGTCTTCCATTGTATATCCACCGTCAAACCCTTTTAGAATTAATTGCCAGTCAATCTTGGCCAATTCTCGTCTCATACCCTCAAAGTTACCTTTCTTTAAGTTCAGAACCATTGTTTCTGAATTAACAATGTCACTCTCCATCCTAATGAAGAACTCAACCATATTATGGTCACTCTTGCCCAAGGGGGCACGTACAACAAGACGGCTAATTACCCCTTCCTCATTACTCAAAACCCAGTCTAAAATAGCCTGCTCTCTCGTTGGTTCACTAGGGCCTGTACAACTGCAGTAGGACCTCTTTGCTCCTAAACTCAAATCCTCTCGCAGCCATGGAAATCGCTATCAAAACATGGAGGGGACCGGGGGACACAATTTCTTGGCGGATACACACACACACACACACACACACACACACACACACACACACACACACACACACACACACCCGACCAACACTTCCCTCCTCCAATCATCGCGCTGAATTATCATGGTCCTATCATCATCCACCTCTCAAAACAGGGGGGACATGTGTCCCCCGGCCCTCCCCAGGATTTCCGGCCCTGCTTGCAATGAAGGCCACCATGCCATTAGCTTTCTTCACTGCCTGCTGTACCTGCAAGCTTACTTTCAGTGACTGATGTACAAGCACACGCAGGTCTCGTTGCACCTACCCTTTTCCTAATCTGACATTCCAATAATTTGTAAGAAGGAACTACAGATGCTGGTTTAAACCAAAGATAGACATAAAAAGCAGGAGTAACTCAGCTGGACAGGCAGCATCTCTGGAAAGAAGGAAAGGGTGATGTTTCGTGTCGAGACTCATTCAGATAATAATCTGCCTTCCAGTTCTTGCCTCCAAAGTGGATAACCTCACATTTATCCACATTATACTGCACTTGCCACGCATCTGCCCACTCATCCAACCTATCCAAGTCACCCTGCAGCCTCATGGCATCGTCATCGCAGCTCACACTGCCACCCACCTTTGTGTCATCCGCAAACTTGGAGATATCACAGTTAATTTGCCTCGTCTAAATCGTTAATATATATTGTAAATAACTGGGGCCCCAGCACCGAGCCTTGAGGCACCCGTCTAGTCACTGCCTGCGATTCTGTAAAGGAACCGTTAATTCCTACTCTTTGCTTCCTTTCTGCCAACCAGTTCTCTATCCATGTCAATAGCCTGTCCCCAGTACCATATGCTCTAATTTTACACACTACGGGCCATGTCAAAGGCTTTTTGAAAGCCCAGATACACCATATTCACTGGCTCTCCCTTATCCATTTCACTTTTTACATCCTCAAAAAATTCCAGAAGATTAGTCAAGCATGATTTCCCCTTCATAAATCCATGCTGACTCTAACCAATCCTGTCACTGCTTTCCAAATGCGCAGCAATAACATCTTTAATCGTTGACTCAAGCATCTTCCCCACTACCAATGTAAGGCTAACTGGTCTATAATTCACCGTTTTCTCTCTCTCTCCTTTCTTAAAAAGTGACTACCCTCTGTTGAGATCCAGAACTGATCCAGAGTTGAGAGAACATTGGAAAATTATCACCAAAGGATCCACGATTTCTAGGGCCACCTCCTAGTGTACCCTGAGATGCAGACCATCAGGCCCTGGGGATTTATCTGCCTTCAGTTCCAACAGTTTATCTTACACCATTTTCTGACTAATGTGAATTCCCTTCAGTCCCTCCCTCCCACTAGATCTTCAGTCCCCTAGTATTTCTGGGAGATTGTTTGTGTCTTCCTTAGTGAAGACAGAACCAATGTACTCGTTTAACAGTTCTGTAATTTCCTTGTTTCCCATTATAAATTTATAAGGGATCTACATTTGTCTTCATTAATCATTTCCTAATCCAAATGTCTGTTCCCGCCGGAACTACTTTCGCTGGCAACTCAGTCCATATACTTGCCATCCTCTGTGTGTAAAGTTGTTCCTCAGGTTCCCAACAGACTGAACAACACCTTCAAGCTGCTGATGGAGACGGTCAAAGATCCATGTACTCATCCAAATGCCTTTTAAATGCAGTTATAACTACCTATTCTGTCATCTCATTCCATAAATCCACCACCATATCAGTGAAAAAGTTGGCCCTCGGGTTACTATTAGACCTTTTTTCTCTTACCTTAAAGTTACGTTCTCCGGTGCCTGGTTCCCCTACCCTGGAAAAATGCCTCTGTGCATTCATCCTATCTATTCCCCTCACGATTTTATGTACTTCTGTAAGATCACTGTGCTCCAAGGAATAAAGGTCTAGCCTGCTCTTTAGCTTAGGCCCTCGAGCCCTGTCAACATCCTCATAAATCTTCCCAGCTTAATGACATATTTCCTACAGCAGAGCAAGCAAAGCTGCACACAGTAGTGAGAATGCGGACTCTTTCTAGGACCTGTGGGTGCTGCAAGGACAAAAATAATAATGAATTGCTTTGATTTTTGCTTACATGTATGTTCTTTTATGTATGATAGACACAAAAAGCTGGAGCTGTAATTCAGCGGGACAGGCAGCATATCTGGAGAGAAGGAACGGGTGATGTCTCAGGTTGAGACCCTTCTTCAGACGGAAAGCCACGGGAAAGGGAAATGAGAGACATAGACGATGAAGTCGAGGTAAAGAACAATGAACGAAAGACATGCAAAAAAGTAACAATTATAACATTTTATGTATGGATTTGAAGAATGTTTTAGTTGTAATTTTGTACCAATGATAAACGTGCTTTTATTTTAAAATGTGTGGCCTCACCAACATCTTGCACAACTGCAACATTATAACTGTGGCATTATTAAATAACGTTGTAACAAAAGTGTCCAAAGCCAGGAATAATGGTCTCGTAAACAAGGTGCCTCTATCCTGCCCGATAGGTAAATTAAGAGAGCTGCTCCTTTGACGTTTGTTTCCCACACCCTGACATCATTAAACCTTCTCTAGTTGTCAAATTTCATACAAATCAGCACCAAATTGCAGGAACATTTGTCCTTTGAATTCACAGCTTTGTGATGCCCACTTTATCTTGTCATGGTAAACTCTTCTTCCATCAGATTTTTTACACCTAACGGAAAGGAAACCATCCGCACATCTGAGTCTGAAAAAGGGTCTCGACCCGAAACGTCACTCCAGCATTTGTGTCCATCTTCAGCACTTCATTTTGGGCTGCTCTCATGCCCAAGTGACACAGATGAAAGGGCAAAACGTTAATGTTACAGTTAAGTCCGATTTGACAAACCTTTTAAATGAGGTTTCAGTCTCCCTGGGCAGTTGAAAATAACTTTGCACCACAGCATCATGAACAAAGTGGTGGTTTATTTATCGAGATAAATTAATCCTCATTTCAGAAATCTGCAGTAAAGCCCAGTTTAAACAAATGGTGAGAAATGATTTAGGGTGTGTATGTCACCAGCAGCAGAGCCAATTCTGGGATCATGTTCCAAGATTTCCAAAAGTAAGTTGCAATGTGATTCAATGGGGTGGAACTGAGTTCAGAGGTATTTGTGCTAAATGCCATGGGGAAACAGCGGTCATGATGGCCTTTTAACTTTGATCAGGTATAGGATCTATTCTTGTGTCGGAAGGAACTGCAGATGCTGATTTACACCAAAGATAGACACAAAGTGTTGGAGTAACTCAACAGGTCAGGCAGCATCTCTGGAGAAAAGTAATAGGTGACGGTTCGGGTTCAGAAGCTTCTATTCTTATCAGTTTGCTGAGTCGAAGGTGCATCCATGCTGGTTGGAGGACCAACGTAACATCTCTTTCCAGCGTAAAATTTCACTTGGACCAGGATGGCTTCAGCGCCAAGTACTGCAGGAGGACTGGGGATTCAGAATACTCTGTGGGTGACGGTGAAAGGCCTCAGCGAGGGGATGACCTTCTCAACGGATCGCTTCATCAAGAAGCTCCTGCTGGGGTTGTGCAAATATGAGGCCGAGGACATCTACTGCCCCCAGGACTTCCCGGGTAACGGATACTCTGATGTTACCTTCAAGCACCCGGCGGGATGGTAGGAGCTGCTCCACGACTTCTGTGAGAAGGGGAATGAAGCTCCGCTGTAGCTGCTGAAAATGCAGCCACTCTTCACCCTTCCAGCCCAGAGGGGACACGCGATTACACCGCACAAGTTCAACCCACATTTTAGCTTACTTTACAGATACAGCGCAGAAACGAGCCCTTCGGCCCCTTCAAGTCCCAATCACCGCACACTAACGCTAGACCTACACACATTATGGATAATTTTACAATTATATCAAGCCAATTAACCTACACGTCTGAAGAAGGGTCACGACCCGTAACAACACCCATTCCTTCTCTCCAGAGATGCCGCCTGTCCCGCTGAGTTACTACAGCATTTGGTCTCTAACCTACAAACCTGTACATGGAAGGAAACCGGAGATCCCAGAGAAAACCCATGCTGGTCATGGGGAGGATGTACAAACTCCGTATAAACAGCACCCACTATCAGTATTAAACCCGGTTCCCTGGCGCTATAAGGCAGCAACTCTTCCTCTGCCGGTCATGGATGTCCAACCTTCCTGGCTCATTACGTCCAGGGAGCAGGATGTTGCGTTGAGGTGAAGGATATGTTTGGGATCTGGACAAGCAAGTGGCAGGTGAAGGTGAAGCTGAGGGTGGGTGACATCATCCACCCTCCCTCATTGTCCACTAGCGGAGGGCTCCAAGAGTTCATGACACATGCAGGACAGCCCAGGGTGTGTCACAAGTGTAACAACCCCAGACATACTGCGGCCTAATGCAGCGCAGTCATCTGTAAGAAATGCAAGCAGAAATGCCACGAGACCAAGGACTGCAGGGAAAGCAGGAACTGCAATCGGCCACCTCTACAGGTCCTGCACTAAACCAGCCTGCACCTTTAAGGTCAAGGGGAAAAGAGCTATAGGAATCTGAGGGGTAAATTTTTTTAAAGCTGGCAGGTGGGACTGGTGTAGCTGGAACATGTTGGCTGGTGTGGGCAAGTTGGGCGAAGGGCCTGTTGCACTTGGTGCAAGTCACCCGCTACTCCACCATTCAACGTTCTTCAACTAGGGTAGCGGAATAGTGGGGGGGCAAGGGCGGAGGGGAGTCTTAGTAAAAGTTACTTAAAATTAGAAAATTCATGCCGCAACTCAAGGTAAATATGAGGAGCAGTTTATCCAATTTGCCTGTGGTCTCACTCTGACAATAGTGGAGGCCCAGGACAGAAAGGTCAGTGTGGGAATGGCAAGGGGAGTTGACATGGCGAGCAACCGAGGGATCCCGTAAGCCTTGGCTCTCTCAATATCACTTTATGTGCTCGTTACTAGCAAGCAGTGGAAGGGTATTTTTGTAGGAAGTGCAGCTGGCTCATAACTCTAGTTATGTTCAAAACGCAAGTTCAAAACTGATCTCCAGTGCTGACTGTGGGGAGTTTGCACATTCTCCTTTCATCTGGGTGCCCTGGTTTCAGTTTCATAAAGACATGCTGTTTGTTAGGTTAATTGGCTCGTGTAACTTAACTCCCCGCTTGAAGTGCTGCTGGCAGAATGAGCACAGTGCAGAACAATGAGTTAGAGGGATAAATTTGGAAGAAGAATGAAATTGATGGGCTTGCTCTGAGAGTTGGCTTAGACCCAATGAGCTGAATCGCCACCTTCTTTGGTGTAAAACAATGTTTGATTTTGATTGATTACACGTTTGTGATGTCTTTTTTGTGTTGAAGGTTGATATTAATGTATGTTTTTTGTGCTGCACTTACAGGGGTGAACAGTTAGAATAACCACACTGAAACATGATGAAAGAGATTATCAAAAGCACAGAAAGAGAAGAACCCCCCAAAATCAAAGAAAATACATTACAGACCAGAAAAAGAAGAAAACATTAGATAAAATGCAAAGGGAAAGGGTGTGTCAGAGGTATAACGGAGCCCAGCAATTAAATTAAAATAGTTATTATTCGCAGTTCCCTTTTCCTGATAAATGTAATATAAATGAAAAATGAAACTAAGAGAAAGAAATTAAACCAAACAGATAGGGTGAGAAAAAGAAAAGAATAACATACAACCACAAATATAGTATGAGCTGTACCTCTTAGCTGCCTCGCCCAGGAGGACACCAATATCACCAATATTTAAAGTGACAAGCAAAGAGTTCAATGTACAGCAATTAACTTGTGATTTATAAATGCATTTGTTTATTTTCCTTCGGTATGCTTGAGAATGAGCCAGAATTTCTTATTTAACATGGAAAATATTTGATATTTTAGAAATGCATTTCCCTCTAGATTAACAGGCCACCCATTCTGTGTTTCTTGCAGGGAACGAGAGGAGAGACTCTACTGGTGCTGGCCCTGGGATTCAGCATAAGCTCCCACAGACAGACAACTTGCTGGCGCTCTCTGTCATGACTCACAAATGGATAATCGTCAGATGGGAAAGTCTTGTACAAGACTGTAATCTATACCGAGAGAACTGATGCAGATTAGTTTATTGTCATATACACCAGGGTGCAATGAAATCCCTTGTTTTCAAGGAACTCATAGAGTACATAGAATACACGATAATGATAGATACAACAGATAGTACAATGACCAATGCAAAACAGCAAATGGTGCAAAGATTGTCTTGGAATCTGATCTAAAAAAAAACTAAAGTGCAATAATGGAATGACCAAAAGCGGTACAATTAAGAGGGAGAGTAAGTGGCAGTACCTCCAGGACGTGGGTGAGAAACAGGTGATTGGTTCAGGAAGTATAGGAAACAACTGCAGATACTGGTTTTTACCAAAGCTAGACACAAAATGCTGGAGGAACTGAGCGGGCCAGGCAGCATCTCTTGAGAAAAGGAATAGGTGATCATGAAGCATTGATCATAATGCAGACGCCACTGCTTTAACCCTTGCCTGAGGATTCTGTACGGTCCATACAATAAATGGAGGAACCCTCAGGTTGTATAACGGGGTCAGGTCGATCAAGTGTGAGCTAGGTTTCAGTGAAACCAAGAACACAGGAGTCTCTGATCATGCTTTGAACCAGCAGTTTTGCTCTAAGCTCTTCAAGCTTGTGCTCCAGTGATATGCTGGAGAGGAGGGTACAGGAATCCCTAATATTTTAGCCACACCTGGAGCACGCACACTAACAGCTAAGCTTCTATCATTTGTTTGTACTCATAGCTGTGTCGGTAGCACCGGGTCTCATAAAGATCAATATTTCCAAAAGGTTCTTGATTTAGCGAAGACTGACAGGAGACTTGCAGCATTGGAAAAATGGCTTCCTCTGCACTGACATGAATAGATAATAAGGAAAAGACGGTCGTGGAAGATTGATTTTACTGATCCAAAATGTGCTTCACATAACATGCCAGTTCCACCTTAAAGGATGTGTAGGACCTCGTGCCTTTGCATCAGAGAAGTCTATAATATGTGAGAGGGATAAGTAGAAAATTGGAAAAAAACAAAATCATGTTAAATAAAAAAATATTTTATATTTTTTATATTTAAAAAAAAGTGTTATTTGCATATGAGAATAGAAAACAAATTAGAAAAGATCTTATTTTCATATGATATTACAAAGCTCTTTGTAAGCACTTAACTAGACATTAATTTCACTATTGCTAGAAAATTAATAAATAATTGTGCACAACGAGGCCAAAATGATTGAATCATCGACTCATTATAGCATTGGAGAAGACCCTTCAGTCCATCAAATCCATGCAAGTGGCCTTCAGGGTTTATAGAATGATGTGAATATGAGATATTCGTTAAAATACAAACCAATTGTCAAAATACGAAAACAACCTGATCACAATTTTACTTGCAAGAATACTTTAAGACTATCAAAATCAATAATTTAATGTGAGACATACTGATACTGTACCTTTGAAGACAATAAATAAGACAGGTGTCCAGACCCAAAACATCACCTATAGGGTCATACGGTCATGTGATAGGAACAGAATTAGGCCATTCGGCCCATCAAGTCTACTCCGGCAAATCTATCCAAGTTCTCCAGAGATGCTGCCTGACCTGCTGAGTTACTCCAGCACTTTGTATCATTAAATGAATGTTCACAGTTAATTGCCATATCATGTATTATCAGACCGTTAAAGGCAAATCCCTGCCACTCAATGCACAGTCTGTCTTGTTGCTTAATATTCTGCTGTTTGTGTATCCAGAGAGCCATCCCTCAACATTGTAAAACATAGATATATTTTGGGTGTCTGTCTGCTCTTCTGGGATGCTTTAAGCCCATCCACATGAACTACTTCATCCAGCAAAGATTCAGAGGTGGCTTGGCAGCTGCAGTGTACTCATTGTAAATATGTAATTCTGAAAAGTTACCTTTCTACACTCAAATGTTGAAACTAAGTAGGTAATTATTCCTAATAAAATGGAGCTACAGATGCTGGTTTATGCCAAAGATAGACTCAAAATTCTGGAGTAACTAAGCGGGTCAGGCAGGCATCTCTGGAGAAAATGGATAGGTAACCTAAGGAAGGGTCCTGACCTGAAACTTTACGTATCTATTTTCTCCAGAGATGCTGCCTGACCCATTGAGCTATTCCACCATTTAGGTAATTATACCCATTGAAACTGGAGTTAATTGTTTATTTGGGTAACTCAGCGGGACATGCAGCATCTCTGGAGAGAAGGAATGGGTGACGTTTTGGGTCGAGACCCTTCTTCACACTGGTTAGGGAGGGATAAGGGAAACAAGAGGTATAGGCGATGACGTAGAGAGCTAAAGAATAATGAATGAAAGATACGTAAAAAAGTAACAACGATTATGGAAACAGGAGCCCCCTAGTCCTTACCTTAAACCCCATCAGCCGTTGCATACAATACATAATCTTTTGAAATTTCCGCCACCTCCAACGGGATCCCACCACGAGCCACATTTTCCCATCTCCATCCCTTCCCGCCTTCAAACAGAGACCGTTCCCTCCGCAACTCCCTGGTTAACTCATCCATTCCCACCCAAACCACCCCCTCCCCAGGTATCTTCCCCATCAATTGCAGAATATGCAACATACTTCCTCCCTCGACTCTGTCCAGGGACCATGACAGTTCTTTCAGGTTAGGCAGAGGTTCACTTGGACCTCCAACCACATCTACTGTATCCGTTGTTCCAGATGTGGACTCAAACATCGGCGAGACCAAACGTAGACTGGGCGATCGTTTTGCTGAACACCTACCTGATCTCCCGGTTGCTAAACACTTTAATTATCCTTCCTATTCCTTTCTGGCCTAGGTCTCCTCCATTGTCAGAGAGAGGCTAAATGCAAATTGGAGGAACAGCATCTCATATTTCGCTTAAGTAGCTTACAGCCCAGTGGTATGAATATTGATTTCTCTAACTTCAGGTAGCCCCGGTATTCCCTCTCTCTCTATTCCTCCCCACCCAAGTCTTCTAGTTTTCACCTAACAAACAGCTAACAATGACCTGTTTACCTTTATCATCGTTATTTTTTTGCATATCTTTCATTCATTGTTCTTTGTGTCTCTACATCATCGCCTATATCTCTCATTTCCCTTATCCCTAATCAGTCTGAAGAAGGGTCTTGACTCGAAATATCACCCATTCCTTCTCTCCAGAGATGCTGCCTGTCCCGCTGAGTTACTCCAGTTTTTTGTGTCTATCTTGGTTTAAACCAGCATCTGCAGTTCCTTCCTACAAGTTATTTGTTTATTGTCAACTTTGAGTTTACAAAAAATAATTCAATGTTGTTTGAGATTGGAGATTCGACTGAATGATCTCTAAGAGAATGCCTACTTCTCCTAATGAATAAAGACTTAATGTCTACAACTTCAGTGCCCTTCACAAGACACAATATGACCATCAAGAAGAGCTAGTTGATGTTGGTAATTGTTAATTGGTTGAAGGATGCTTGTTGGTCAGGATACCAGGAGAATTCCTTCCTATTCCTCAAGTGGTGCCATAAGATCTATTGCCAATTGAATAGGTAGGCAGTTTAGGGTCACCAGTAATATGTTTAGAGTCACCATTAATAAAGCATCACCTTCTCAGTTACAATATGAGAATACAAGTCTAAATCATGGGCCAAAATTGCATGTTGAAGCCTGATGTGCATAACGGGATTGTGGCCACTGGCAATATCCAGGGTGGCCCCATCTATTACAAAGGGTCAATTAATGGCTTAGCTACTGTCTCTGAATTTTGGTTGGCTTTGCACAAGAAGCGGTTTCAAAATGTGGCCTCAGTGGACACAACTTTGGGGTAACATAAAGCTACCTCATCTCCCTCACATGAATGTGATCCTGCAAATTTTCCATTCCAATCAATCAGAACTGTCATTGATTTGGAATAAAAAAGGGACAAATATGATAGATGTCATTTTATGAAGCATGATTTCAATGTTGTAACATATATAATAAAATATAATTGATATTATTCTTAGAAACAAAGAATTGCAGATGCAGATACACAAAAAAAGGCAGAAAGTGCTGTGGAACATGGATAGGTGACTTTTCTTCAGACTGAAGAAGTGTCCTGACCCAAAATGCCACATATCCATATTCTCCAAGGATGCTGCCTGACCCGCTGAGTTACTCCTGCACTTTGTGCCCTTTTTATATATTATTCTTGATTAGTTTGCTACCTTGAAAGATTCTGCTAATTTCATGCTTCAGTGAAAAATAAATAGATGATTAGAAAAACAATCAAACAACAATCTTCCTCCAAAATATATATTAATTCACTGATCTTCACTGAATTCCAATTACATGGGTGATGGAGATTTCTATGGCTATTGAGAAACATAATGCAGAAAGTGAAATTTCTTTTAAAAGCCAATAAATAAAAAAAGAGAGTAGAAACAAAGAAATGCTGATGCTAGTTTATACCAAAGATGGGCACAGTGCTGAGGTTACTCAGCTGGTCAGGAGAAAAAGGATAGGTGACATTATAATCTTTGCATATCTCCCCTATATATCTCCCCTTTTCTGCCTTCTCCTGCCCTCTCCCTTGCCGATTCCTCTATCCTAGCCATTTAACCAGTTCCACAGTTCACCACATTGTATCCCACTTGAGATCACTCGTTCCTTTGCCAACAACTGGCCTATGAGGGGCACCACCACGCCTGAGGTCATTTGTTGCTGGCCTGATTTGTCCTGGTCTTTTCTCACCTCCAACTCTTTCTCCACCACACCACCGCCATATTTTCAGTCGAAAGAGGGTACCGACCCAAAACTTCACCTATCCTTTTCTCTAGAGATGCCGCCTGACCCGTTGAGTCACTCCAGTAGCTTGTGTCTATTTTTAATTTAAAAAAAAATTTGCATTTATGTCTCAGAAAGAACTGCAGTTGCTTGAAAAATCGAAGGTAGACAAAAATGCTGGTGAAAATCAGCGGGTGAGACAGCATCTATGGAGCGAAGGAATAGGCGACATTTCGGGTCGGGTCCCTTCTTCAGACTGATGTCAGGGGGGGGGGGGGGCGAGAAAAAGAGGTGGAGACAGTGGGCTGTGGGAGAGCTGGGAAGGCGAGGGGAAAGAGGGAGGAAGCAAGGACTATCTGAAATTGGAGAAGGCAATGTTCATACCGATGGGGTGTAAACTACCCAAGCAAAAATATGAGGTGCTGCTCGTCCAATTTGTGGTGGGACTCACTCTGGCCATGGAGGAGGCCCAGGACGGAAAGGTAGGATTTGGAATGGGAGGGGGAGTTGAAGTGCTGAGCCACCGGGAGATCATTGTTGGTTATTGCAAACTGAGCGGAGGTGTTGGGCAAAGCGATTCCCAAGCCTGCGCTTGGTCTCGCCGATGTAGAGCAGTTGACACCTGGAACGGCGGATGCAATAGATGAGGTTGGAGGAGGTGCAGGTGAACCTCTGCCTCACCTGGAAAGACTGCTTGGGTCCTTGGATGGAATCGAGGGGAGAGGTAAAGTGACAAGAGTAGCATTTCCTGCGGTTGCGTGAGAAAGTACCAGGGGAGGGGGGGTGGTTTGGGTGGGAAGGGACGAATTGACCAGGGAGTTACGGAGGGAACGGTCTCTGCAGAAAGCAGAAAGGGGAGGAGATAAGAAGATGTGGCCAGTCGTGGGATCCCGATGGAGGTGGTGAAAATGTCGGAGGATTATGTGTTATATGCGAAGGCTGGTACGGTAGAAGGAGAGGAAAAGGGGGACTCTGACCTTCTTACGAGTGTGGGGATGGGGAGTGAGAGTGGAGCTATGCGATGTAGAGGAGACCGCGGCGAGAGCCTCATCTATAGCAGTACATTTGTGTACATTTGTGTACTGCTTTTCGTAACACCAAGATGCTCCAATGCACTTTGGTGCTCATGAGCACGAGTGAAGTGCAACCACCATTGTAATGTTGGGAGTTTACAAAGCACAACATACAAATTCATGTATGACATGAGAATTAAGGGACAGAGGTTGACATGAGAATTAAGGGACAGAGGTTTTGGGGTAACGTGAGGGGGAACTTCTTTACTCAGAGGGTGGTGGCTGTGTGGAATCAGCTTCCAGCAGACGTGGTGGAGGCAGGATCGATTTTAACATTTAAGAGTAAAGTGGATAGGTATATGGACGTGAAGGGAATGGAGGGGTATGGTCTGAGTGCAGGTAGATGGGACTAGGGGAAAACAAATGGTCGGCACGGACTGGAAGGGCCGAGAGGGCCTGTTTCCGTGCTGTAATTGTTATATGGTTATATATGGTTAAATTCGCGCCCCACTTGCACGCAGGCAGATAATGGTGCTGTGCTGAGTTTTGCCAATATTTTTCTGATTGGAACCACAACTGATCAGTAAATTAAAAGACTGAAAACCCCAGGCTTCCCACATCTGCTGTGAAAACCGGTCCGGTTCCTATCCACAGATTTAGAAAGTAAAATTGGGTTGGGTTCACTCCATCATCGACTCCATATGATGTACAGTGGCTTGCAAATGTATTCATACCCCTTGAACTTTTCCACATTTTGTCACGTTACAACCACAAACGTAAATGTATTTTATTAGGATTTTATGTGATAGACCAACACAAAGTGGCGCATAATTGTGAAGTGGAAGGAAAATGATACATGGTTTTCAAATCTTTTTACAAATAAAAAAACTGAAAAGTGTGGCGTGCAAAAGTATTCAGCCCCCTTTACTCTGATACCCCTAAATAAAATCCAGTGCAACCAATTGCCTTCAGAAGTCACCTAATTAGAGTCCACTTGTGTGTAATCTAATCTCAGTATAAATACAGCTGTTCTGTGAAGGCCTCAGAGGTTTGTTAGAGAACATTAATGAACAAACAATGTTCCTTGGGCATCATGAAGCCCAAGGAACACACCAGACAGGTCAGGGATAAAGTTGTGGAGAAGTTTAAAGCAGGGTTAGGTTATAAACAAATATCCCAAGCTTTGAACATCTCACGGAGCACTGTTCAATCCATCATCCGAAAATGGAAAGAGTATGACACAACTGCAAACCTACCAAGACATGGCCGTCCACCTAAACTGACAAGCCGGGCAAGGAGAGCATTGATCAGAGAAGCAGCCAAGAGGCCCATGGTAACTCTGGAGGAGCTGCAGAGATCCACAGCTCAGGTGGGAGATTCTGTCCACAGGACAACTATTAGTCGTGCACTCCACAAATCGGGCCTTTATGGAAGAGTGGCAAGAAGAAAGCCATTGTTGAAACAAAGCCATAAGAAGTCCGTTTGCAGTTTGCCACAAGCCATGTGGGGGACACAGCAAACACGTGGAGGAAGATGCTCTGGTCTGATGAGACCAAAATTGAGGTTTTTGGCATAAATGCAAAACGCTATGTATGGTGGAAAAACTAGCACTGCACATCACCTGAACACACCATCCCCACTGTGAAACATGGTGGTGGCAGCATCATGCTGTGGGGATGTTTTTCTTCAGCAGGGACAGGGAAGCTGGTCAGAGTTGATGGGAAGATGGATGGAGCCAAATACAGGGCAATCTTGGAAGAAAACCTGTTAGAGTCTGCAAAAGACTTGTGACTGGGGCGGAGGTTCACTTTCCAGCAGGACAACAACCCTAAACATACAGCCAGAGCTACAATGGAATGGTTTAGATCAAAGCATATTCATGTGTTAGAATGGCCCAGTCAAAATCCAGACCTAAATCCAATTGAGAATCTCTGGCAAGACTTGAAAATTGCTGTTCACAGACGCTCTCCATCCAATCCGACTGAGCTTGAGCTATTTTGCAAAGAAGAATGGGCAAAAATTTTAGTCTCTAGATGTGCAAAGCTGGTAGAGACATACCCCACTTGCAGCTGTAATTGCAGCAAAAGGTGGTTCTACAAAGTATTGACTCAGAGGGGCTGAATACTTTTGCACACCACACTTTTCAGTTTTTTATTTGTAATAAAATTTGGAAACCATGTATCATTTTCCTTCCACTTCACAATTATGCACCACTTTGTGTTGGTCTATCACATAAAATCCCAATAAAATACATTTACGTTTGTGGTTGTAACGTGACAAATGTGGAAAAGTTCAAGGGGCATGAATACTTTTGCAAGCCACTGTATATGTGTGGGTGTGAGATTGGATACACTTTGTGTGTAGCATGTGTCCTGTCTAGCTAGCACTTATAGAATGCTGATAGGTCATGAAATTAATGGAACAATTAACAATAAATCTTCCACTACCGATTTTTGAATACAAATAGCCCAAATCAAAAGCATACTGGTTAAATATGTAATGTACACACAATGTAATGTAATCAATATTAAAGTTTCCTAGTATTGCTTAATGAGTCTCCAGTAATCAATGGTTAATCCATCAATATGTTTTTTGCCATGTATTAGGTTTAGGTTTATTATTGTCATGTGTACTAAGCAATGAAAAGCATCAGCAATACAGAGAATATGGTAGCAGCTACTGTAGCAGCTGTACTGTAGGACATCACCCCATACTGATATAGATTTAAGATTTTTAGTTGCAACATTAAGACAAGCAAAATTTGTGTGGCAAATAATTGTGGGTGATCAGGAATCTGAAACTCGTAAGAATTCTACAGTTGCCTCTTACAATAAAATTGCAGTCTTAATGAGAAGAATCTGTTCAATAACAGATACAAATGATTTTATAATTTTGTAGCCACATTTTTACGGGCTGAGAAGAGGATCGAGTTTGATCTTTGCCATGACAGTCAAGGGCCTGTTCCACTTAGGCGACTTTTTTACGCGCATGCAGGAGACTCTGCGCTCGCTTCATGATCGCCACATGGTCGCCACATGTTCGCTGGTGGTCTCTGGTGAGTCTCCTTCATGGTCGCGAGGAGTTCCCGCATTCTGGGAACTAGTCGCAGCCTCAGTATGGTCGCCATGGAGAAAATCGATACTTTTGTAGTCGTGGGTGCAGTGGTAGTGGGGTTGCCATGTCGTTGTAGGTAGTCGAGGTAGCCATAGGTAGTTTTAGTTCATCTCCTTTGCTAACAGGGCATTTTCATTGGCTCATTGGGGAAAAAAAACGTAAGCACGAGTTTTCAAAACCATGGAAAACCGACCGGTAATGCTAATTGCCCGCAAAACTTCACAGCTGTGTATCTCTGGCTTGTTGTCTTCACTCCGTCTCCCCCCTTCTCCCCCCCCCCTTCTCCCCTCCCCCCCTGCACTTTTAAAGGACTTATCGTGCACTGTGTTAGCTGTCTTTAATCTTCCTGTTCATCGCGGTGTATGTCTGTATCACCTTGGCTTTGCACCATGTAAATTTCACACAGCGCTCCCCCGCTTTCCCTGGCCCCCGCCTTTGCGATGTATTTGTGTGCGTGTGTGTTCCGCTCTGACGGTCGCCGTTCCAGTTTTTCAGGCGACTGCCGCGAACTTGAAGGTCGCAGGCAGTCTGCTGAAAAGTTGCCGAAGTGGGACAGGCCATTCACTATTATTTATTTTAGAATCAGGCAACTTCGTACTCCTAATGGTCGCAATAAGTTTGTACCCACAGCTGACATTGGCTATTGTGCAGTTTGCGTATGAATTAATGTTACAGATTGTATTCACACCCAAAGTTCTCACGAAGAAGACGATGGTAAAAAGAAGAGACTAAAGCTAGCACCTGATACCAATTTACCATGGAGAGTTATTGCTAACCTGGCCTCCTGGGTGGGCTATGGACTGACTGCTTGCTACCAATAGAAAAAAAACCTTACACGCCAATAGACAGCAACAGATTTGAACAAAAATTAGTTACAGCTTCACACCAGCTGACATCCTCCTGAAAAGCAGCATGACGGCAGGCTCACAGACTTCTGTTCTGTTAAAAAGGAATAAAAGGAGAGGCTTTCTTAAAATTGTGAAAGTCCATGTAATTTCTGAAATAATATTACCAATGCCTGTAACATTACACTTGGCCAGACAATGAAACTTGCTGCATAAAAAGTAAAATTGGCAAAATGACAAGGTCAGGAACGTTTCTGCAGAGTAAGACCAAAAATCGTGTTTTGTTTTTACCTGCTGTAATTGTTTTCAGATTAAGTGGGTTATGCCCACACTGACAAAGATGAATCTCTCTAAGAAATAAAGTGAAAAACACCGCATATGATGGAAATGTGAAACAAATAAATAAAACATGCTTAAACATGCAGTGTTATCAATCAGCAACTGTGGTGTAAACAAAACCGATGATGCTTTGGGTGTAGTAATGGTCCATGATTGTTTAATCTTTACACACATGTTGATTAACCCCACTGTCTATTTCCAGCACTTCCAGCTTCCCTTGTTCCTTCACTTTCAAGCGACTGTATACACAGCTTGAGCAATTTAAGATAGAGCCAAGATTTACTCGTTGAGTTTGAATTTTCAATTCAATAAAACTATCATTTGTGTAATCACACTTAAGTCATAGAGTCTGAGCTACACAGAAAAAAGCAGGCCCTTCGGGCCAACTCATCCATGGACTGCCCCCAAATTGCCACACTGAGGTATGGTCACTTACCTGCACCTGCCACGTTATACCTGCAAACCTTTGATATCCCTGTACCTATCCAAGTGTCTTTTAATTGTACCACCTCTCTGCTTCATCTGGAAGCTCGTTCTATATAAGTACCATCCTCTGTGAGAAAAACGTTGCCCCTCAGGTTGCTTTTAAATCCTTCCCCTCTTACCTTAAACCCATGCCTCTCTAACTTCCCTGGGAGTTACCTTCCCTGGGGAAAAATGGTTATTCACCCTATCTATGCCATGAATACTTTTGTAAATCTCTACAAGATCACCCCTCAGCCTCCTACACTTTGTGAAAAGGAGCGCTAGTATATCCAACCTCTCCTTATAATTCAAACCCTCCAGTCCTTGCAACATCCTCGTAAATTTCTAATTTAAATTACACCATCAATAATGACGGGACTGAGTGCAAGGCGAAAATCAGGAACCTTGATTCAGTGTTAGAACAACGACCCAGCCCACCAACAAGATGACAGATTTGGGTTGTTAAAACTAAGGACGTGAGGGGATTGACACAAACTGTCCTTATCAATGGAACAGCTGTAAAGTTGGCTTGTAGCTTCAGGTTTCTAAGCATCCACAGCAGCAACCTAACCTGGTCCTATCACACTGATGTGGTGATCGAGAAAACTTACTAAGCATGCCGCCTACATTCTCAGCTACATGGTTAATGTAAAAAAAACAACAATGGACCCAGCACCGACACCTGTGGCACACCACTTGTTACAGGCCTCTAGTCTGGAAAACACCCTCTACCACTATGCTCTCTCTTCTACCATCAAACAAATGTTGTATCCATAAGGCAAATCTAACCTTCCAGATCAGCCTGCTATGCAGTACCTTGTCATGGACATAGCAAAGGTCCATGTAGACAATATCTAAGCACTGCAGGTGTGGTCAATTGACTTCCTTTCTTCGACTGTCTTGGGTTTTATTCATTTTGTCTTGCTGGATTTTCCCCCCAGTGACTGATGAAACTGTTTCTTATATGATAAACCGGAAATTATTATGACATTTAAAATTATATAAAAGACAACATTATTTTAAATTCTGACACTTGAAAGTCTCTTGCATGTGTAAATAGATGGAAAAGGTTTGGAGGGATATGGACCAGGCACAGGCAAATCAGACCAACTCAGTTTGGCAACTTGGTTGACGTGGATGCGTTGAGCCAAATGGCCTGTTTCAGTAGTGTAATCCTCTCTGGAGATAGCAGAGAGACACAGAAAAGAGGAATAGGTAGAGCCATGCCCATCATAATGAGGAAGAATGGGAAGCAAATTAATCAAAAGTCTGCCCAGGTCAGAGTCAATTCAATCTAGGTTAATGCCAATGGTTCAACAGTACGTAATTGTCACATGTACCTAGGTACAGTGAAATTCCTTTTTTACATGCAGTTCAGTAAAAATCTTATTATACATATTCGTAATTAAACTTAAGTATAAGAGGGTAGGAATAGTAAGACATTACACAAGAGTTGCCACATTTCCAGCACCATTTTACATAGTCTCACTCGGCCATCGCTCAGCCTCCATGCACTGGGGCACTTCCAGCAGCTGACCTCGGAACACAGAGCACCTCAGAGTGTGTGGAAGATAAGACCACCCACCCACACATCGGTCCATTCTTTCCCTGTGTCCACCGCCGTCGCCATCTTGAATCGGTCAAAATAAAGGACTCAAAAAAGAGATTGAGTAGCCAAGTGTACAGAATGTTGTAGTGATATCAATAAGACAATGTTGGTTGCAATTAGAGACAAATGTATTGATTTATTTGACCCGGTGAATCTCAATGCTTTAGTCTGTCATAAAACAAAATTGATGGGGTTGAAATTAATTTGTAAGGCAAACATCTTTATAGACAAAATCAAACTTTCTCCAAACGTTGCCAGTAATGAAGAATTCATTCACACAATTGCACAGGAAAACAGGAGCAAAAGTAGACCATTCAGCCCCGTGAGTCTACTACTCCAAGCTCTCATCTGTTTCAATATCATAATTTTACTTCGGAGTCACGTGAGTGACTACGTGAAGAACCCGCCTCACGCTGGCAACGGCATGTTTTAGCGGACGCTGGGTAGGTCCAGCAGTAATAGTTATGTTAAATCAAGTCAGAGTCAAGTTAAGTGCTGGATAGCACAGATTATGAAGTAAAAGAAAATTCGCGGGTAAAGTGCTTCCTGGGGTGAAAAATAAATATACGGGAAAGCTAGTGCGGAGCCGGTTCCGATACCGGTGGCCGCAGATATACCCGTTAGCGAATTAGTTTCCAAAAATGATAACCACGGAGAGAAATGCTCCCGAAAATGAAAAAAAATAAAAAAAAATCTGAGAGGCCCGTGGTTTTGATGACTCTGATATTGCAAGTCCTCCAGATAATTAAACTATGTGGAACTAATTATGGAGCATATGGAGAAAGTTCTCCAAATTATTATGAGACTAGGGTCATAGTACCCAGAAGGTTCCTAAAAAAGCCCTGAGGGGTTTAATTATTCTGAATATGGCTGTGGGCCTAATTGGGAGTTGGAACTCCGGACCCAGGATTTGGGCCGGAAGAAGTCTCATGGGATGAAATCCCAATTGATTTAGGGCTGCAGAAGGCAGACCCTGTTGATGGTGATTTGCATTTGAAAGCACACCACAAAATAAATAAAAAAGAAAGAGAAAAAGAAAAAAAAAAAAAAAAAAAAGGCCAAATGTGCCTGGGATAGCAAAAGAATTTGCTATATATGAAGGAAGTGGTGAGGCTATGGAAGAAAACCTAGCTGCCAACATATATATATGGTATTTCACCAACTTCATGTTTCTGTGATGATTGAAATATTAAAATTGCACAGCACAAGAAATTGTGCCTCATTGGAAATGCCTACGGTTTATCCGTTGATATGGGCATCCATGACCCCAAATATGAGAGCGTCAAGTAGTGAGGTTCAAAAAATCCTCACAAATTATTCTGCTGCTATTATGGCTTTTGCGGAGATGGATAAGAGAAAAAAAAAAAAAAAGACGCTATTGTGCAATTCTTTCTATGAAATTTTGTATGAGGTAAATGGCTATTTGGCCCATTTTTCACCCAAGGTTTGCATACCTGTGTCGAGCAAGTGGTGTTTAAGCTCCTGGTTGTCTGTTTGGAGTAATCTGCCTAAATTATTAAAATTGGATGAAAAGCTAAATATTTTAGCTGCATGAAACCTTTGTCTTTGGACAAAAAGGTATTTTCGCCCAGAAGGGGATTTGATTTTGGAAATAGAGGCAGAAATATGTCAAGGAAGTCTTATTGTCCTGCACAGCCAAATACTTACCCGAATTGGGGGGAAAAGGAGACCACCACGCTCATATGGAGAGGAAATTAAATGACTTGTTCTATGCTTAAAGAAACTGCGGATTAATCTCCAGTTAGAGGGAGATTACAAAAAGTTTATAAAGACTGGCTTACTATTACTTTTGATAGGTATATATTACAAGCAGTTTCATTAACCACTATTACTTTTAAAGAAGGGGTTAATCCTCCTGTACAGAATAAACCTGCTTATGTTTTCGTGTTTCTGCAATTGAAAAAGCAGAGATTAATGTCCAAATTGCCCAATTATCTGGAAAAGGGGTAATGGGAAAAACTTATGAACACGAGCATCAATTTGTTTTAATATTTTTAGAAGGAATAAAGATGGCGGTTGCAGAAGTATTCTGGACCTTACAGATCTAAATAAGTTTGTAGAATACAAAACATTTTAAAATGGAGGACATTGAATACTGCAAAATATTTAATTCAGCAGGTTGTTATATGGCTAAGATTGATGAATTTATTCTGTACCTATGCATCAGTTTTTTCGGTGGTACTTAAAATTTAATTGGTTGGGACAATTATGGCAGTTAAGCTTTGCCAAATGGACTGAGTTCAGCTCTTAGAACTCTTTACGAAACTGTTGAAACCAGTTTAGCCCAATTAAGAGCACAAATGCACATTATTATGGCTTATCTCAATGACATTCTGATCATTAGTGATTATCAAGAGTCAGCTGAGAACTCAGTTTCAGTTACTAAAGCTTTGTGGTAAGCTAGGGTTCTTGATTCATCCAATTAAGTCCCAGCTGCAGCCAGCACAAACAATTAACTTTTGGGGTTTGTAATTAACTCAGTGACTATGTTAATAACTTTACCAACAGATAAAGTCGATGATATTTTGGTAACTTGTAATTATCTCGTTTCAAACCTTATTCTTCCATCCGAGAAATAGCGAAAACCATTGGTAAACTGGTAGCGTTTCTTGCAGTAGAATTTGGTCCATTACATTATCAAAATCTTCGAAGGGACAAGATACGAGCTCTCAAAGAGAAGGCAGGCCACTTGACAGGCCTATGTAATTAACAAAAGAAGCTGTGTTGGAATTACAATGGTGGGTTAAAAAATGTCCCACAAGCTGCTAATAAATATCATGATTAAACAGCCTGAAATGGTTTTACAAACAGATGCTAGTGCTCTCGGATGGGGGGGCAACAGATTCATCCTCCAATTGTGGAGGTAGATGAAAAAGCTCAAGAAGAAGCGTTTCTTCAAGCTGATGGTATTAACTATTTGGAGTTTATTGGGTGCTTTTATGGACTAAAAGCATATTGTTGTGCTAAACAAGGTGTACATGTGTTAATACAGTTAGACAATAATACGGCTGTTGCATATATTTATCACATGGGGGGAGTTAGATCAGTATCATGTGATTGTCTGGTCAATAAATATGGTAATGGTGTATTGATCGCCAAATATGGATTTCAGCAAGCTACATTCCAGGTAAAGACAATGTGGAGGCAGATAAAAGATCAAGGATATTTAAAGATTATACGGAATGGATGCTTAAGCCAGCAATATTTAAAAATATTATACACCAATTTGGGTTACCAGAAATTGACTTGTATGCATCAAGGCTTAATCATCAATTACCTAAATATGTGTCTTGGGAACACGATCCAGATGCAGTAGCAGTAGATGCTGTTTCGTTAAACTGGGGGAAATATGTTCTTTTATGCTTTTCCACCATTTGCTTTGATTCAGAGATGTCTGAAGAAGATAGAACAAGATTCTGCCTCTGGATTGTTGGTAGTTCCAAATTGGCCAACTCAACTTTGGTTCCCAGTAATGCTGAATATGATTAAAGAGCCATATATGTCGATTCCTAACTGTAGTGATATTTTGATTCGTCCAGTAACTAAAGAAATTTATCCATTATATGCATATATGAATTTATTAATCTACAGGTTTTGACCAGACCACTGCAGGAGCTGGGATTATCGGACAAAACGATGGAAATTATAGTCGCATCATGGCGAGATAGCACACAAAAACAAATATATGACACATATTAAGTAATGGGAAGAATTTTGCACACAGTCAAATATTTCTTATGATATTGTGAATATTGCAAATGTTTTGGAATTCCTTGCCAATTTGCATTTTGAGCAACATTTAAAGTTACAGTGCCATTAACACTGCACGCAGCGCCTTGTCATCCTATTTAGGACTTATGACTGATCAGAAATCAATTGGGTCACATCCATTAATATCTAGATTCATTGAAAGGAATCTTTAACATTAATCCACCCAAACCAAGATACACAGAGACTTGGGATGTGAGCATTGTACTTACTCTACTTAGACAATGGACTCCAATTGAAGGATTGACATTGGAAAGATTAACATTGAAATTGATAATGTTAATGTCACTGGTCTCAGCTCAAAGAGTGCAAACTTTTCAAATGTTGCGTTTAGATTGTATGCATGTGACTACAGATAATATTGTGTTCTATGTTTACGAGCTGATCAAACAAAGCAGACCACGGAGATCTGGAGCAAAGGTAACCTTTCAAGCTTATCATATTGATCCTACTTTGTGTGTGGTTAGATATTTGAACCAATATATTAAAGTTACTGAGACTCTTCGAGGAAATGAAAAAACGTTAATGGTTACGCACAAAAAACCACACACAAGAGCTTCAGTTTAAACTATCTCAAAGTGGTTGAAACAGGTGTTGCTTTTAGCGGGAGTAGACACTGATGTGTTCAAATCTCACTCCACCAGGGCGGCAGCTACGTCCGCGGCGAAGGGGCGGGACGTACCTCTCGAGCATATTTTAAAAATCGCAGGGTGGAGTAAATAAGAAACTTTTTCAAAGTTCTACAATAAACCTGTTCACACTATGATAAGCTTTGGACACGCGGTGTTGGGATCACTATAATCACCTGCTTTGTTTCCTATTAATTGCTATAATCAGTTGTGTAGTCACTTATATCTTTTATCATTTGTAATCATTCCCTCAGATATAAGGAGGGTTATTATATGGTCTTTAAACCATTAAAAAAAGTTAATTGTGAAAAGAACTAACATTAGTCTGGTTTCTCATGTATGTGTTTACTTAGCCGGACTGTCGTTACGGATTAATTCTACGACATAAAAAAACACAGAAAGCTTTAAAATCTTCACGTAGTCACTCACGTGACTCCGAAGTAAAATAGTAAGATTAAACAAGAACTTACCAGTTCGAAGTTTGATCGTTTATTTTATGAGGAGTTACGATGAGGGATTACGTGCCCTCCACTCCCACCCTCATAAAATAAATGATCAAATGGTAGTTCTAAGTCTTTTATGAGCCTTACTATGTTACTCCGGCTTTTGGTGTTCTGTGTTTTTCATGCCGCTGCTTTGAAGTATGCCGTTGCCAGCGTGAGGCGGGTTCTTCACGTAATCCCTCATCGTAACTCCTCATAAAATAACGATCAAACTTCGAACTGGTAAGTTCTTGTTTAATCTTACTATTCTACTCTCTCCCCTGAACCTCTTTGAAAAAGAATGGTGAAGAAATTAGATCAATATTCTTTGGAGTTTATAAGAATGAGGGAAAATGTTACTGAAACGTCAAGATCCTAAAGGGACTTTATAGGCAGATGTTGAGATGTTTTAACGTGGAAGAATCTCAAATGAGGATGCATACACAACAAGATTTGAGTATAGGAGCAGGGAGGTTCTACTGCAGTTGTACAGGGTTTTGGGTGAGACCACACCTGGAGTATTGCGTACAGTTTTGGTTTCCAAATCTGAGGAAAGACATTCTTGCCATAGAGGGGGTACAGAGAAGGTTCACCAAACTGATTCCTGGGATGTCAGGACTTTCATATGAGGAATGACTGGATAGACTCGGCTTGTACTTGCTAGAATTTAGAAGATTGAGGGGGAGTCTTATAGAAACTTACAAAATTCTTAAGGGGTTGTACAGGCTAGATGGAGGAAGATTGTTCCCGATGTTGGGGAGGTCCAGAACAAGGGGTCACAGTTTAAGGATAAGGGGGAATTAGGACCGAGATGAGGAAAACATTTTTCACACAGAGGGTGGTGAGTCTCTGGAATTCTCTGCCACAGAAGGTAGTTGAGGCTGGTTCATTGACTATATTTAAGAGGGAGTTAGATGTGGCCCTTGTGGCTAAAGGGATCAGGGGTATGGATCATATTGAATGGCGGTGCAGGCTCGAAGGGCCGAATGGCCTACTCCTGCACCTAATTTCTATGTTTCTAAGAGAAGGGGATCATTTAAAACTACTTCTTTCAGTTGGTGAATTTCTGGAATTTCTTGCCTCAGGGGGTTGTAGAGGCTAGATCAAAATAGTATTTAAAGTGGAGCTATAAATTTGTTTAAGACTGGGGAAGTTTTGTGCTATGGGGAACTAGTTTAGAAGAGGAGGCAGGGCCTGGGCAGACCAGCCATGAGTTTATTGAATGGCAGAGCAGGTTTGAGGGGCCAGGTGACCTACTCCTGCTCCTTTTGTTCTTATCTTCTTGCGTTTATCTTTATTTGTATTTTTCTTTTGCATCATCCATCGCAGCTAACATCACTGTGGTCAAATGGAATGCAACGTGGAACAGATTTCTGCTAATTATTCGGGTAAAATTTCCCTTTTGCTTTGTGGGGGCCTGCAATCCATTGGCATTTGCTGTGGGCAGGATATCCAGCTCTTCCAGCATGATCTTCAGGTCAACAGTGATAAACCAGGTTGGCACTGCCCTGCCCATCTCATCACTTTTACCAATGTAAACATCAAAATTACATGAGCACCACCATTTAAAGTAATTACATCAAATTATGCAGCATTGTGTATTGCAGTGCATACAACTCAAATAAGTACTTGCAGTAAATTTGCACAAAAGAAAATATTGTGAATGGTACTTCCAAGTCGTAGAATCATTGAATCATATAGCATGGAAACAGGCCCTTCAGCCCATCTCATCCACATTGGCCAAGATATCCCAACAAGATATCCTATGTGTCTATGTTTCTCATATACATCACTATGTGACCCATATCCGTTTAAACCTTTCCTATCCATGTACCTGTCCAAGTATTTTTTAAATGCTATTATAGTACCTATGCCAACTATCAGGTTTCAGCCCGAAACGTTGCCTATTTCCTTCGCTCCATAGATGCTGTCGCACCCACTGAGTTTCTCCAGCACTTTTGTCTACCTGCTCATTTCATATACCCACCCACCTTCTCTGAGTGAAATAAATGTTCCTTAGGCTCCTATTAAATCTTGCCCCCACTCACCTTAAACCTATTTCCTCATGTTTTTGATTCCCCTACCCTGGTAAATGGCTCAGTATTTTTACCCTCTCTATTCCCCTTTTGATTTTATACACCTTTGTAAGATAATTCCTGAGCCAATGTACAAAGCCCTAGCCTGCCCAACCTCTCCATTGGGAAAACCACAGGCAACACACAAGGAACACATAGAACACAAATTAAAATCAACCTCAAACAGTGCATGGACCAAATTGATACACAGATCTCCCACTCCACCATTTTAGTGCACATTTTTACTTGTGGATGAATTTCTACCCTTAGGATTTTACACAGACTTAAGCAAAAGGACTATTTGGGTATGTAAGTATTCAGACAGTATTTGAGAGAGGTGATGAATAACTTCCGAACAATGAGTCTCACATTTGGAAAGTAGGAATGATAAGATCAGTGAGAATAAATGGGAGAAAGGCTGCACTGAATAAGGGTTGAGAGGGAGTGGTGCATTCAAGGGGCCATAAGAGAGGTTATTTGCTGGGACTTGGTTAAGGAATAGATAAAGGTTAAATTGTATGATCACACTGCTTTGGGCAAGGAATTGGGGTGTGGAGAACTCTGGGTCAGGTGATCAAGCCACCATGTCACCTCGCAGGCATAATTCACTAACCTTTAGATCAATAAGGGTCACATTTGGTTTGAAGGATGTTGACTGTTCATTGTACTTTGAAGCCAGAAATGGAGCAGCTCATCCAAAAGGCATTTCAAACCAATCTCTATTGTTAAACTCTATGTTTTGAAATGTGCAAAAAAGTTCATTTGCCAAAGGGCTTTCTTAACTGGGATATATCCAGTATTTGCAAGGTTACCCAGTCTGTTTAACAGACAGTGTTAGCTGTTCATTGCATTCCAAATGGCAGGTTTCACTTTCCACTCTTACTCATACGCACAGTACTGAACATGTATGCACATGCATCAACACATTTGCATATCCACATGCGTATGATATATTAATCTTGGAAACTCTACTGTGATTGTCAAAAAGAAAAACCTGTTCCAACAAAATCTGAAGGACAAGCTAAATCATGCAGTACATAGTATATGGAAAATTAATATTATCCATCCTTCTCAAGGACAAGATACAGTATATATTGGCTTCATCTGTACTACAAAAAATATATCGTAGTATACTCTAACATTTGACTTGCTCAAATTCATCCCTCTTCAAATTTTTCATTAGGTCGGTACAAAAACTATCAGCATTATGACAGTAAGCAGCACACTCTCAAAATAATGCAAGATTGCTCACTATGGAAAAATTATCACTTATTTTTCCTTGAATAAATCTGCATTAGCATCAGAATCAGTGCAATATTTGTAATGCAGCATGGATGAAATGTCATGATACTTATAAATAAACACATCCATGTCCCATTTGTTGTAGTCAAGAGCTTTTGCAAACATCTGTGGATGTGTCAAAATAATGACAATACTGTTACCTTTTATAACACGGACCAGCTATTGCTGTTGTACTTCACCTGGTTTGATTGGAATGAGATTGCATTGAAACTGCAGTTCTGGTTTATTTGGATTTCATAATAAAACCAAGAAAGCTGTGTGAAAAGTGGGCAGCTAGTAAATATATAAACTTACATTCATTCACTGCAACAACAATAAAAAAAAGCAATTCAGGCACTGTTTACCATTTTCACAGACCACATCCAAACACTTCCTTTATACGGGTAGAAACAGATGAAGAATGCAAGCAATACGCAGCGCAATTGGTTACTGCACATACACCATGGAACTGACAGATTCATTGCTTATGTCATAACGTTAGGCACACTGAGTGGAATTTAGATACGATCGACTACTAAAAGCCTAGCATGTTGAGGATGAGAAGCACATGTTCATATTGGGTTACTGATGGTAGTATGCCTCCTAACTTTTAATAAACTGTGAGGGAGCAATGATTACAAATGAGACTCAAAGATCAGGAAGGAGAAAGAACTCAGTATTTACACAAATTGGCACCCACGATTTTTTTTTAAATATTTCAAAATAATTAGTTGAATGTGGTTATTTTTGGCCTTGCAGAGAAATGTAATAAGGAGATGTATACATTTTATTTCATTTGTTTAGCATGGAAAGGTTAACTAAAATGATGTTGATAACATAATACATTTTTGCTATCCTTCCATGATCCTTTATCCTTTACAGGTTCAGTAACTAGGTGCCAGTTAGTTTAGCACTGGTGCAGAAACAATAATCAGTGTTAGAATTCATGGATAAATATGGATTGATTAGAAATGGTTAATATATAGACTTGTTAGGGAGAAATAATCTCCAATATATTGACATAAAAAACTGCAGATGCTGGAATCTTGATCAAAACACAAAGCGCAGGAGGAATTCAGCGGGTCAGGCAGCATCTGTGGAGGGAATGAACAGGCAATGTTTTTTCAGACTCTTCTTCAAATTCAGGTTTGAAGAAGGATCCCGACCCAAAATGTCTGTCCATTCCCTGCACAGATGCTGCTTGACCTGCTGAGTTCCACCAACACTTTGATCTCTAATATGTTACCTATTATGGCACATAATAAGCTTGTCACCAAGACCAAAGGCCATGGAACAAACAGATCTGTAGGAGCATAGATAGGAAACAGAAGGTAAATGTGAGGATTGGTTATCAGTCTGGATAAAATTGGAATTTCCCAGAAATTAATACCAAGACACTGCTTTCATTTCATTTAAACTTCATTTTCCAGCAAGGCTTTTGCTCTTATTTTTTACTTTAATTCTGGGTCTCAACAAACAATGCTGCCAAACCAGCCTTTGACCAACCTAACTCATTGCAAATGAACATTTTACTTCATAACTTCATTTTACCATTTACATTTACCATTTCAGCATGTATTCTGACTCAGTGACACATTGTTTATGCATCTTCACTTTAATAAATCTCCTTGTCGTTGTTGCAAAACTCTTCAAACAAATCAGTGGGAGGACTGTCTTCCTCTCAAGCAGGATTTACTGGTATTTTTAGACTTAAATGATATACTGATTTAGAATCAGACAAGACGTTATAATACCTAATACGAAAGGAATGGCTAGAAAGATTTACTTTCAAAATTGTAACAAAAGGACCTTTAAGATTTAACCCTGGCAGAATTAGATTCCAAAGTATAATAAAAACATAAGAAATAATAGAAGGAGTAGGTCACATGCTCCCTCAAGCCTACTCTGCCTTTTAATAAGATCATAGCTGATCCTTTGTTGGCCCCAACTCCAGTTTTATGCCTATTCATCATAATCCTTGACTCCCCTTTTGTCCAATATCCTGTCCATCTTAGGGTAGAGAATTGCAGACTTACTTGAAAGCAGAAATGATTTCTCATCCCCTCCTTAAACAGGCATTCCTTTGTTTTGAAACTGCAATCCCGAGCTGGATTTCTACTCATCTTCTCGACATCTCATACTGTATATTTCAACTCGATCGCCCCTCATTCTTCCATACTTCAGGTAATAAAGGCCCATCTGGGTCAACCCTACTTCATAAAGCAAACCTTCATCCCAGGAACCAACCAAGTGAAGTTTCACTGATCAGCTTTTAGTGATAAAAATATCTCTCCTGAATTAGAGGGCAAATATTTTATGCTGCTTTCTAGGTGTGGTTCCACACTTCCTGAACAGTTGTCACTGGACTTTCCTACTTTTTATACTCTATCCCATTTGCCAGTTCGACATTCCATTTGACTTAGCAATTACCGCATGCTAACATTTTACAAATGTGCCAGAAGATTGCAGCAGGTTCAAGACTAATAGGATTGACATAGTAAGGGATTTAAATTTTCCCAATATAGGCTGAGACTGTCATAGTGCCCAGGACTTAGATGGGCATGAACTTGTCAAGTGTGTCCAGGAAAATCTTCCTTAGACAATATGTAGAAGGTCCTATAAGGGGAAGGGCAAAGCTTGATCGACTTTAAGGGAACTGGGCAGGGCAAATGGCTGAAGTGTCTATGGGCAAGCAGTTTTGGAGCAGTGACCACAATTCTATTAGCTTTAAAATAGTTATGTCTAAGGGCAGGGCTGGTCCACGATTTAAATTTCTAAATTGGGCAAGACCAATTCAGGTATTAGAGCTTGCAAAAGTTGATTGGAGTAGGTTGTTTGCGGGCAATGGAATTTCCCGAAAGTGGGATGCTTTTAAAAGTGTGGATAGTGAGAGTTCAAGGCATGCATGTTATTGTTAGATTAAAGGGCAAGGTAAGTAGGATGACAAGAGAATCATGGATGATAAGAGAAATTAAGGCTTGGTCAGGAAAAAGAAGCATGCGTCAGGTATAGGTAACTATGATCAAATGTATCCCTAGAGGAGTATAGGCGATTGAGAAGCATTTTTTAGAAGGAAATCAGGGGGGCAAAAAGGGAACAGGAGATATCTCGGGCAGATAAGAATGATGAGAATCCAAAGAGATTGTATAAGTACATTAAGGGGGAAAAATGGTAACTAGAGAGAGAATAGAGTCACAGGAGTCGGGCAAGATCCTCAATGAATATTTCTACTCTGTTTTTGCCCCAGAGAATGACATAATTTGGTAAAGTTAATGGAGATGTCCTGAGAAACAGACTGTAGTGCAGTCAAGGAGGTGCTGGATGAACTATAATGTATAAAGGTATATAAATCTCTGAGGTCTGATCAGATATATCCAAGTACACTGTGAGAAGCAAGAGAATAAATTTCTGGTGCCCCAGTTGAAATATATGAATCATCATTAGACATGGGTGAGGGGCCGGATGAATGGAGGGTGGATAATTGTATGCTTCTATTTAAGAAGAGCTGCCAAGAAATGCTTGGGAGGTTGACGAGGACAGGGCCATAGACATCATCTATATGGACTTCAGCAAGGAGCTTTGTATGGTTCAGCATGTAGGCTGCTCTGGAAGGTTAGATCATATGGAATCCATGGAGAGCCAGACTATCTGGATACAGAGGGCTTCGTTGCAGGAAGCAGAGGGTGGTGGTAGAAAGTTGTTTATCAGAATGAAGGCCTATGACCAGAGCTGTGTTTCAGAGATCAGTACTGGGCCCCATTGTTTATAATCTATAGTGACGATTTGGATGAGAATGCACGGCACAATGAACAAGTTTGCAGATTACATTAAAATAAATGATATCATAGACAGTGAAGATTGTCATCAAAAATTGCAGCAAGATCTTGATTCGCTGGGCATGTGGATGGGTAATGGCTAATGAAGCTTAATTCAGGTAAGTGTGATGAGGTGTTGCATTTTTGGATAGTCAAACCAGGACAGGATCTTCACAGTGAATAATAGGGCCCCGGGAAGTGTTGTAGAGCAGAAGGATCTAGAAGTACAAGAACAAACTGTAATTCTCTGAAAGTGGTAGCGCAGATAGATAGGTTGCTGAAGAAAGCTTTTGGCATGCTGGCCTTCATCGGTCAGGAAATTGAGTATAGAGTAGAGACACAAGAGACTACAGGTATTGGAAACTTGAGCAAAAACAAAGTGCTGAAGAAACTCAGTGGGTCAGGCAGCATCTGTGGATGAAATAGACAGATTATATTTTTGGATGAAACCCTTCTTCAGACTGATGGAATAGGGGAATGAAAGCTGGAAAAGAGAGGTGGGAGTAGGGAAAACATGGCAAATGGTTGGTGGGCACAGGAGAGGGTGGGGTGAGTAATTAGGAGGAAATTGTGACAAAGAATGAAGGTGTAAAGGAGATAAAAGGGTCTCCAAAAGAAGAGGAGGGGCGAAAAGTAAAGCTGGAGGGAGAGATACAGGTATTCTAGCTGGCTGACTATTGTGCTGAGGCCAGGCACCAGTGTTCGGACACTTCAATCCAGTGTTCACTTGACTGTTGTGTGGGGACAGTCATTCATGTTTTTGATTTAGCAGTTTCCCAACAAGAATGTCTTTCTGTTACGGAGTCCCTTATAGTTCTTGTGGCCAAAGCCTCTCTCCTTCAGTCAGCTGGGAAATGAGGCATGGATGACATCCTTGATCACCTTCTACTTCCTCCTACCTGTGTTGCCCCTGCAGGTCCTCTGCACTGTTTCCACACCACGACTGGTGCAGACAACAGAATCTCATTTTTGGACCAATTATGTTGCCCGTTTGCTCTTGCAATCTAAGTTCAGTTGTAGTTGGAGAGTGCACTGGTGTGAGGTGACCATGGTGCGGAAATTCCCATGGTGTGGAAACTTGCTGCAAGCTGCACTGTCTCTCCATATAGTGCTAGTTATTGCAAATGTCAAGTAGTGTGGTCTCCATATGAAAGTTGGGGTCTCATCCACGCAGCATTCTGATAAACCTCTTCAGCACCCGCTCCAAAGCCTGGCATGCCACGTGCCGGAAAGTCACCCTGGCATGCCGCGGCCATCCCCGATATCAGGCTTGGCTCGTCTGCCGTGGAACCGGGAAGCTGCCCGGTGAGGGGAGCCACTGAGCCCAGCCCATGCTCGCCCTGTGGACTGGAGAGAATGGAACCAGAACCGGACAGAGGACCAGTAAGCAGACTGGCTGCGGGAGGCAGCGCAGTGCCTCAATGGTGGAGTTGGCCAGTGGGGGGCCCACTGCACTGGTGCCACTTCAAAAGGTCTAGCGCATGGACCAGATGTGGCCCACAATGGCACATAGCAGTGGAAGACACCGAAAACCATGCTTGGCCAGGCCAACCTTGCATCGCCACCAGGACAATGGGCCTTCATGGTCAGGTTAAGAACTCTACACCTATAACAACTGCCACTTGAAAATGGTGCCAAATGTGGCGACTCTGTATACTGTGTAGGAAGGAACTGCAGTTGCTGGTTTACTAGTTGGAAGACTGGGATGTGGGAGGGATCCGAAACATTGCACATTCCTTCTCTCCAGAGATGCTGCCTATTCTGCTGAGTGATTTCAGCATTTTGTGACCAGACTCTGTATACTGTCTCGGAGTACCACTACTATATATTTGTACTGTATCTGAGATGCTTATCTAAGATGCATTTAAGTGCTTATGTGTAGTGATACTTGTACCTAACTGTATTGAAAAATGAATTTCACTGTGCCTCTGTGTATGTGACAAATAAAGTTCCATTGACCCATTGAGTCTCCACATCCTTTCTGAAACATGGCTACAAGAACTGTATACTATTCTCCAAATGCAGTCGAACAAAAGTTATATAAAGCTGAAATATGACTTCCTGTCTCTTATACTCAATGGCCCGACCGATGAAAGGAGGCATGCTTTCAACCATCTTTACCGTTCAATCTAGTTCTGTTGCCACTTTCAGGGAGCTTTGGACTTGGAGCCCCACTTCCCTGATGTAAAGTTTCATTTTATCTACTGTATACTATTTTTTGCATCTTCAAAGGATTTTAATAAGTTTGTTACACACTAATCGTCGTTTGTGAAATCACTCTGTGTCTGCATGAATGTGCTATTATTTTCCAGATATCCTGTGATTATTAATAAATCCAATGTTCTCCTCATGACAGATGGTAGTCTAACTGGCCTGGATTTTCATGCATTCTATCCCCTTTTTTGAATAGAGGTATTTGTGGTTTTCCATTTTGCTGGAACCTAGCCATAATAGCCATAATTTCTGATTCTTTAGTTGTGATATATGGGGTAAATATCTACAGTGACATGCTGCTGCGGGTTATTTTACGTCATCATTTGGAAACGATCTTCAAAGAGATGAAGCAAATTTGTTTCATAGAAGTTCAAGCCAGCTGAATTCAAAGGCCATCTTTAAAAAATATATATTTTGTATTCTCAAAGAAATAAAATGATGGCATTTAATAAAGGATATGGATACATTAATCTAACGTCTGCCATATGCGTGCATAGCGGTGCTCTTTCGAATGTTCCATTATGTTCAGAGTCGGCTTTGAAGTTTATCAGAGCTACATAAAACTTTTGGCAACTGACCAGTCAGCATTAGGTCCCAGACCATGTAATGCGTTGCAGATCTGTTCCAGCCTCTCAAATTAAGGTCAATTGGGAATATATTCTTACAAGCAGTCTGTTTCAGTTCCCTTTTCCAAAAGATCAGTTTATAAAGGTCTTTTTTTCAGAAAGCATGACGTGAAGGAGAACATGAATCCCAGCTGGCAGTATATCCTGACAGGCACAAAACTGCCCAACTCTCTGATAGAATGCAAAAAAGTTCCAGTCTTACATATCACAGATCTGGAAATGCACCAATTTGGAGCGTTTCCGTTAACTCCACAGATCGATCAGAGCCAGAAAGGCTTATAAGATTAGTTGAGAGACTGTGCTCTTTACAAAATTACATCTTATAAGAAATAGCCTCACATATACGTTGCTTAGAACAGCTGTGTGTTTTAGGATATAGTAAATGCAAAGAATCACTGCTCATTCTTTGAAGGAACTGAATGGGTTTGTTCATTGCTCGAGATTCCAGCATCTGCAGTCTCTGGTGTTTCTATTTTACTGCTCATTCTTCATTTCACACCACTGTCTGATCAACATATGTCTGCGATAAGAGTCAAGAATGTTTAATCGTCATATGCACTGACAACAATTAACTCTTACATGCAGCAGTTTAACAAGCCCATGAATGCAATATACACTGATAAAATCAAATTTTTTTTTTAATCCAATAAATGAATCACTGTAATCCTTGTGCAAAAAAAATCCCCAAAGTCCTTAGTGCAACCAAAGACAGTCCATCGAAAATGCATCGTTGGTGAGGTTAACGTTGAGTCATGTTTAAAAGTTTTGAAAGTTGTTGGGAAGAAGCTATTCTTAAACCTGGTGGTCACGGTTTTCAGGCTCTTGTACTTCATCGCAATGGTAAGAGCAAAACAAGAGTGTGGTCAGGGTGGTTGTGTTTAGCTTGTGGCTGCAGATTAATGATTATATAACATTACATATAACAATTACAGCACGGAAACAGGCCCTTCCAGTCCGTGCGAACATTTATTTTCCCCCTGGTCCCATCTACTGCACTCAGACCATACCCTCCATTCCCTTCCCGTCCATTACCTTTAAATGATAAAATTGATCCTGCCTCCACCACTTCTGCTGGAAGCTCATTCCACACAGCCACCACTCTCTGAGTAAAGAAGTTCCCCTCATGTTACCCCTAAACTTCTGTCCCTTAATTCTCATGTCATGCCCTCTTGTTTGAATCTTCCCTACCCTCAATGGGAAAAGCTTATCCACGTCAACTCTGTCTATCCCTTTCATCATTTTAAAAACCTCAATCAAGTCCCCCTTAACCTTCTGCGCTCCAAAGAATAAAGACCTAACTTGTTCAACCTTTCTCTGTAACTTAGTTGCTGGAACCCAGGCAACATTCTAGTAAATCTCCTCTGTACTCTCTCTATTTTGTTGACATCCTTCCTATAATTAGGCGACCAAAATTGTACACCATACTCCAGAATTGGTCTTACCAATGCCTTGTACAATTTTAACATTACTTCCCTACTCCTATATTCAATGCTCTGATTTATAAAGGCCAGCACACCAAAAGCTTTCTATACATTGGAACAATTCTGTTTATTTCCCAAATAACAGATAGAAATATATTATTGAAACTGACATCTAAGAGGGTTCTTGGTTCAGTGAGTTTTGTTATGGTTTAAAAGGTGTTATGGAACTATGGGTTATTCATAAAAGAAAAATCGAAAGACACAATGAGGCTAATGATTTATTAAAAGGAATACATTGCAATGTGGAACAATGAACTATCGCATCACATTATTTTCACTGATAATATATTTTATTAAAGTAACTATATATGTGCACTGACACCAGTTTTTGTATTGCTTATCCTCTGGCATCATGCACTCAACTAATCTTATTGGATTCACAAACGTCTTGATGAAGCATAGACAGGATATCGTTGAGTATCTACAGTAAATACCTCCAGCTAGTCAGGTTGCATTCCATAACATGAGGCCTTTTCTAAGACTGCAGTACTTTTGGGTACATTTTTCTTTTTTTTTGTAAGATATTTTTATTAGAAGTAATTACATATTAAGAAGAAATATAAAATCCAATTAAAGCAAAAGAAAATATTAACGTCACATATTTCTTAATATTTTTAAAATTAACAATCAATCTTATTTGTACTTCCATAATTTTCTTTTTTATTTAATAGCAGTAGGAAATAAAAAAGGGAAAAAGAAAAGAAAAAAAAAGAGAGATAAAGTAATTGAGTGGAGTATTAAACAAGATATTCTTCAATGGAGATATATTTATGATCTATTGTCTATAATTCTTCATCCATTCATACATTCAGGCTCCCGTCATGGCTTCGAACCGGACCATCTTGACCCTTTAAATATTCAATAAATGGAGATCATATTCCTCTGAAATGGTCCAGCCTGTCCAGCAGGGCAAGCCTTAATCGTTCCAAGTGTAACGTCTCCGACATTTCTGTAATCCGCATTTTAGTTGTGGGGGAAATAGGACCTTTCCAAAATCTTAGTATTAATTTTTTACCAATTATTAAACTATAACCGATAAAAAATATTTGTTGTGTTGTTAATATCTGATTTGTTTCCAGTATTCCCAATATAATTAGTTTTGAGTCTGGAATCAACTTTGCATTAACTACAATTGAGATTATCTTAAAATTTCTATCCAAAAATGAGTGATTTTTATATATTTTGGGTACATTTTACAAGCACACAAATGATGAGTGGGACAAACTTTGGAATCTTTTTGTTTTTACTTTTCAATTACCAGTTTTTCTGCCAAGAATTACAATATTGTGAGAGGGCTGTCAAGAAGGCAACAGTGGATGTGAGTAAACCAGATTTTCCAAGCCACTGCTCCACCTCCACATTTGGCCACTTCCATTTGCCTTTACAAACAAATGAAGGGAGCAAGGAAACATATGTGCAATTGACTTCTTCACACCAGAAAGAAGTTCCCAAATAATTGAGAATGTGAGAAAGCATTTAAACAGCCAGGCAAATAGGAAAATTAAGTGTGATAACTGGCTCCATGTGAAGCACTGGGCTAAGGGCATTTGCTGGGTGCCACTCCTTCCAGGGCCAGTGAAATATAATAATGGACATAAGTAAGTTTGAATTCAGAGACCATTTTACAATATTGTTCTCCAAAAACATGAATTTGAATTTGATATGAGACAGAATGAGGTTGCTCCACTTGCTTTGAAATTGGTATAAAGCCCCTCATTTTCATCAAAATAGCTCTGAACACCCAGGCGAACCATGATCCTAATTGGTTATGTTCTCTGTTTGGGACAGCAGGAAATCTGTTAAGATGGCTGATGTTGAAAAAGATGGCTGCAAATTTGGAGAGAAATGTTCTGCAGCCTGTCTGTATTCAGGAACTGGTCCCCACTCACACTGCCCTTACTCCTACCTCCCCCCCTCCTCCTACATCCCTTCCCCTCCCCCACCATCACACCCTCCCATCACTTCATTCCCAGGATCAGCACAGCTGTGAAAAAAGTCACATCAAAGCATGTGAGCAGAAGGATGGAGCCTGTCTTTCACACTGAGGGCATCAACTGAAAAAGAGAAATTGTAGATTTGAAAGGAACTGCAGATCCTCAAATCTGCGACAAATCCCAAGTGCTGGAGTAACTTAGCGGGTTCGGCAGGCATCTCTGGAGAACGGCGACGTTCCAAGAGCTCAAAATGTCGCTTATCCATGTACTCAAGAGATGCTGCCTGACTCTCTGAGTTATTCCAGCACTTTGTGTTCTGCTGCTGAGATAGACAAGTCAACAGTAAAAGAGTAATGAAGGAACAAATCATCACCAACAATATGGATCCTGACTGAGTTGTGCAAAAGGTCATCTGATTACCTTATATTATTATTTAAGGCAGAGATAGATAGATTCTTTATTAGTACAAGGTGCCAGAAGAAGTTATGGGGAGTAAGGCAGAGAGAATGGGGTTAGGAGGGAGAGATCGAAGTTCTGCCATGATTGAATGGCGGAGTAGACTTGATGGGCCAAATGGCCTAATTCTACTACTATCACTTTTGATCTGATGACTCAGGCGGTGGTCACCGTGTTCCTAAACAGGTAACTCACATTCAGGGAGCCTTGCCTTATTAACATCAACACAGCAGTCATTCCAGCTCACTTCCTTTGCCTTTCTTTCCAATCATGGATCCCTCTGCTTCCACTCACATCCTCAAGGCCGGACCCCTGCCTCAGCTTCTATCCCATAATTGTTTGCCCCACATCTATTCCCTCATGATGAATCTTCCCCCTTTAAGGAGCTTTTACATGTTTTCAGCGTGAAATTGTGCAATCTGGTGCATACTGTTGCATAATATGGATGGATGCAACATTTATGCTTTAAATTGGATTAGGTATGAATAAGTTTAGGCTAAATTACATTCCTAATTACATTTCACAATAGACCCAGGCTCTGTTCAACAGGTGCAGCACATGAATGACTATATTTCATGTATGGAAATCAGATTATATTCATGCTGTCATGCATATATGTATTATTATATATATATATATATATATATATAGATATATATACACACACATATATATATTATATATAATATATATTATATATATATATATATATATATATATATATATATATATATAGAGAGAGAGAGAGAGAAAAAAAAAAATACTCAGAGAAACAAAGCCAAATGTCGGTTCCATCACTGTTCTGCACAAATAAATCAATCAACCTTGTTCAAGAAGGAACTGCAGATGTTGGAGCAATCGAAGGTAGACAAAATTGCTGGAGAATACTCAGCGGGTGCGGCAGAATCTCTGGAGTGAAGGAAATAGGCAACGTTTCGGGCCGAAAACCTTCTTCAGACGGATTCAACCTTACCCTTTGAATATGGAAACAAGACGAAAATAATGCCACATATTCAATCATATATATGGTTCAATGAAATTCAGATATATGTGTAAAAATATATATGGAAACAGGCCTTTGCCCACAGGTCCACACCGACCAGCAATCTATCATACACCAATTCCATCCATCACGCAGAGACAATTTACAGAAGCCAATTAACCTACAAACCGGCACTTCTTTCGGATATGGGAGAAACCGGAATATCCAGAGAAAAACATGTGGCAGTAAGGCAGCAAACTCTACGCTGCGCCACGTTTTTTTTTTTTGTTGGCCACATAAAACCCCATTACATTATTTTTTCTGTATATATTTATGATGGGGTCACGTGAATAAAGATGATCACCATGATCTGAATTCTGCCCTTAGTTGGATAACACACATGTACAGTCATTGTGTTTTTACGGCTGGTTTTCAACCTCTTCAGGTGAAGGTATCGACTCGAAACCATCACCCATTCTTTCTCTCCAGAGATGCTGCCTGTCCTGCTGAGATTTTCTAGTTTTTAGTGTCTATCTTCAGTTTAAACCAGCATCTGCAATTCCTTCCAAAACTATTTGTTAAGCAAAACAGGTCCTATTCTCTATTATAAATATTTTGTGATCAGCATGAGAATTTTGTGAATACGCGAGTCTCACGCTCAATGCGTGAGAGTTGGCAGACCTGTACTAATAATTTCAGACATTTTATGCAAAGTTCCATGGTTTGGTTTGGACAGAAATCACGTTTACTGCTTTTTAGCAGTTGAGTTACTTTTAAGACTATTTCGCGAATTTAGGCAGTCAACGAAAAATCAACAAGAAATTATCTTTGCACAACTTATACTTTCTGTCTTTTTCAAGGTCTATTCTGAAGGGGAGATGCCAACAATAAATTTAACAGCTGGGGATGACCATCCTTCACCTAGAGTTATGAGGTTTTTTGGTTGCACCATAAAGAAGTAAAGGTATTAACATGAATCATAATGCAAGATGATAAACAAAAGAAAACTGGGAGGAATCACGTTCTGTAGCTGGAATATAAGGGGCGCTAATGAACAATTTAAAAGGGTAAGATCTATATGCCCTACTAATTAAAAGCTCTCAACAGTGACATCATTTTCTTACAAGAAAAAAGCATCTAAAACATCAAACACAGATAAGACTGATAGCAAATTGGATTTGGGCAAAACTTACTACTCTTCATTTACTTCCCAAATCTAGAGGCACGGCTATTATATTCATAAAGGTATACCATTTAAATTAAAGAATACCATAGCAGATACAGTGGCTTACAAAAGTATTCATACCCTTGAACTTTTCCACATTTTGTCACGTTACAACCACAAACATAAACGTATTTCATTGGGATTTTTATGTGATAGACAAAGTGGCGCATAATTGTGAAGTGGAAGGAAAATGATACTGGTTTTCAAATATTTTTACAATAAAAAACTGAAAAGTGTGGTTCTTGTGCAAAGTATTCAGCCCCCTTTACTCTGATTCCCCTTAAATAAAATCAGTGCAACCAATTGCCTTCAGAAGTCACATAATTAGTAGAGTCCACTTGTGTGTAAATCTAATCTCAGTATAAATACAGCGGTTCTGTGAAGGCCCTCAGGGTTTGTTAGAGAACATTAGTGAACAAACAAGCATCATGAAGCCCAAGGAACACACCAGACAGGTCAGGGATAAAGTTGTGGAGATGTTTAAAGCAGGGTTAGGTTATAAAAAATATCCCAAGCTTTGAAACATCCTCACGGAGCACTTGTTCAATCACCATCCGAAATGTAAAGAGTATGGCACAACTGTAAACCTACCAAGTCATAGCGTCCACCTAAGCTGACAGGCCGGGCAAGGAAAGCATTGATCAGAGAAACAGCCCAGCGGCCAGAGTAACTCTGGAGGAGTGCAGAGATCCACAGCTCAGGTGGGAGAATCTGTGCACAGGCCAACTTATTAGTCATGCACTCCACAAATCGGGCCTTTATGGAAGAGTGGCAAGAAGAAAGCCATGTTGAAACAAGCCATACGAAGTCCGTTTGCAGTTTGCCACAAGCCATGTGGGGGACACAGCATACTGTGGAGGAAGGAAGTGCTCTGGTCTGATGAGACCAAATGGAAGTTTTTGGCCTAAATGCAAAACGCTATTTGTGGTGGTGGTAAACTATCACTGCACATCACCTGAACACACATCCACTGTGAAACATGGTGGTGCAGCATCATGCTGTGGGGATGCTTTTCTTCAGCAGAGACAGGTAGCTGGTCGAGTGTGGGAAGTGGATGGAGCCAAATACAGGGCAAATTTGAAGAAAACTGTTGAGTGTTCAAAAGACTTGGACTGGGGGGGAGGTTTACCTTCCAGCAGGCAACCATCTAAACATACAGCCAGAGCTCATGGAATGGTTTGATCAAAGCATATCATGTGTTAGAATGCCCAATCAAAGTCCAGGACCTAAATATTAATTGGAATCTCTGGCAAGATCAAGACTTGAAAATTGCAGTTCACAGACGCTCTCCATCCAATCTGACTGAGAATTGAGCTATTTGCAAAGAAGAATGGGCAAAAATTTCAGTTCTAGATGTGCAACGCTGGTAGAGACCTACCAACAGGGACTTGAGCTGTATTGCAGCGAAAGGTGGTTCTTCAAAGTTTGACCAGGGGGGGGCTGATTACTTTTGCACGCACATTTTCAGGTTTTTTTATTGTATAATAAAATTTGGAAACCGTCTACTTCTACTTCAAAATATGCCCACTTTGTGTTGATCTATCGCATAAAATCCCAATAAAATTACATTAGTTTTGGGTTCGTGACGTGACTAAAATGTGGCAAAGCTCAAGGGGTCTGAATACTTTTTTAAGCCACTGTAAAGAGGGGAGGTAGTCTTAGTCACGGAAGAGAAATTTATTCTACTCATTACTTTGATTAATATTTATGCTCCTAATTTTGACAATTTTCTCAATTCTTGCGA